>JAZKJV010005465.1:0-473768 GCA_037367405.1 Ottelia alismoides
TTCCGCCTTCCTTCCACGCACCTTCTCCGCGCTTCCGTTCAACCCATCTCGCACAGGAGAGCTGGGGTTCGAATCCCTTCGCCGTCGCATCGCCGGGGTTTGCCCGCACCGACGCACCATTCACCTTCACGTCGCCTAACCGGGTCGAGGCACTTTGCCCTCGACCCGCGAAGTTTCTGAGCTGTTTTGCAGGACAAGCAGAGGCCATCTGAGGCCTCTCGACATCTAGCCCAGGAGCTTCAGCTCCGCCACCCTCGTCAGAGCTCATCCGAGCTCGGCTGGGGCATCGGAGACCACCAGCAGCTGCGCACCTTCACGACGGAGCTCCTCCGACACTCAGGCGCAGCAGAGGAGGCCTGAGGCAGCTTCACAAGGCCGGCGAAGTTCGCCGGCCATTAGTTCTTCCCAGACCCTCCAGCAACCGTTGGATTGCCCTCCTCGCTCCAGTTTTGATCAGCACCGTCCATCTCTGGAGCACACGTGGACGTCAGATCCGAGGAGACAGATCTAGGCCGTTAGATCCACACGTGTCCTGGCCTGGACCGTTGGATCGACCAGAGCAGCAGCGTTGAGAGCCCCCCCCCCACCTCGACCGTCCGATCGCCACGTGGCGGTCATCCGTCAGCTCCGGTTAATAAAGGGTAAATTACCCTTAGGCCCTTATCTTAGTTTTATTTCATTTGAGTCCTGTAAATATTTAAGCACGTTATTTAGTTTTAGGTTTATTTGCACAATGGACCCTGCACTTTAGAGTATTTGCTTATATACCCCTGCCTGTGTGAGCCACGTGCTTCGTCACGTGTATTTTTGGGTTATTTGCATCATATGCCCTTGTAGTTCTGATTGTTCTGAAATGAAAGAATCTTTTTAGTATTTGCATTTATGCCCCTGTGAATGGTTTTATTCCGCATGTGCGTTTATTTGTGGGTAAATTGCAACTGAGGCCCTCGGACTTTTGGTACGTGTTACCAATTAGTCCCCGGACCGTATTTTTATTACACATAGGTCCCTGAGTGCCCCAGGCACGCGCCTCGCGCGTGTTTTGCTGGGTATTTTGCACCGAGACCCCCAGAACTTTGGGTATTTGCATTTCAGTCCTTGTGCACAGTACCCTCTTGTGATTTTTTGAATAAAATATCAAATCACCTCCAAATTCGACGAAAATTTGACACATGGCTCTTGCCATGGTGTAGGATTTTTGTGAATTTTCGAGGTCATTTTTGATTTCGTTTGTTATTTTTAAAAATTCAAAAACTATCATTTTAGCTACTGTCTAGTTTTAAAAACCCCAAAAAATATAAAAACTCCCCTAAAAATTCTATAAAAATTCGGTACTGTTTGTTTTGTGTTCCTTGATTTTCTAGCCAATTTTGGCTATTTTTCACTGATTAAAAACCTTAAAAACTTAAAAACCCCTAAAAACCCATAAAAATTCTAATAAATACATTAAAAATCCAAAAACAATAAATCTGGTACCTAAATTTTCCTTATTTCATCTATTTTCTAGGAAAATTACCTCCAGGCCTTTTTAAGGTCCTTAGGTATTTTATCTAGGGACTTTTAGGCTTGGCTGGACAGTACCACTTAGTTTTGTTACTGTTTGATTTTTAGAAATTCAAATAAATATCAGAAAAATCCCAAAAATTCACCAAAAATATAAAAAAATTATAAAACACATAAAAATATTTTTGTTTGAATTTTTGCTTGATTTTTGTTGCATTAAATAAATTGTTGAAGTGTGCTTGTTTTTGTTTTTCTTATTTTCTTTATATTTTAAAAATCCAAAAAAAAATATAAAAATAATTAAAAACCACTAAAAAAACATTTTGTCTTTTATTTTATTCATTTTTACTACTTCGTAGGCCTTCGGCCAACCCGTGCTCCTTGAGTTCGACCCTGGGTGCTATACCAGGTTAAATACATAGCAGGACCGCTTTATTTGTGCTTGATTGATTTTTGATTTAGTTAGTGGTCTGATATTTTTCTTGATTAAGCTGACTTGATCGCTTGGGTCGCAACGGCCAACTTCGTACCTATACCCTAGCCTTCAGGCCGCCTATCAGAATGGCGCCGTTGCCGGGGAGCACGGCTTAGTAGTTCTTTTCGTTTTTATTTTCGCGGCTTTTCGCGGCTCTTCGGAGCTCGCGGCTTTTTCGCGGTTTTTGTTTATAGTTTCTTTTTGTTTTATTTTGTTTTATTTTCATTTTATTTTATTTTTGTTTTTGTTTTATTTTGTGTGTTTATTTTATTTTGCGTTTTTGCACATACATCCTTATTTTTCATTTTCCTTTATTTTTCTCTTATTATTATATGATTATTGGTTCTGACCACTTTGTTTTCTCTTGCGAGGGCTCGAGGACCGAGGCGGCTGATTTCAAGAAGCCGGCGTAACCGCGGAATCCGGAGGCGGCTCCCTTCTTCGCGGAGCCGCAGGAGAGAGTGAGAGAGAGCTGAGTGGGTGAGGATTATGGTAGATTTATTTTTATTCATTATTATTGTAATAATACAGGACTTGAACTTGGACACTTGTGACTTGCCGTAGCGGGTCTGTTTCGCCGAGCACCGGTGTGCTCGGGGGACCCTTAGGACTTGCGCGGTTTTTCGCAGCTTTTTCGCGGTTTTATTTTCTTTTCTTTCTGCCTTTTCCGGTGTTTACGCGGTTTTGCTCGAGCCCCTAGACTTAGGAATTTCTGGTGATTGTGCCGTAATTAGTAGGATCCACACACCTAATTGCTTATCTGTTCCCATAGATCGATAATTGGACCTACTTAAAAATCATTAATAAAAATAACCGATTCATTTGCCTTCGTAGCCTACGTGCCGCAGCCCGTCCCTGTAAAGCGCTTACTCCTACCCCCGATTTGTCGGACAGAGGAGGGACGGGCCAAGACCGGACTCTTTGGCTTGGAGGTCGGTGACCGGTTAGACGGTTCTTCGCTAGAAGTTGCTCGTTTAGGACTCGGCTTTCCCGTTGCATCATATAGGTAGTTTTATTCCTGTCTTTACATTTATGCGCGGATCATTTTGCATGTAGAGTGCTGGAGGCAAGCTACGCATTTCTTACTCAACATGCATCATTGATTTATCATGCATCGGCTTTTTCGTCTTCTCCCCCCTGTTTTGGACTTAATAACCAGGAGAACCGAAAAATTCGTTAGGCCTTTTGTTTGCTTTGAAAAAGATTAAAAAAGTGAAACCATAAAAATTGGACTGCTAAGAATTATTGATCTTAAAAACCGCTCACCCTAACAACTTTGTCTTGGGGAGAGCAACCCCCTCATTGTATGGTTTGGATGCGCGAGAGAGTGACCCGCACACTAGGTAGAGCCCCCCGTTGCTAGTCCCGACCGATTACCGACTCTTCCGTGCGGGCCAGTCGGTTGGGTTAGCATCGGATATCCCAACAGGTCACGTAAGCGCTCTGATATTTTGTGTGTTCACCAAATAAAATTGACAAGATAATTTGACCGAACTTTCATGGTCTTCAGCTCGCGTTGCGTTGGTGAACCGGGGGTTTGTTTTCTGATCATAATTTTTCCAGATCTCATCCGCACTGCTCGCCAGATCAAGATGATGGGTAGACGGTCTCTTAGGCAGCCTCTGGCTGCACCGCTTTCGGGCGCGTCTACCTCATCATCTAGGTTGGCTCGCGAGAGCTCAGACCCGCTCTCCGAGCCCGAGTACGATTCCACCCTGTTCCCCCTCGACCCCCTTTCTGTTCTACCTGAGAGACACGAGCCCGAGAAGAGACTGATTGATTTGACAGCACCTGAGTTGGGCTCGTTTGATTTTGCAGACGTCGCCATGGCCGGCAGTTCTGAGGATCGTTCCCGTACAGAGAACGTTGTGATGGATCAGGGAGCGATCAACTCCACCTTGATCGCCTCATTAGAGACAGTTCAGCAGCAGTTACGCGATCAGGGAGCATTCATGATTGAGATGAGGAGAGAGTTGGAGTGCCTCCGAGCAGAGCGAGATGAGCAGAGCGAGCTCGAGGAGATACCGGATGCAGAGGCACGAGCCGTAGCAGCCAGCAGCAGCCGCAACCGCTGCCGCAGCGGCAGCAGCCGCGGGAGGAGGACCACCTAGACCTCCAGGAGTTTCTGATGATCTGCAGTACTGTCCACGACCGGCATGTGGACCAGGACACGATCCGGATGATAGCCTTCCCGTTTTCACTGGCAGATAGAGCAGCCACCTGGCTGAAGCATCTTGGGAGGTTTGTCTATACCTGGGAGCAGCTCCGCACCGAGTACTTGAACAAGTACTATCCACTTGGGCAGACAAATGCAACGAGGGCCCTGATCAACAACTTCTCCATGTTCCCCAATGAGCAGTTTCACGAGGCATGGGAGAGGTTCCGAGAGCTCCTGGACAGATGCCCGCACCACGACATCACGAAGCAGAACCTTGTGCAGAGCTTCTTCAGCGGGTTGACACCAGAGCTACAGGGCCTGGTGAATGCTTCTTGCGGCGGGTCCTACTTCGCCAAGGACCACGACCAGGTCTGGGCCATATTCGAGGAGATGGCTGAGAACTATATGGTGATGTCTCAGACCAGGTTGTATACTCAGAAGACCCAGCCACATCAGCCAGGACCCGTGCAGTACCAGCGGATAGCACGGGTAGATGCAGGTCCATCCAGTTCGTCCGCAGCCGCAGCAGCTCAGGCAGAGTCGTCAGCTGCGGACAGGGGCATTATCAGCGAGAAGCTGGACCGCATGGAGCTGATCGAGAAGAAGCAGTGCCAGAGTATCATGCAGATGGAGCAGATGGCACAGGTTCTGAGCGACATGAAGACACAGCTCATGTGTCTCCAGGAGGCACAACAGCTTCTCAGCCCCGTCTTCAGTCGCGAGGCGACACCGGCAGCAGCAGCAGCTCGTCCCAGCGCTCCATCACCCACGTGCAGCCTAGACAGGTCCATCTTGTACAGGCGGAGCCATACCAGCAGCCGCAGCCCACCTACCAGTCCCCACCATCTCCAGAGATGCAGATGGTGGTCTACCAGCCGGACCAGCCTCTGGCAGTACTCCCGCCAGCCCCCTATGATGCCGAGCCGTTGATGGATGTCAACGGGATTTGGTATGACCGCCCCCAGCCTGGGATCCGACGAGACCATCCCGGATTCAGGTGGGGGAATGGTGGTACCCAGCCCCAGCAACAGCCATCAGGACAGGGAGGGCAGTACTCCCAGCAGAGAGATCACCACCAGCCGCAACAGCAGCCCCCAGCATATCAGCAGCACCAGCCATCATCCTTCGGTCCGCGTCCCTATCAGCAGCAGGGACAGTCGTGGAGACGTGAGCACCAGGCTCACCCGGTTCAGCAGCAGCACCCGTCCTCATACCCCTCTTACCAGCACCACCAGCAACAGTTCCAGCAGCCTCACCCCCAGAGGGGCTACCCGTCGGGCTCCCACGAGAGCCCCGCTTTGGATGACATTGCCCGCCTCCTCACGGGACCAGCAGGCCACATTCCGACGGGAGATGGACGAGTTCCGCCAGGAGATGCGGGACTTGGTGAGAGGGAAGGCCGCCATTCCAGCCCAGATTGAGCCGACCCGAACAACCTCAAGAGGAAATCTGAGCAGGTAGTACATACTGAGTTTGCCACTCCTAGTGACCCATTTGATGATACATCTTCGGATCTGTTTGATGCTGATTTTGTCACACTTAGGAGCGGTAGGACCCCAGCAGGCGGCGGCGCCTCATCTGAGCTACCTCACGAGGATACTTCAGAGGCGCCATATGAGGAGGAGGAGAGCGGTACTGAGGCCGCTCCAGATGATGACAGTGGCATTGAAGCCACCAAGGATGCTGATCCCACCGGCGGTACTGAGGCCGCCGCTTCACCAGATCTAGGAGGTGGTACTGACGCCACCAGTTCAGCCGAGCTAGCCCGCGGTACTGATGCCGCGAGACGTCTACCAGCAGCAGCAGCAGAGCCAGCCCACGGTGGTACTGAGGCCACCAGTGTTTGTCGTGATAGAGATGTTGTCTTTCCTTGCATTCCTGTATCTCAGAACTCAGTTGTGAATAAAGGAAAAGGTTTACTTTCATCTGGTCCCACTGTGGTGCATGATGTATGTGTGGATCCGGTCCTTGAACCGTCTAGGCCTTTTCCTAGTCCTTCATCTGAGAAGGACCCTGTGGTCCCCTTCCCTAGAGCCCTTCAGATGGGGAAGGGGAAGAAAAAAGAAAATCCAAAAAAAAGAGAGCTTGAGGAGTTCAGCCAGAGCATGATCGATCGATTCCACATCCAGCTGACCCTCCAGGAGGCTTTGCAGCACATCCCCCTTCTCCAGCGATCTTTGAGAGAGAGGACTATAGTCAGGAGAAGGAGGAGGAACCACACTTCAGAGATACATGTGCTGACGAAAGCCACGTATTTCGCGATCTAGAACCGTCTGCCAGCCAAGAGGCCAGATTCAGGGGCCCCGTATGTCAGATGCCAGATTAGTGAGCAGAGGTTCGACCGTACTCTACTAGATAGCGGATCGTCGATCAACCTTCTTCCGGCAGCCCTTCTCGACCGCTTTGAGTTGGGCACTCTTCGACAGAGCAGGACAGTCTTTCAGTTCGCTGATCGATCTGTCAAGAGGCCGAAGGGGTTATTATGAGACGTTATCGTCACGATTCAGGGCCTGAAATTCCCCGTGGACTTCGTAGTGTTGGACATGGAGATCCCTGAGTCAGTGGCCGATACCCCCATCATCCTTGGTCGTCCGTTCTTGGCCACAGCCAAGGCGGTGACTGATCATGATAGCGGGAAGGTGTACTTTCACGTCGAGGGCGAGAGTATACAAATAGAGACGGTCGAGGACTACAGAGCTAGATTCAGAGCCCGCTCAGATGCGAGTACAGATTCAGAGCAGCTGACAGACGCAGAGCCAGACACCCACCAGGACTGTGATTTTGTGATCACAGATGATGAGGCAGCTTGGGAAGATCTTGAGACACAGACCATCCTCTCACTTTCAGATACAGCTGATGCCGAGATGATAGCAGAGGAGAGTCTGGAGAGCACAACCCTGGTCCCGGATACCATTGAGGCAGCAGAGCCGGTCCTTGATCGCAGCACGATGTTTAGTGATGGTGGTGCTGAGGCCACCTTGTTTTCCGGTGGTACTGATGCCACCGCGGTTGATACAGATCCCTCGGATTCAGAGTCTGATTGGGCCGATTGCTATGATCAGATGCCAGACCTGAGTTCACCTGAGCCTATAGATGAGGAGGAGGTAGATGCAGAGCCGAGCAGAGACAGTGCAGTTGAGCAGCCTTCTCCCGATCTAGTTTGCGAGAGTACGCTTTCACTTTCCCAGGCAGATTTGGCAGACTTAGCAGCTTTCACTCAGTTTCTTCCGCAGCCAGATTTGCCAGCACCCAGCATTCCAGAGCTGAAGCCGCTCCCTACTTCGCTGAAGTATCGATTCCTTGCGGGCGAGCCAGAGATGTACCCAGTCATCATCTCCGCTGAGTTGACTGGAGAGCAGGAATCCCGTTTGATGGGGGTTCTTGAAAAGAACCGCAAGGCGATCAGATGGAGCGTAGCAGATCTCCATGGGATTAGTCCATCAGTGTGCTCCCACCATATCTATCTCGAGGAAGGGGCGAAGCCGTCGCGTGAGTTCCAGCGGCGACTGAACCCCAACCTGAGAGAGGTTGTGATGAAGGAAATATCGAAATGGTGGGGTGCAGGTTTTATTTATCCCATTTCCGACTCCAAGTGGGTTAGCCCCTGCATGTGGTGCCCAAGAAGACGGGCATCACGACTGTGATCAGTGAGTCGGGAGAGGAGATCGCTACACGAGTACCCACCTCTTGGAGGGTTTGTGTTGACTACAGGAGACTCAACCAAGCCACCAAGAAGGACCATTTCCCCCTGCCTTTTATTGACCCAGATCATTGAGAGACTGGCAGGGAAGAGCCATTATTGCTTCCTAGATGGGTACTCGGGCTACAACCAAGTGGCCATCGCTCCTGAGGATCAGGAGAAGACCACCTTTACCTGTCCCTTCGGCACATATGCTTTTCGACACATGCCATTTGGGCTATGCAATGCCCCTGCGACTTTTCAGAGGTGCATGCTGTCGATCTTCTCGGACATGGTAGGAGAGTGTTTGGAGGTCTTCATGGACGATTTCTCGGTCTACGGCGACAGATTCGATTCTTGTCTTGACTGCCTAGACCGGGTGCTCCAGCGATGTATTGAGTTTCATTTGGTGCTATCTTGGTAGAAGAGTCACTTCATGGTGACTCAAGGGACGGTGCTTGGCCATATCATCTCCAACAGGGGCATGGAGGTTGATCCGGCCAAGGTTGATGTCATTAGGAAACTCGCACCGCCGTCCAATCTGAGGCAGCTACGGTCATTCCTGGGGCACGTTGGATTTTATAGGAGATTTATTCAGGATTTCAGCAGGATTGCCCGACCGTTGACTGACCTCTTGACGAAAGACACCGAGTTCCTTGTCGACGACAAGTGTCTTTCGTCGTTCGCGACTCTCCAGCAGTGCGTTATTGAGGCTCCTGTCCTCCAGCCGCCTGATTGGTCTCTCCCATTCGAGATCATGACGGATGCCTCCGACTTTGCCGTAGGGGCAGTGCTGGGACAGAGGAGGGATGGAGTTCCATTTGCCATACACTATGCTAGCCGCACATTGGATTCCGCCCAACGGAATTACACGGTCACAGAGAAGAGATGCTAGCCGTCGTGTTTGCCCTGGATAAGTTCAGATCATATATCATCGGATCTAGAGTGACTTTGTTTACAGATCACACCGCCATCAGGTACCTCATGGCAAAGAAGGATGCCAAGGCCAGACTGACTAGATGGATCCTTCTACTCCAGGAGTTCGACATTGAGATCAAGGATAAGCCTGGAGTCAAGAATGTGGTGGCGAATCATCTCTCCCGACTAGAGCAGCCTGAGGATTCTGAGCAGATTGACCCTATTAGAGATACCTTCCCAGATGAGGCGATCCTTGCTATCGCCTCACTCCCATGGTACGCCGATATTGTGAACTTTCTCGTTGTTGGGAAAGTCCCACAAGATTGGCCCAGGCAGAGGCTTGAGACCTTCCTCGCAAAGGCCAAGTATTACCATTGGGAGGATCCCATCCTTTACCATAAAGGAGGGGATAGCGTCTGGCGTCGGTGTATTCCTCAGGAGGAACACCATAGCGTCCTCACTTACTGCCACAAGCTTGAGGCAGGAGGACATCATTCTGGGAGGAGAACGGCACAGAAAAGTGCTCCAATCCGGCTTGTGGTGGCCTACCCTCTTCAAGGACTCAGATGAGTTCGTGAAGAGGTGTACTGACTGTCAGAGGATGGGCACTTGTGGACAGCGTGATATGATGCCGATGCAGCCCATTCACTTCTGTGAGGTTTTTGACGCATGGGGCATCGATTTCATGGGTCCATTCCCTAAGAGTCAGGGATTTGAGTACATTCTGTTGGACGTTGATTATGTGAGTCGTTGGGTGGAGGCTATCCCCGCCCGAGCCGCTGATGCGAGGACAGTTTGCAGATTTTTGAGGAAGCACATCATCACGCGGTTCGGGGTTCCACGAGTTCTGATTTCTGATGGGGGATCTCACTTCATCAACGACCAGGTGAAGGCACTTGCTAGCGAGTTCGGCATAGACCATCGTGTTGCTACACCTTACCATCCACAGACGAATGGTCTAGCCGAAGTGTCGAATAGGGAGATCAAGACTATTCTGCAGAAAGTCGTCCGCCCTGACCGAAAGGATTGGTCACAGCTTTTGGACTCGGTCTTGTGGGCATATAGGACGTCTTTCAAGACACCTTTGGGCATTCCCTTTCGCCTCGTATACGGCAAGCCATGCCATTTACCTGTTGAGCTGAGGCACAAGTCACTTTGGGCAGTCACAGATATTATCATGGATCCAGATGGTATGGGAGACCAGAGAAGGGAAGAGCTAGCTGCCCTGGAGGAGCTTAGAGATGTAGCTTTCTCAAGCAGCCTACATTATAAGGAGAAAGTCAAGGAGTGGCATGATTCTCATATCAGCCACAAGCATTTTGAGATTGGACAGAGAGTATGGCTGTTTGATGCGAGGCTTAGATTATTTCCAGGGAAGCTACAGAGCAAATGGAAGGGACCTTATCTGGTTCGAAAGGTACACGACAACGGTAGCATCGACATATCCGAGTTGTCTTCTGAGAGTACCTTTCGAGTGAACGGCCAGCGGCTCAAGCCATTTCTAGATCATGAGCCGCGGGTCGTTGATCTTGCCCCTATTCATTTTGCGTGAGATGTGGTCTTTGACTCACATCTAATGCATCTCACGCCTGAGTTTCACTGATCTTCCGCTGTATATAGATCCAGATGTCCATATCATCACATTCCTTGGTCCTACATCCCTTTCTCCATCTTGTGATTATGCTATACTCAGGGTGCACTTTACCCTAAGTATAGGGGGGATGTGAGACCTTTTGGGTATTTCTTTTGTTTCTGTCTACCCCTGTCTTGCTGCCTATACTTAGGGATATTTCACCCTAAGTATAGGGGGGGTGGACCCTGTACATTCTCCACTCGGTTTTCCCTTAGTATACAGCCTGCTATACTTAGGATTACTTGATCCTAAGTATAGGGGGAGACCTGATTCCCTCTTGACTTTTCATTTCCTTTTTGTATAGCCCTTCTTTTCACTTCCCTATACATAGCACGAGTTATGTCTTCTTCATCGCTCTTGACTCTGAGGACATCGTTCGAGCTAAGTATAGGGGGGTATGTATATATTTCATATATACTTTAGCCATAACTCGTACCTTGTGTGAGTGTGTTAATAAATAAAATGGCTAAAAACCACAAAAATTAAAAAATTTTCATGTACATAATCTTCTTTTATTTGCACATACATAGCTAGTGTACAAATTATTTTTGTAAAAATGATTTCAAAAATCTTTTGTGTAAAGCTTGTGTAAATATTTTCGTATCACAATTATGTATATAGTACAAAATTTTTCCAAAATGTTTTGAAAATCAAAAGTTTGCAAAAATCTTGTGTAAATGTGTGTAAATACCTTTTTGCAAAACTTGCACTTCATGCATCATCCATTCATGATTTCAAAACATTTTTCAAAAATTTTGCATGATTGTAAAACTTTGTGTAAATAAGCATCTTTTTGTACATATGCATATAGTTTTTCTGGATGATAGTTGACATTTAAACTAGCCTGGAATCAAATTGAGAAATGGAGCTTGATTAAGATCTTAATCCACCTAACCTCTAAGAGGAACCTTATAGGACTTAGGTTTAAGGCTTTTCAGGTCCATGGTGACTTAATTCTTTGAGTCCACTAGGCTATGATCACATGTCATCTCAATGAGCCTAAGTAGAACACTTAACAACAACACATGACTCATATAGACAATGGCTTTACTTGGACACCAGCACTATGCACCGAGCTCTCTACGGATGAGGTGGTGAGGAGGCAGTCTTCCTTGACTTGGGGTAGCATATGAGGGTAGTACTTCTAGGAGGAACCTCTCTTCTTCTTATAGTGAAGGAAGTGCGTCTCAACTTGGTCTGGTTGCCATGAGGTCTAACGACGGGAGTTGTGGGTTGCAATAAAGCTTCAAAAGAGGGATAGTCTACTGGCTCCAGAGGAAAAACTCCTTGTATATATGCTGCACATGTATATGTTGTATAGATGCACTCGAAAAAAAAAATGTGCAAAAAGAAAAGAACTCCAAAAAAGTGGTGGGTCTGAGAGAAAATGATAATCCCACCGGAGTATGTATATAAGTGCAATAAGCAAAGCTTGGTTTCATGATCCACCTGTTGTAGCTTGCAGCAGGGAGACTTAGCTACACTGGTCAAGCTCCCAAGGGTACTTGTCTATACTAGCCTTGACCCATTCTCTTCTTCCCCCTCTTCTTGAGCCGGTTGTACTTGAACTTAGAAGGGAATACCCCGCTCCTCGAGGAAGAGTGGCCAGATTGAGGTCATAGAGTTACCTTGTTGGGGAGGGTTGTCAAGTTGCCATTTCTAAGGTGGAGAGCTTAGACCTCACATTTACAGGACAAGAAAAGATTCATGGTCTTCAGGGTTTGTGATTGATGACTTGATCTGATCTGGAGCATTGAGGAGTCTTGGTTATAGATTAATGGAACTTAGAGGCTGTTGAGTTTTAAGCTTAAGTCTAAATAAGGTTCCGACACATTAATAATCCAAAGACCTGATCGAGCTCCATACCCCAATTTAATGAAGGCAAGTTTAATAAATCAACCTTGATCCATGTACATCCTCTTTTTCTTTTTCTTTCTTTCTTTTTTCATTTCTCTTTCAAATAAGTGTTTGCTAGGGACTAGCAAAGTTAAGTATAGGGGGGTGATGAATACCCATTCATCACTCATTATTCTTATATTTTAGCTACAAAAACCTTTGCAAATGCATATAGATATGTGTAAATAGGAATAATTAGCAAAAGCATGCATTGTGTAAAAATCTATAATTAGCATGTTTTTGTGCAAAAATAAAAGAATAAAGATTAAAAAGAAAAAGAGGGAAATATTTAGAATAAATATTGAGCAACCTAACCCAAGGGAGGGCTCAGCATGGGCCTGACCGCATAAAAGCCAAAGTAGAGGGAGATAGGGGCTCTTGTGTAAATATCTATATAAATAAATAAAATTATATTTTCCTCACCCAAAAATACGCTTGTAAATATTTGTATATATTTTAATATAAAAACAAAATAAAAAAATAAAAGTCAAAAAGATTAAAAATATCCTTTCATCATGTACATAAACCACACCTATATATATATATTTATTTATTTGGCTTTATAAATATACAAAAATTAATTTTTAAACTTTTTGTAAATAGTCTATGTTATACTTTGTAAATAAATAAAATAAAAAGAATCAAAGCAAAAATCAAAATAAAAATAGAAAAATCAAAAATACCAAAAATACATTGTATATATACCTATATATATAGATATATAATGTATATACCTTATTTTTATTTCCAAAAATTAATTAAAAATCACCAAAAAATAGAAAAAAATAAAATAAAAATATTTCATGTTTTGGGTTTTTGCTGATTCGGCCCTAGCTATGTGTATTCGTCACTTCTTGATTCAGCCACGTGGCCTTCAACCATTGGCCCTGGGGGATGTTGACCGCCCGGTCAACTGGCCCCCCCAGGACCACTTCCCACGGACTCGAGCACCGGACCCCTATTCTCGGATTTTTACCCGCTCGACCCGACTCCATCTCGCCTCAACCCCGGGCCCGACTCCTTCACGTTACACCCGAGACCCCCGCCGGAGCTACCGCATCGGGATCCGCGCTCCTGATTTCCCTACCCGCGCACTTCTTTCCGGATCATCCCCACGTATAAAGCCGAGCTCCGCCTCCTTCATTGATCATCTTTGGCTCATTCGCTCCATCCCCCCGTGACCTCCAGTGCTCGAGCGTGAGTGACAGCTCGCTCCAGGTGCTGTCGCAGCGAGGAGAGGGCCGGATACCACTGATCCGGCGAGTAGCTCCGCCGTAGCTCCGCCACTAGTGCGAGCTCCGAGCCTCGGGCCCAGACGTCCCTCGAGGCTACGACCGGGAGCTTCCCCAGCTCCAGCCCAGTCTATTCATCCACCCAGGTAGTCCCGTAGCTCCCCTATTTAGTCTAATTTCCGATTAGCCCCAAATCGCGCCGCCATTGATTTTCGCTGATTCCGACTGCCTCACCTTCCCGTTTGACCTTCGGAATCCACCATCACCTCTGCCTTCCTTCCACGCACCTTCTCCGCCCTTCCGTTCAACCCAGCTTGCACAGGAGCTGGGGTTCGAATCCCTTCGCCATCGCATCGCCGGGGTTCGCCCGCACCGACGCACCATTCACCTTCACGCCGCCTAACCGGGTCGAGGCACTTTGCCCTCGACCCGCGAAGTTTCTGAGCTGTTTTGCAGGACAAGCAGAGGCCATCTGAGGCCTCTCGACATCTAGCCCAGGAGCTTCAGCTCCGCCACCCTCGTCGGAGCTCATCCGAGCTCGGCTGGGGCATCGGAGACCACCAGCAGCTGCGCACCTTCACGACGGAGCTCCTCCGACACTCAGGCGCAGCAGAGGAGGCCTGAGGCAGCTTCACGAGGCCGGCGAAGTTCGCCGGCCATCAGTTCTTCCAGACCCTCCAGCAACCGTTGGATTGCCCTCCTCGCTCCAGTTTTGATCAGCACCGTCCATCTCTGGAGCGCACGTGGACGTCAGATCCGAGGAGACAGATCCAGGCCGTTAGATCCACACGTGTCCTGGCCTGGACCGTTGGATCGACCAGAGCAGCAGCGTTGAGAGCCGCCCCCCACCTCGACCGTCGATCGCCACGTGGCGGCCATCCGTCAGCTCCCGGTTAATAAAGGGTAAATTACCCTTAGGCCCTTATCTTAGTTTTATTTCATTTGAGTCCTATAAATATTTAAGCACGTTATTTAGTTTTAGGTTTATTTGCACAATGGACCCTGCACTTTAGAGTATTTGCTTATATACCCCTGCCTGTGTGAGCCACGTGCTTCGTCACGTGTATTTTTGGGTTATTTGCATCATATGCCCTTGTAGTTCTGATTGTTCTGAAATGAAAGAATCTTTTTAGTATTTGCATTTATGCCCCTGTGAATGGTTTTATTCCGCATGTGCGTTTATTTGTGGGTAAATTGCAACTGAGGCCCTCGGACTTTTGGTACGTGTTACCAATTAGTCCCCGGACCGTATTTTTATTTACACATAGGTCCCTGAGTGCCCCAGGCACGCGCCTCGCATGTGTTTTGCTGGGTATTTTGCACTGGGACCCCCAGAACTTTGGGTATTTGCATTTCAGTCCTTGTGCACAGTACCCTCTTGTGATTTTTGAATAAAATATCAAATCACCTCCAAATTTCGACGAAAATTTGAAACATGGCTCCTGCCATGGTGTAGGATTTTTGTGAATTTTTGAGGTCATTTTTGATTTCGTTTGTTATTTTTAAAAATTCAAAAACTATCATTTTAGCTACTGTCTAGTTTTAAAAACCCCAAAAAAATATAAAAACTCCCCTAAAAATTCTATAAAAATTCGATACTGTTTGTTTTGTGTTTCTTGATTTTCTATCCAATTTTGGCTATTTTTCACTGAATAAAAACCTTAAAAACTTAAAAACCCCTAAAAACCCATAAAAATTCTACTAAATACATTAAAAATCCAAAAACAATAAATCTGGTACCTAAATTTTCCTTATTTCATCTATTTTCTAGGAAAATTACCTCCAGGCCTTTTTGAGGTCCTTAGGTATTTTATCTAGGGACTTTAGGCTTGGCTGGACAGTACCACTTAGTTTTGTTACTGTTTGATTTTTAGAAATTCAAATAAATATCAGAAAAATCCCAAAAATTCACCAAAAACATAAAAAATTATAAAACACATAAAAATATTTTTGTTTGAATTTTTGCTTGATTTTTGTTGCATTAAATAAATTGTTGAAGTGTGCTTTATTTTTGTTTTTCTTATTTTCTTTATATTTTAAAAATCCAAAAAAAATATAAAAATAATTAAAAACCACTAAAAAAAAATTTTGTCTTTTATTTTATTCATTTTTACTACTTCGTAGGCCTTCGGCCAACCCGTGCTCCTTGAGTTCGACCCTGGGTGCTATACCAGGTTAAATACATAGCAGGACCGCTTTATTTGTGCTTGATTGATTTTTGATTTAGTTAGTGGTCTGATATTTTTCTTGATTAAGCTGACTTGATCGCTTGGGTCGCAACGACCAACTTTGTACCTATACCCTAGCCTTCAGGCCGCTCATCATTGCCTTACTCGACCGATTCGAGTTTGGCCCTCTTAGACAGAGTATGACAATCCTTCAGTTTGCTGATAGATATGTCAAGAGGCTGAAGGGGTTATTCAAGGACAATGTCATCACAATTCAGGGCTTGAAATTCCCCCTGGACTTTGTTGTATTGGACATGGAGATCCCTGCGTCTGTGACCGATACCCCCATCATCCTAGGACGTCCTTTCTTGGCCACAGCCTAGGCAGTGTCCGATCATGATAACGGGAAGGTTTACTTTCACATCGAGGGCAAAAGTCTACAAATAGAGACGATCGAGGAGACCAGAGCTAGAGATTCAGCTTGCTCAACGCAGGTGAGTGACTCAGAGCAGATGATAGATGCATAGCGAGACGACCACCAGGAGTGTCACTTTGTGATTACAGATGATGAAGCAGTTTGGGCAGACCCAACAACACGAGCTCTTGTCATCACTTCAGATACTATAGAGTTTCATACGATAGCTGATGAGAGTTCGTAGAGTGTACACCTTAGAGGCTGATGATCACGACATGGATAGTGAGGTAGATTTCATTTTGTGTGATTCAGACCCCTCAGACACAGACATTGATTGGCAGAAGTTTGATAATTACTTATAAAGTCTAGTGTCCACAGAGCTGACACATAGGGCGGAGATTGAGCCAGGACAGTTGACAGATATACCAGCAGGGCCGTCTTCATTAGATTCACACATTTAGCGAGAGTTCTCCCACGCGGATTTGGCAGCTTTTACACAGACATTTCAGAGGCCAGATTTTCTAGCTCCCACTTATCCAGAACATAAGACCTTGCTGTAGAGTATAAAGTATAGGTTCCTTGCAGGAGAGTCAGATATGTTCCCAGTCATTATCTCAACAGATTTGACTGAAGACCAAGAATCTCGTTTGATGAAGGTTCTTGAAAGAAACCGCAAGGCGATTGGATGGTGTAGCTGATCTCCATGGGATAAATCCGTCCCTATGCTCCCACCACATCTATCTCGAAGAGGATGCCAAGCCATCGCGTGAGTTCTAGCAACGACTGAACCTGAATCTTCGAGATATGGTCATGAAGGAAATATCAAAGTGGTGGAGCGCCGATTTTATCTACCCCATCTCCGACTCCAAGTGGGTTAGTCCATTGCATGTGGTATCCAAGAAAACAGGTATCACTACAGTTTTGAGCGAGTCTGGAGAGGAGATGGCTACCCGAGTACCCACTTCTTGGAGGGTCTGTATGGACTACAAAAGATTGAATCAGGCCACCAAGAAGGATCATTTCCCACTGCCATTTATTGATCAGATTATTAAGAGGCTAGCTGGGAAGAATCACTACTATTTTCTTGACGGGTACTCGGGGTACAACCAGGTGGCCATAGTGCCCGAAGACCAGGATAAAACAACATTCACCTATTCATTTGGGACATATGCTTTTAGACGGATGCCCTTTGGTTTATGTAATGCCCTGACTACATTCCAAAGGTGCATGCTTTCCATCTTTTCGGACATGGTGGGTGATTGTTTAGAGGTTTCATGGATGACTTTTCGGTCTATGGCGATAAGTTCGATGCCTGTCTTGACTGCCTAGACCATGTACTTCAGTGTTGCATAGAGGTGAACCTTGTATTATCCTAGAAGAAGAGTCATTTCATGATGACTCAGGGATGGTTCTTGACCATATCATCTCCAACAGGTGCATGGAGGTCGATCGGGCCAAGGTGGAAATCATCAAGAAACTCAATCCACCGTCCAATTTGCGTCAGTTGTGGTCTTTTCTGAGGCATGTCGGTTTCTACTGACGGTTCATACAAGGCTTCAATCGTATTGCCTGACTGCTGACTGGTTTGCTGACGAAAGACATCGAGTTCATTATAGATGATAAGTGTCTGGCATCATTTAAGACTCTCAAGGGACTAGTTGTTCATGCTCCTATCCTTCAGCCACTCGGTTGGTCTCTCCCATTCGAGATCATGACGGACGCTTCTGATTTTGCCATAGGGGTTGTACTAGGACAGAGGGGGGATGGATTGCCTTTTTCCATTCACTACACTAGACGGAATTTGGATGCCGTTCAACAGAATTATACTGTGACTGAGAAGGAGATTCTAGCTGTAGTATTTGCTTTCGATAAGTTTAGATCTTACATTCTTGGATCTAGAGTGACCATATACATATATCACACCGCCATCCGATAACTCAAGGCTAATAAGGATGCCAAAGCTGGATTGACCAGATGTATCCTTCTACTCCAGGAGTTTGATATAGAGATTAAGGATAAGCCTGCAGTCAAGAATGTGGTGGCGGATGACCTCTCCCTCTTAGAGAACCTTGAGGATTCTGATCAGATCGTACCTATTACAGAGACATTCCCAGACGAGGCGATTCTTGCTATCACCTCGCTTCCATGGTACACTGACATTGTGAACTATCTTGTTGCCGAGAAAGTTCCACAAGGTTGACCCAAGCAGTGACTTGAGACCTTCCTTGCGAAGGCCCACTGTTGAGGTACCTAGACTTTTGATTTCAGATGGGGGACTCACTTTATCAACGACAAGGTAAGGGCCCTTGCTAACGAGTTCAACATTGACCATCGAGTTGCCACTGCATATCACCCTCAGACTAATGGTCTTGCTGAAGTATCAAATAGGGAGATCAAGACTATATTGCAAAAGGTTGTCTGCCCAGACTAAAATGATTGGTCACAGCTTTTGGACTTGGTTTTGTGGGCCTATAGGACTTCCTTCAATACACCTTTGGGCACATCTCCCTTTCATCTCGTTTATGGCAAACCGTGCCACTTACCTGTGGAAATCAAGCACAAGTCACTTTGGGCAGTTACAGAGTTATTATTAGATCCTAAGAGTGTAGGAGATCAAAGGAAAATAGAGTTGGCAACCCTGGAGGAGTTGAGAGATACAACCTTCTCAAGTAGCCTATAGTATAAGGATACAATGAAGATATGACATGATTCTCATATCAGCCATAAACATTTTGAGCTGAATTAGAAAGTATGGGTATTTGATGCTAGGTTGAGATTATTTCCAGGGAAATTACAAAGCAAATGGAAGGGACCATACTTGGTCAGAAAGGTGCACGACAACGGAAGCATTGATATATCTGAGTTGTCATATGATTCCGCCTTTCGAGTTTACGGTCAACGCCTGAAGCCATTTCTTGATCATGATCCGCTGATCGTTGACGTTGCCACTATTCATTTTGCATGAGATGTGGTCTTTGACTCACATCATTTGCATTTCATGCCTGATTATCACTTCTTCTTCGCAGCTGTATAGATCCATATTGTCTATATCATTCATTCTTTTTGTCTGACACCCCATCTTCATCTTATGATTATGATATACTTAGGGTGTGCTTTACCCTAAGTATGGGGGGGGGGGGGTATCCGAGCCGTGAACGTCCATTTGATTTTATTACCTCTGTTTTGTTGCCTATACTTAGAGATATTTTACCCTAAGTATAGGGGAGGTAATAGATATACATCATATTCTCGATTTTCCCCTTATGTACATATTTCTATACTTAGGATTATTTGATCCTAAGTATAGGGGGATCATCGACATCTATTCATTGCATTCTTTTATTCGGCATTGTGGTATAACATTCTTTTCACTTCCCAATACTCAGCACGAGTTATGTCTTCCTTTCATCGCTCTTTGATCACTCCGAGGACATCGTTCGAGCTAAGTATAGTGGGGTGTAGTATATATTGTATATATACTTTAGCCATAACTCGTACTTTGTGTGAGTGTGTTAATAAAATGGCTAAAAATCATAAAACTAAAAATCACAATTTTTTTTAAAAAAATTCTTGTACATAAATGTTTGTAAAAACCTTTTGTAAAAAGTATTTTTGTACAAATGTTTATAAAAATGATTTTGAATGTAAAGTTTTTGTAAATATTTTTGTATCAAAATTATGAATATAGTACACAATTTTAGAAAAATAATGGAAAAATAAATGTTTGCAAAAATTTATTTGTAAATGTTTGTAAAATATTTTGCAAAGCTTTTCCTTCTTTCTTGCATTCAAAAAATTTCTATAAAAATTGCATATTTTGAAAAATGTCCAAAAAGAGTTTTGTAAATACTGTCTTGTACATTCTTTTGAATCTTAGTTGATATTTAAACTAGTCTAGAATTAAATTGGAAAATGGAGCTTGGTTAAGACCTTAATCCACTTAACTTCAGAGGAACCTTATAGGATTTGGGGTTAAGACTTTTCAGGTCCATAGATACTTAATTCTTTGAGCCCACTAGGCTATTTCACATGTCATCTTGATGCGCCTAAGTAGAACACTTAACAACGCAGGCATGACTCTCAGAGACAATGGCTTGACTTGTACACATACCTTATACATAGCTCAATACGGATGAGGTGGTGAAGAGACAAAATTCTTTGGCTTGGAGTAGCATACGAGGGTAGTACAGCTAGCCGGAACCTCTCGTCTTCCTCTAGGGAGGGATGCACATCTCAACCTGGTCTTGTGGCATTGAGGTCTAAAGACAGGAGTCTGTGGGTTGCAATAAAGCTTCAAAAGAGGGATAGTCTACTGGCTCAAGAGGAAAAATTCCTTATGTACGTGTTGCACCATTTAAATATGTTGTATATATGCACGTAAAAAATGTGAAAAAAATATGAAAAACTCCAAAAAAAGGGACATGCCTGATTGAAAATAAATTGCCTGCCAAAGAGTATATAGTGAATAAGCAATGCTTATGTATACCACCTTCTCATCTCATGGAAGCTTGCAACTGGAGACTTAGCTACACTGATTAAGCTCCAAGGGATACGTGGCTACACTGGTCATGGCCCATTCTCTACTTTTCCCTCTTCTTGAGTTGGTTGTACTTGAACTTAGAAGAGAATACCCCGTTCCTCGAGGAAAGAGCTGCTAGATTGGGGAGTTAGTGTTACCTTGTTGAGTGAGATTGTTTCTTTGTCATTTCTGAGGTCGGGAGCTACATATCACTTGCACAGTACAAGGAATGATGCATAGTCATTAGAGTTTGTGTATGTAGACTTGTTCCGACATGGTTATTAAGGAGTCTTGACCATATAATTGTGGAACTTAGAGGTTGTTGAGTCTTAAACTTATTTCCCAATAAGTTTCATCAAATTAATAATCCAAAGGTCTGACTAAGCTCCATACTTCAATTTAATGAAGATAAGTTAAATAATCAGCTTTAATTCCTCCTTTTCTTTTCTTTTCTTTTGCACTTCTTTTTCAAATAAGTGTTTGCTAAGGGACTAGCAAAGATAAAGTATAGGGGGTGATGAATCTACGATTCTCACTCTTTATTCTTTTTTAGCTCTTTCTTTTGGCAAAACCACTTGTAAATTCTTGTAAATACAATAACTTAGCATTTTGCATGCCTTTATTAGTAATGAATAATTAACGCCTATTTTTCAAAAATAAAAGAATAAAGACAAAAGAAAAAGAATAATGTATTTAGAATAAATACAGAGTGATCCAAACACCAAGATAAGGTCAAATTTTGACCTGATAACAAAAAAAATAAGTAGAGAGAGATAAGGGTACACTATGTTTGTACATATCACATATACTTGTGCAAATTATTTATTTCTTCTTTTTACAAAATATAAATATTTTATTCCTTTACACACTTGTATATAGCCCTAAAAATAATATAAAAATAATATAAAAATCAGAAAAACAAAATAAAATAAAAATAAAATCATCAATTCTTTGTACAAAATACACATGTATTTAATACAATAACTTTTTATTTTACAGCCCTAACTAATTTATAAAAATCAAATAAAAAACTTTTTGTATACCTTAATTCTTATGTAAATAAATAAAATATAAAATTAAAGTATTTTTGTAAAAATAAAATAAATATACATGTACATAATACATAGGTATGTTACACATGTATATAATACTATATATTGTATATAGTTTTTTTATTTTCTTAAAAATAATTAAAAATCACAAAAAATAGTTTATAAAATAATAAACATTTGTTTATTTTGTACACTTTTTAATTTAAAATCATTTACTATTTTTTTATTGAATTTCTTTTTATTTTTGTAAATCCTAAGCTCCCATTGGTCCATGCAGGATCGTTGACCTCAGCCAACGTCCCCTTCCTAACCAGGTCGGGTCACCATCCTCTCGCCGGAGCTTCTTCTCTTATTTATTGAACCCGACTCCGACCTCCGTCCCCCTCGATTCCTCGCCCGATTCTTCTCCCAGGATCCGTGACCCTCACGGATCCCTAGGAAGGATCGAATCTTCTTAGGGTTGCGCACCTCCTTCCGATCTTTCTGGACACTCGAGAACCCTATAAAGCATCTCCTTCCACCTCCAGTGCCTAGCATCCTGTCTCTCGCGCCACCACAAACCCCTAGCTCCTTTCCTTAGAGTGACAACCATCGAAGGAGTAGCTTAGAATCCTTTGGAGACGCCCAGAGGCTCGTAGCTCAAGACACGATCGGAGCTCCGCTGCATGAAGCCTCCAAGCTAACCGTAGCTCGATTGAGGCCAAGACCCAGTCATCCACCTTTGTTTGGAGTTCGTGCTTCCTCTAGTAGCTTCAGTTATCTCCCATAGCTCCGGCATTTTCCCATCCATTCCACTTTTCCATTTAGATGTTGCCGCCATTCGTTAGCTCCGACCAGCTGGTCGGAGCACTACAATACCCTTTCATCCGCTCAGATCGAATCCCCTCTTCACCCCACATCTCTTAGCACGACCTGACCACCCTTAGGCTTACTCCTTAGGGCGAGATTAAGGCTGAGACCTCCATCATCCACTTCCGCCGGTGGTCGACCCTCATCCACCACTGCTTCCTTTGTTTTGTTTGCACAATAACCCCGACCGAAGCTTGGTCTTTGAGCCTTGAGTATACCCTGTAGGATTGGATGCACTTAGACGACCATCTAGAGCATCCGCTGCTCAAGCAGAGCAGCTCCAGTTGGAACACCTTCACCCCGCTCATCTTCCTTCCGTCCACCACATCGGAGCCGATCATTCGATGTGGAACCTCCTCATGACCTTGTTAGACTTCTTGGAGACCTCATTTAAGCATCAGATCTCCTTCCTCGTGCGATTGAAGTTCGCCCCGTATGAGTTTGTCTAGGATCCCTCTTCGTCGTTCGATCTGGAACATCCTTCCAGATCCGATCAGAGCTATACGCCACACTTCCATCCTAATGGTCTGATCAGATCTAGTGGGGCCATCTGACATGCATGTTCCCGACAAGATCAGATGCGCCAGATCTTTTTAGAAGAATATCAGAGTCGCCCACTTTTGCCTCCTCATGTACGTGTCACGTTCCCCCTGCCTGGGTATATATCACATTTTTCATGCATATTTCCCTATTTCACTTTAATCTAGAAAATAAAATGTTTTTTAAAAAACATTTGCAGTTTGGACCCTATATTTTTAGTATTTGCATTTATTCCTTCCGATTTTGAGTCATCCGTGTCCCCGCATGCTTGTTTGAGATATTTGCAACTTCTCCCCCGCACTTTTATGATGTTATTAAATGAAGAATGAAGTTTTATAATTGCATTTATGCCCCTGTGAGCCTGGATCATGCGCAATTCGTGTATTGCGCGGACTTTTTGCATTATAGGCCCTATGCTTTATTAGCTTGTTGTCTGTTTGGTCCTGAAACTTAAATTATTTGCTTTTAGGTCCTTGTGAACTAAGTTTAACTCCTTGCCTTCTATTGGACTTTATAAATATTAAATTAATTCTAAAAATTGCCTAAAAATTACTGTTAGCTTCTGCTAATGTGTAATCTTTGTAATTTTTATGGATCAATTTGCTTGCATTTTATTTTTTTAGAAATTCAAAAACCTCCAAAAAATACCCTATTTATGTTACAAAAATTATAAAAATTCCAAAAAATGTTTTAAAAATCTCATAAAAATGTAGGGAGTTGTCTTTTGTTGTGTTTTAGCTCCAATAACAATTTTGTTTGAAAAATATTTATAAAAACCCTAAAAATCACAAAACAAAAAAATATTATAAAAATCATATAAAATCAAAGAAAAATCTAAAAATTGTGTTTCCAGTTCCTCTTTGTATCTTGTTATTTCTACTTTATCATAAAAGTATCACCTGAGACCTTGGGTATTTTAAGTATTTTTAATTTGTAATTAGGTCCTGGTTGTACATTATTTTGCTTTTTTAAAACTGTTTGATTTTTAAAAATTCACAAAATTATTTAAAAATATCTAAAAAATACCAAAAACAATTTAAAACACTTAAAACCCCAAAATATTTTCTTTATTTTTTTGAGCATTTTTTACTATTTAGAAAAATACAAAAAGCGTATTGTGTGTGCTTGTATTTTGTGCTTGTTTGCCTTTTATTCAAAAATTAAAAATTCAAAAGTTTAGAAACCACAAAAAAACTATTTTATTTCCGAAATTTGACTACTTACTTTTTAAATCATGCTCCTTGTGTTCCACCCTGGTCGTTATACCAGGTAAATAAAATAGCAAACTGCTTACATTTGATTGCTTGATCTTCTTTAGTGGTTATTTTTCTTGCGACTAGTCTGATCGATTAGGGGTAACGAAAATTGTTTTATTAATTCCACCTTAGTTGATCGGAAATTGATTCATCATGTGGTTACATGGGATTATTTACAAACATTTTTTATCATTTATATATTTTTATATTTTTTGATATTTTTTATTTCGAATTATTTCATGGACTTTTTTACAAGATAATTAGTCTAATTGATTAAGAGTTATATTTTGTTAATTTATTTGATTTATGGACTTTATTTGGTAATTTGTTCAAAGCGTTAAGCTAAGATCAATGTATTAAGATGATGAATCGCAGATTCATCCTCCTCCTTCTAGTCGGCAATTGAAGAAGCAGTTGCAGAGGTCTGCTCTTCCTGGATGTGCCGTCGTTGGGAGGGGCCTCTTTGCGGGAACACGTATGCACGGCAGTACCCAAGGTGGTTAGCTCCGTCACCACAATGTCATCTCGTTCAACGACCATCTTCGACCACTCAGCATCTCTATCTCTCTTTTCTCTGTCTATCTATCTGATGAAGTAATGCCCGACTTTTGTGATGGGGATTCAGAGGTGTGGAGGAGGGTTTCCAGAGGAGGAGCAAGGGGCGATGGAGGATTAGAGGGATGGAGGAGGAGCATGGGGCGAAGGACAAGTAGGCGGGTGGAGGACGAGCATGCAATGAAGGAGGAACATGGAGGAAGCAACATAGGAGGGTGGGCTAGAGGAGAGGGAGAGGAGTTGTAGGAGGACGCTAGGGTAGAGGAGGAGGGGGGGGGGGAGGTGGGGCGCTGTAGGAGAGGGAGCTGTAGATGGAGATTGGGGTGGAGTGGGAGGGGAGGAAGGGAGCTGGAGGAGGAGGCTGGGGCAGATGGGACGAGCTCATGTCAGAGGAGGGGGAGGAGCAAGGATGGGGGGAGGATCTAGGGGCGGGGTAGAGTTGGGGGCGGGGGGAGGAGTCAGGGTGGAGGAGGCGATGAAGGAGGAGGTGGAGGGAAGAGGAGGCAGAGAGGGAGGCATGGGGATGGAGGGGAGGAGCTGGGGCAGGGTGCTGAATCTGTTATTCATCACTCTAATTGGCTGAAAATAGAGCTTTGTTCCGAGAAATTATAAGCATCTAAATGTTAATATCATAAAATTAACTTTCATGACTTATAAATAATTTGCATAAATTAGTATTAATTTCTAAATTCATATTCATCTACATATTTTTACCTAACTTCATCTATTTTTAGTTAATTCAAACTAACTCCAATTAACATGAAACTGACTTCATTGTGTACATATCATTAACCTTAATCAGTAAAAAATCATAAAAATACTAACACTTATATACATTTAAAATAAACCCTAACTCTAATTTTAGGATAAAAATTTGCAAATTTTGACATCTCTCTCATATAGTGTTTAAATATACTATACCCATTTTTGAATTAATGTACATTCAATTCTCTACAAATAAAGACCAAATTCAAAAGAATCGAAATTCATTTGTGAAAATTTTGTTTTGGAAAATAATTGTGCATTGTACATATTTATTGATTTTGACATGTCATTTCATGTGCATATTTGACTCATTTTGATTATTTTATTTTTCATTTTTTTAGTTTATTCCATGTTTTAACTAATTTCATAAAAATCAAAATCCAAAAAATCAGAAAAGAAATAAAAAAGACTGATTCTGACTTGAGCTTACTGACATCCACCTATATATAATCCACTCCCCTAATTTATTCTGACAATAAATCAACTGAAAAAAATTCAAAAAATGTATTTATGTCCACTACATTATTTCACATCGTATTTGATTTTTGCATGCATTAATCATCTACAAAAAATCAAATAAAATTTCTAAAACTAAAAAATCGATACTTTATATACATAAAATATCACCAACGAAATCACATCATGCACAAACCATCTCATTTGCATATGAGTACTTCTTGAACATTGTAGATTACATTTAGATGAGCATTTTTTATGTTGAGCATTTTTGCATTTGAGTCCATTTGTTATCTTTAATTCATTTATTGCTACATTTCTTTGCACTGGTCAAATATGGTCAATGCTCCACACATGTGTCAGTCGTTGATTCGGCCATGTCAGTAGCCTGGTCAAACCTGCCTCAGTTGGAGTCAGCCCTTGCCTGCTCACGTGGTAGGCACGTGAGCACTCTCCACCATTGGATCAGGGAGGATCCAACGGTCCCTCCTCTTCTCAATGATCTGCATGTGCTAGGAACACGACACATCCTCAGCCTCCACCCACGTGCCTGGCACGTGATCATCCCCTTCCTTCCGCAGCATCACTGCCTCTTCTGCTGCACCTCCCTCCGTTGTTATCATCCCTTTCCTTCCGCAGCATCACCACCTCTTCTATTGCACCTCCCTCCGTCGCTCTATCTCCGTAGTGTCGCCTTGTAACGCCTCTCTCTTCTTCGTCTCTTAGACCAACTTGGAAACCCAATCATATCCCCTCTTATTAAGCCAGAAACCCAACCAACCTCCGCCATCCTCTTCTATATTAGATCGAACCCACTTTCCCAGACCACCATCCCCAGCAAACCATCGCCTCTGTTGACCCCTTCCCTTATCCTTATGCCATCTCATTCCTCTTCCAACGGCCAAGCCCTAAGTCCTCAAACATTGTTATCCTCTTCCAATTTTCGAGGAACCTAATTGCTCCTCAAAGCAATAACCCTCTATGCCTCCAGCCTTATCAAAACCCAACTCCTTGTCGCCTCTACTCCTATTTAACCACATCTCTAATTATCCCTAATGGTATCTATCAAATCTGCCATCGTCGACCATATCGAGAGAGAGAGAGAGAGATAAAGATCATGGTTGGTGATAACAACAATGTTATCTCAGCGATGACTTCCTCACTTAGGTGTGATCTATGATGAGACTTCACCATGTTGCTGCACCTTGTTGGAGCAGCTAAGTATCCCCATGCCCCACCCACGATTGATGCGAAGACAGGAGTTGGGCCTTCATCCATCCAAATCTCCAGCAATCTACAGGTAATTTCTCTAAAACCATTTCCCTCTCCTTCTCTTCTTCTTCATTTTCCTCTTCTTTTTTTACTCTGATCCACTCTGCCAATACCCCCATCTTTTTCTTCTTCAATCAAAGGCAATCCACCGTCAATCAATTTCAGATCCCACATCAATGCTCATTGTGCCTTCGAAACCTTTTCGCTTCTCGTCTTCCCCCTCTACGACCTCTCACCTATGGTGCACACGCCACCAGTCGACTGCTCCTATTCTCCCACCTAATAGCAGGAGTCCACCAACCGTTCCTCCTTGAGCTTCAAGTCGGACCGAGTCCATCAAACTCGAGTCCTATTCTCCTTGTAGGTTCATCACGAAGACCGGTATGAGACTTCCTTTGTTCGCCACTCGGGTCATGTGTCGAACAAAACATCGTTGGAGGAGCACCGATGAAAGAGCCATTTCCCTAGATGACAAAGATACTATTGAAGGAAGAAGAAGGGAAGGGATTCTTCCCAGGCACACAATTGTTCTCTAATCAAGAGCACATCGCATCGAGGCCGTCCATCTTCACCCAAATCAAAGCTGTGT
The DNA here is from genome assembly GCA_037367405.1 of Ottelia alismoides. Taxonomy (NCBI): domain Eukaryota; kingdom Viridiplantae; phylum Streptophyta; class Magnoliopsida; order Alismatales; family Hydrocharitaceae; genus Ottelia; species Ottelia alismoides. Next base: position 27,931 of record JAZKJV010005465.1, read on the forward strand.
ATCGAACCTTCATCGATGGTCGAGATCATCCCCACACATGAAATTCAAGCCCCGTGCTTTGGGCTCTTTCAAAGTAACCAATAGCGACGAGTAGAGGCTCGAGCCTCCCAACCTCGAGCCGTAAACCGAACCTAGTGCTCTACACATTCCCCTCACATGCGGGCGGGAATACTACGCACCGACCCCACACGATCACAAAAGTACAAAGAGTCCTAGTCACGTACAACATGCGTAACATGGGGAGAATAACATCAACGCCCTCCACAACTCCAGAGAACTGCAACTGTGCCCCCATCTAAGATAAATTACACAGGAACCCCAACTGACTTTGCCAAATTGCATATCTACCCCCAGAAGGTCCAATTCGCAAACATTTCATTTATTTTATTTACAGAAAGGTCCCTAAAAATTTGTTTATTCATTTCTTGAGCCTTATTTATGTGATTGTGGTATTCTTTATGTCGTTTTGATCCTCATTATATTCTCTGTCATCTCGAATATTGAAACGTTCATTTCTAGACACTTGGACTTCAATTTATTTGAGAAGTTTATTTGTCAATATTAAGCCCGTATTTCTTTTGTGATTGATTTTTGTTGCTCAAGTGTGCAGGAAATTATTCGAGTATTAAATCGACAAATTATTTTTGAGATTAAATAAGGGTCAAGAACTAATTGACTGGCTTGCTCTTGTCTAGGCTTGCCGCACCTGCCTATTTGTCCTTGCATCATTAGTCATCATTTTAAAATAATAAAAAAAACATTTATTTCTCTCTTACCATGTAACATCCGGGATTCACGTAGAACCGAACCTGACCCGATTAAGGTCCGATTAACCCAATAAAGTTATCTGACAAAATTAGATAACCTAAATAGACCAATTGATCGTGAATCAAAAGTCGTTCGGGCGAAATCGACCAAAAATCGGTCGCATCGTAATGCGCGTGCAAAAAAAAGTCGCGACGCAAATTCAGAAACCTCAAAAACGAACCAAGAACACCTAAAAATCCGATTCGATGAAATAAGACCAACGGAATTGACCATTCGTCAATCGGATGTCGTTTGATATTTTAAAATCACAAAATTTAAACCAAAACCGAAACCGTATCTCGAAAATTTCGAGCATCCAAACCAGATCGGAAGTATATCAATATTATACTCATATTGATCGTCGTTCCGAGACGATCAAACCGAGATATTGCAAGTCGAAATCGGAGGCTTGATGTATGCATGCGGATGATTTTTAATATCTTAAAATATGTGAAAAAATAATAAAAATATTTTTTTATTTTTTATTTTCTGTAGCAGTAGCATACAATTACGTTATAAAAAAGAGAAGAAGGGAAATTTTATATACCATATGGTCATTACATCATGAGTGATGTCATAATAAGTGATGTCATTAGTGACATCATTTGTGCTATGTCATGGCTGACATCATATGAGGAAGCTTCCTCCCCACCTTCCTCTCCTATTTCCCTTCTCTCTTCTCTTATATATACTTCTTCTATTTCAGCTGATAGAGCCCTTTATTCCCTTTTCTTTCCCCATCTTTCTTCCCCTCAAATTCCAGTCGTATGAGAGCTCCACCCTCTCCAATCCCTGCTGCAATTTCTCCAAGTTTTCAGCAGCAATTCCTCCAAGTGACCAAGACCCTGGAGTCACCTTTTCTCTGCAACAACAGGCAGCCAGAGCTACTGCTGTGCTTCCAGCAGTTGCTGCTACCCAGTTGGAGTTGCTACCTATAGCAGCATGTGTAGCCCAAAATACTTCAAATTTGGGAAACTTTTCTTTTATCTTTTACGTACAATCCTATCTATATTCTTTTGCCACCATGCATGTTGCTTTACATGTACATCAAAGCTACAAATATACAATCTAAGCATCTCCAGTTATTGTCATCCATAAATCCAAATAATATTTTTTCTTTTCTTTGAAGATATTCCAGGAACTTGGGGATTCTTAGTTGATTGAATTAAATCAGTTGGTCACCTGTAACCATTTAGGAATAAATTCCTGAGTATGCTTAACTTATTAAATTGTGGTTTGACTAATAATTGGGACTGTTATAATACTTGGTTTCAAAATAATAATAATAACAATATATACATATAATATAATAATAAATCTCCAATGGATTCATCCAATAACAATAATAGCAGAAATTTTGAAATACCTGGAACTTGATTGGGATCAAAATTATTATTTTACCCAAAAAATCTGGTAGTTGAAGTGTAAATTTTTTTAGAGGATCTACAGATTTTTCACCAAAGCTGAGATGAAAGTCTTTGGTATATTATTAGTTAAAATACTCTAAGAAGTGTCTATGAAGAACCCAATAGTGATTCTTTAAGGAGTATGATACCACATCTATTAATAGTTGTAATTATACATTATCTCTACATCCTAAACCTGTTGGTTATGAGGAATGGAAACCTAGATAGTCAACTTGTTAAGATTGTTTAAAAAAATTGCACATGATAGAATTTTAGTTAGAACTTAAAGGAGACGAAGATAATATATGCGACTCTCTCTACAAATAGTTATTGTGCAAGGCCCTCGTATGGGTTAGATGTGAAGTTGTCGCTACTTTTGAGATGAGGAACGATATGGTTTTGAAGCTTGAGAATGAAAAACTGATAGATCAAATTCAAGACATTGCACCAATTTTTGATATGTCCCATGAGAGCTATATCGATGAAACAAAAAAAATAGATAATGGTTGTGGCCACATCTAACCATGCTGATTGGTTCAAAACTAGTATCTGTAATTTAAATTGTAGCCTTCCTGTAATGGGCTTGGTGATTCAGAGTTAATTTTTATGGCCGCATATAATCATACTCGTTGTTTATTTTAAGAAATTGATCAATGTCAGCCTTCCCTTGTAAAAATATTGAAATTCGACATGCTGGTTTTTACTAAGAGTTGACAGACATATCTATATCATGTTCTAAACAACTTAAATTAAGGGTTTTTAATGTAAATTAATCCTAATTATAGATCAGACATGAATCCTAGATTTTATGGATCAATCATGAATCCTAGATTATATAGAGGTTTGGGGTATAATTCTAGATGTTCCACAATTAATAAAATCAATGATAGTTAGTGTGACCTACAATTTGAACATTTCTTATCATAATAAATAGTGTAGAATGATCAATCAGATCTGCTAGAACAATCATAGAAGAGATGAAGGTATAAATCTACAATCAATGAGACCAGGTGATCAGTATAAATCAGTGACAACTGAAATTGTGCCGGTCATGGTGAACCTTACACGTGACCTGCGAGGGTGCGGTGACCCTCAGCTGGGAGGAAGAATAGGAAGCCTAGTTTGGGTAGCGGCCGCCAAGTGCGCGGGTCTAGGATCCCCATCCCTCTCACGGTTTTTTACGCGAGCTCGTAGTGTTTTTACGCCTCGTTGGGATCATGACTTTAGACCAGTTCTGCTGACCTTTTGTTTTAGGATACCCAGGCAGGGGATCCTCGATTTTAGTTTTCGTACGAGCTCGGTTGCCCGTTACCGGTCGGGCTGTTTTCTAGAGCGACTTTTCTGGAGAGTCTCTCTCACCCATCTTAGTGGCGTAGTTTTGGAGTAGACTTATCCCTCTATTGGACCGCACTTGCAACTAGAGGGCGAGAAGGAAGAGCCATTTGTTGGCTACCTCACCGCTTGAGTTTTTCTTTCGCCAACAGACTTGGCGATTCTACATCCTGATCATCCATATCTACATCTAAATCCTTTAGAGTCACATCTGAGAAAATTGCAGTTAAGATTGGAGGAAATTACAATTAAATCTAAGTTGATTGGAGGTGACTATAATCTGATTCGAAATCCTTATAAGTTAGTGGACGTGTTGGGAACTTAGTTAGGATGCATTACACATCACCGCATGCCTACGGAGGCACCCCAACCCTAAGGTACTTTTAATACATTAGAGTCATAGTGTGAGTGATGAATCCACGATTCATCATCTTTATTCTTTTATTTTAGCCTCATTTCCTTAGTCAAATACTTGTAAATACCACTAATTGCATAAATTTAACATTTTGCATACATTTGTTAAAATTGCATTTTTAACACTTTTTGTACATAAATAAAAGAATAAAGAAGAAAAGAAAAAGAAAAGAAAAGAAAGGCGGTATTTATGCAATAAATACATACTGATCCGAACCCGGAGAGAAGGTCAAGATGTGACCGGATCGACCAGGAATAAAGTAGGGGAGATAGTGTCTTCTGTTAGAAAAACCAAAAATAGTTTATTAATATTTTTTATGTATATTTGTATAAAACTTACCGTATTTTATTTGTACATAATTTGACCTCAAACTAATTATTTTTGTAAACAAAAGTTGTAAATAAAAATGTGTTGTAAATAATAAAAAATGAGTGTAAAACAAAATAATGTACATAGTGCAAATAATCGCACCCAGAAAAAACCATAAAGAAATAATTGAAACACAAATTCCGGCTTCATACGAGCTCAAATCGAACCAAAATCACTTCCATTATACTCTAAATTAAATTATCTTTCAAATGGCTATGGTTTCATAATTTTTGGAGTTACGGTTAAAAAGTCGATTTTCTGGGGTGATTTGTGCAGTTTTCCCATATACTTGTTGTATATATTTTATTCATATTTATTTTTATATAATGTATATATTTATAAATATTGTTTTCATTAAAAATAAAATTAAAAAAAATAAAAATTAAAAAAATCTTTTATAAAAAAATTATTTCCTTATTTGTACTTATGTATATTGTATTAGATATACATAATATGTGTATACAACTAACTTCCTTAAATAAAAATCACCAAAAAATTAATTACCTCACATTAATTTATTTATTTAATTTAATTCTGAAATTCATATTTAATTATTTGATTTGATGGATTTATGTGAATTAATTGAGTTTATATACTTACCATGTATATAGGATTTTATTCTACATCTTATATGGCCACCATTATGGTGGTTAATTGATTTTTGGAAATTATTTAATTTATTTATTTTAATTAATTCCGAAATTCATTTTTAATTAATTAATTATTTTATTTATTTTATTATTTTATTAATTAACCACTAAACACTTTCCTTATATGTGAATATCTTCCATTTTTTATTTTTGTCTCTTTTTAATGGGCTCATCCTCCTCATTCACTCCTTGATCAACCTTTAGTGGAGAGGATCTCGATCTCCGAGAGCTCTCTTGTTGAAGAAGGCTGCCTAGCCTCTGAGCCGTCCGGTGACACTGTGTCGGTCCTCGTCGAGGCCATCATGGCATTTCCGAACCCCGAGGTGAGATCTAATTTATTTCTTGTCATTTTTCCTAGGTAAAATCGTAGGTTTAATTTTTGCGTAGATGTAGTGATTAGTTTTTAGATTAAAAATCCCAAAATTTCCTCCACATATTTTCCGCCCGACACCGATTTTTCATCTCATCTCGTGATCTCCACGTTGCTTTTTCTACCTCGTGCAACCTTCCACCTCCGACCACACACGGTGGTCGGAGATACGGATCTCTCTTCCATATCACAAGATCCGCCTATTCATGCATCCCATTATTGTGTATAAATAAAAAAAATACATATAAATGTTTTCCTGTTTATCACACTTGTTTTTGCAGGAAAAATACTCTATTTTACAGGATTATCTAAAAAAATAAAAAAACTAAATAAATTTTTTATTCCCTATCTCTTCCTGTTTACAGTTGCTGCTGTTTTAAAAAAATAAAAAGGACATTTCTTTCATTGTTTCTTAACAGTTTACAAGAAAAAAACAAAAAAATATAAAAAAATAAAAAAATCTGCAGTAGGCGGTAGCACCGCCCATCACAACGCGCCGTCCCGGTCCAACCCTGCGCACCCCCGCGCGCGCAGGCCACTTCCTATCCCAGTCGTCCATCGACACCATGCCCCACCAGTGCGCGGCACAGCCGCCGCGGCCTCCGCACCGCCAGCACCTCCCACGACCTCCTCTCGGCTGCGCCGCCCACACAGGCCGTGAGCCCTGCCGGGATATCTCCCAGATCGTGCCCCTGCGTGCGAGCCCCGTGCGTGGCCGCGCTCCCGCCATTCACGGTCCCCCATCCGCCGCCGCTCAACTGACCCCCCAACCACCTAGGCCATCTGCACGACGCAACCGCCTGACGCCACGCGCCCGTACCTCTCCTCCACCGATCTTCGTGCGTTGTTCCTCCCACAGGGCCCAGCATGCCTCCGTGGGCGCAGCATCTTCTCACCTCCCTCCAGGCGCGGTTCCCTCCGCCCGGTGCTGCGCGTGAAGCTGCCACGCGCCGACCTCCGCTTGACGACCTCCTGTGCGCATGCAGCGCGCCGCCGTCGAGCACCACCAAGCTTTGCCCGCTGTCCCGCGACCTCCTGCTGCGCGCTGATCACAGCAGCACCAACCTCCCCGTCATCTCCAGAGCTACCGGCGCCGCACCCGTTCCTGTGCCGCTCCCGCGTCCCAAGCCGCCCCCGCCCCCTTGTGAGTGACGGCGGCGCCCCCTTGACCTCTTGCTCAAGAAGAAATGAAGGTAATTGAAGAAACCCTAGGGGAAGAGGGAATTAAAAAGGGAACAATTACATTATTTCCCTCGTGAGATTCTAAAATTACAAAGTAAACCTCTGGAGGTTTACAAAATATTAAAGAAGCCCCTGCTCCAGAAACTGATCACATGCTTGGCACATGCTTCCTAGGTAATTTGCAACTGAACACTATATTTTATTTATTTTTTATTCAATCTTGAAACTTTGAGAAAATTACATTTTGGTCCCTGCATGTTCAGACTTAAACTTTGCATTATTTTCTTAATGGAATAAATGTTTTTATGCTTCGAAAAATTCTCAAAAAAATGGTGTATGCTCCTTCTGTAGTTCTTGTCATGGTGTAATTTTTTCATGAATTTTTGTTGAAGTTTAATATATTTAAAAAAAATAAAAAATAGTGTATTTTTACCTGTTCAGAAATTTGAAAATTCATTAAAAAAAATCGAAAAATAGCCTAAACATTCCAAAAAAATTTATGTAGGTATATTTTGGCATCACTTAATTTTTATTTAATTTTTTATATTAACTCGTTATAAAAACCAAAAAAATTACGAAAAACAAAAATTCTTAAAAAAATGTAGAAAATTGTCGAAAAATCCAAAAATTATGATTTCAGTTTCTGACTGTAGATATTGCTTTTTTCTCTTAAAATAATTTTCAGGATTTTTGAGCATTTAAAGGATTTTTTAATTACAAAATACTCCTTACTGTGCACTTTTTGCTCTGTTTTTCACTATTTCATTTTTAAAAAATCACAAAAACATCAGAAAAATCTGAAAAAATTACCAAAAATATTTTAAAATGCATAAAACATAAAAACATTTTCTTTGGAATTTTCTGTATATTTTTTTATCATTTTGAAAAATACAAAAAGAGTGTGGTGTGTGTGTTTTTATCCTTTGTGCCTTATTTTAAAAATAAAAAAAGTAAAAATTCCAAAAACCATTAAAAATCATTTTCGAAATCTGACTACTTAGTTTTTCAAACGTGCTCCTTGTGTTCGACCCTGGTCACTATACTAGGTAAATTATATAGCGAAAACCACTTACATTCGTTTACATTTAATTTCTTGATTCTCTTAAGTAGTTTGAATATTTTTTCCGTTGATCGAATCGTACGGCTGAGAACAATGACAATATTTTTGCATATTATTTATCCATCTCGACTTATCGATACTAGGCTCATCAGAATGGCGCCGTTGCCGGGGATCACTGCTTTGTAGTCATTTTCATTTTTGTGATATTTATCTCTCTATATAATAATTGTTTTCTAACCTTCTCTTGTTTGATTTTTGTGCGAGGAACTGCTTGGGATGACTTGGAGATTACTTTTTGAGGACCCGCACAGGAGGAAGAGCAGGGAATTGAAGAAGATTTTTTATTATATTTGAGAGAACATTTCTGCATATTTGTAATAATTTAGGACTTAGAACTGTGGACTTGGACTATTTTCTCGGGGTCTTTTTCGCCAAGTGCCGGTGCACTTGGAGGACCTCACCGCTGTTTTCCGAGTTTTTGATTTCACCGTCATGACTTCCTATTTGATTTTCGTGGTTTTAGCCCCTAGACGTAGGAATTTTGATTGATTGTGACGTAAATTTCTAAGGCCTAACACCTAATAGATTATCTGTTCCTATAGAACGTTTGGACCTTACTAAAAATAAAAATTAAAAAGTTCTTCACGATCAATAGAAGCTGCTCGTCTAAGGCCGATTTCCACGTGCATCATATAGTTAGTTTGCATTTTGTATTTAATTTATGCGCGGATCATATTACATGTAGAGTGCTGGAGTAAGGTACACAATTTTCTATCTTTGCATGCATCATTGTGTTTGGCCGTGCATCGGCTTTTTCGACTTCCTCCCCCTATTTTCAACTTAAATTAATCAAAGAGGAAATCAGAAAACTCGTTAGACATCATTTTTGAAAAAAATCCAAAAAAAAATAGAAAATCAAAAATTAAAAAAATGGGACTACTAATTGAACTTGATCAATAAAATCAAACGTAATTGACCACTTCATTGTTTTGGGAGAGCAACTCCCTCATTGTCTGCGCTTTTAATTGCCCGCGTACACACTAAGGAGTAGTGCCCAAATCCTATTCAAGCCTCTTAAGTATTTGTACAACTTTGTCTTATCACCTAACTCTTAAAATTGAAAAGATAAAGACCGAACTTTCACGATCAAATTTGTGATGAGTTGGTGATCTGGGGGGTTTGCTTTGTGTATTGTATGTCTTTGGCGTGAGTCGGTTACGTTCATCCTCTCTAAATCATTAGCAGTCACATTCTATCTCTATCCCACCCTCCCTCCCTCCCTTCTATCTTTCTTCCTCCCTGCCTTCTCCCTTCTATCTCTCTCTCTCTCTCACCATCTCTCACCTTCTATCTCTCTATCTCTTTCACTCTACCCACCCTCCCTCCCTTTATCATTATTCTTTCTCTCGTCATGATGGGTCACACTCCATTCCAGCCGGATTTTACGGCTTCTTATTTTCATACCCATCATTCCTGCTCACTCTCTTGGGGGGTCGGAACCCCGTCCGATTTCCCATCTTCTCCCTACCCACCCTCCCATTCGGGACATGCTGTGAGTGAAGCCCGAGGAGATCAGATTGACCAAATACGACACACAGGTGTTCACCTTGCTGAGATAATAATGCGTCCCATAGGCGATCATATGGTGCAGTTGCGTGATTTAGATGGCTTCTATCCTAGGATGATGGATGAGAACCAAGATCTGGAAGCACAGTCCGCTTCTACTTTGAGACCATTCATTCTGGATTTAGAGTTAATTGATATATTGCCGAAATTCTTTGGGGAAGTGCACAAGGAACCTTATTTGCATATTGACGAATTTGAGGATATTTGTGGATCACGATCGTATTCGGATATCACTTCTGATGACATGATGTTGATTACCTTCCCATTTACACTTCAGAGTAGAGACAAGAGTTGGCACAGATGATTGGGAAGGAAGATTGCTACATGGGGAGATCTACTATCATTGTTTTTGCAGAAATTTTACCCCCAGCGTAGAGCAGAGATGATGCGGTCTTGTATTCGTGATTTTTCAGTTAACCCCTAGAAGCCATTGCTAGATTCATGGTTGAGGTTACGATAACTTTTGAGACGATTTTCGGATCATGGATTTTCGATGACTGACCTTATCCATATCGCCATGAGGGGGAGGGCCGCAGAGCAGATTGCATATGTCATTACCTCATGTGGTGGTTCACACCACTGTCCCGAACTGGATTTAGTTGAGACCATCTTGGATACACTTTCAGACATCCCATTATCACAAGATGATTTATTCGGGACAACACATGAGGGAGATATGACATCTATTGAGTGTGTGACACATCATGCTGACTTAACAACACACACCGATCAGAGGATATGAATGCTACTGCTTCTCATTTGATGGATGTGTTGACTACCATTGTGAGTTCCGAGAGTCGGACATTGGTCGAGTTTACAATTGATTTACAATCAGATTTTGAGCCAGTCCCGCACTTTCACATTGAGGATTCTTGGATTCTAGATCTGCTAGTATCCTAAGAAATAGAAGAGGAGCCCACATCTCAACCATCCTTTGAGTCATTCCAGTGTCCATACACAATTGAGTCAGTGTCTTGTCTTCAGAAGATCTTCTCAGATTTAGAGATATACTTGGATTCATCTCAGCATAGAGAGCTTGATGAGGGACCGATTTTTGATTTGACAGACTTTGATAGTCCCATATTTGAGTCTTGTGTCCTTTCATTTGATGAGGTCAATACATTTTTGGAGGACCTGATTTTCGACAGCATAGATCCCCAGTTTCCTGATGATTCAGCATTACTCCTCGAGGGGTTCTCTACGGGAGGATGCCATGGACCATATGTACTCGGTTTCACTTTCTGAGAGTGCATCCGATCTGTCGGATCACAATACCGAGTATTTTGATATTTCTGATAATGAGTTTGAGTTTTCTCTCCTCGAAGACCCTCGCGAGGATGACCCGATTTTTGAGGTATTCGATGATTTGACTGATTTGTCTACATCATATGCATTGGATATCAGCCTTTCCAGTGAGTCTCCGGATCATGACCTTCTGTACCTTTTTGAGACGGTAATTGACGTGGAGGATTCCCTGACAAATCCTTCCTTCTCCACATTCGAATTCTTCGGCTCTACCCTTTCACTCCATACATATCTTGAGCTGACGATTTCTTTTGTGCTACCGGAGCCCGATTTAATCTGCCCATCCCTTTATCCGGTAGCAAACACCTACTTGATTGTTTATCTGGGTGTTATCATTCACTCTGTTGAGTTCGTTGATGTTCTCCCACCGAGACTGCAACGATAGTATGGTATTCGCCTCACAGATGCTGTCCTGAACCTCGATACTGCGTTATCCTAACATTTGCGCCCAGCTAGGGGCGTAAACTCTAGATCTTGTTGAGAGGCACCTCAACATTGTCCTATTCACAGTTGTATAGATCCATTTGTCCATATCATGCATTCTTTCTGTCTCACACCCATCTCCATCTCATGATCATTCCATACTTAGGGTATACTTTACCCTAAGTATAGGGGGTGTCAGACTTGTGATTATTCTTTTAATTCTTTTTACCTCTGTTTTGCTGCCTATACTTAGGGATATTTTACCCTAAGTATAGGGGAGGTGGACTCTGTACATTCTACTCCTCGGTTTTCCCCTTGTGTACAGTCTTCTATACTTAGGATTACTTGATCCTAAGTATGGGGGGATCACCGACTCCTATTATTTTTATTCCTTTATTCGTCGTTGTAGTATACAATTCTTTTCACTTTTCTATATTTAGCACGAGTTATGTCTTTCTTTCCAGCTCTTTGATCACTATGAGGACATAGTTCGAGCTAAGTATAGGTGGTGCCGTATATATTGTATATATACTTTAGCTATAACTCGTACTTCCATATTTTTAATATGGATAAAATACTGTGTAAATACTCAAAAAAACTAACTGACTAATAAAAGATGCAGATATTTCCTCAAAATTCTTTTTGTATATACTGATTAATAAATCAGGTTAAAATATTTTGAAAAATATTTTGAAAGTAGTTTGAAAATCTATTTGAAAAATATTATGAAAACTATTTGAAAAATGTTAGAAAAATATTTTCAACCTTTGTAAAAATATTGTGGTTTGTAAAAATTTTTCTTCTTGTGTGAAATAAAATAATTTTGTAAAAACTATTTGCAAATGTTTGGAAAAATGTTTGAAAAATTATTTTGAAAATCTATGTATACTGTTTGAAAAATGTTTGCAAAAGAGTTTTCAAATGTGTGTAAATATTTGTAAAATTATTTGAAAAATTACTTTGGACTATTGTTTTCAAAATTATTTGTAAAATTATTTTCAAATAAACTTGAGGAATATATGCATCACAAAAATAAAAAAGGAATAAAATAAAAATTAAACAAAAAATCCAACTGTACATACCTGTATAAATTACTCAAGTTGTAAATACTTTCATCCTATTCTTGTAAGATAATCAATTCACTCTTGTGTAAATATGTGTGTATCTTCTCTAACCTTTATTGAAAAAGAAAAAAGAAAACAACAGAAAAATGTGTATATACTTGTATATATTTCTAACTATTTGCATTAAAAAAACTTTTTGCATGTACATCATTTTTTCAAAAATCCATAAAAATTTCAAAATTTTGAAAATTGTTTCACAAAAAGATTGTTGCTTTATTTTCCTTGCATGTACATACTTTCTTGCATTTTCATTTACGTGAGCATTTTTCAGGATGATTTTGATATTTAAACTAAGTCTAGAATAAATTTGAAGAATGGAGCTTAGTTGGACCTTAATCAACTTAATTTCAGAGGAACCTTATAAGAAATGGAATTATGACTTTTCAGGTCCTAGTGACTTAAGTCTTTGAGTCCATAAGACTATGTTCACATGTCATCTTGATAAGTCTAAGTAGAATATTTAACAACACACGCATGATTCTTTCAAACCGTGGCTTACCTTGGACAATGCACTCTACACGTAGATCTTCATTGAGGAGGTAGTGAGGGGGCAGAATCTTTTAGCTTGGGGTAGCATACGAGGGTAGTACATCTAGGTGGAACCTCTCGTCCTCCTCTAGGGAGGGAAGTGCGTCTCAACCTGGTTTGGAGATGTTGAGGTCTAAAGACTGGATGCTGTGGGGTTGCAATAATGCTTCAAAAGAGGGATAGTCTATTAGCTCAAGAGGAAAAACTCCTTTTGTACATGCTGCACCTTGTATATATTTTCAAAAAAAAATGCAAAATCTCCAAAAGTGGACAAGCATGATAGAAAAATAAAATGCTTGCTGGAGTGTATATACAAGTGAAAAAAAGAATAAGAGCTTCAAAGTTAAATATTTGTGAGCTTGCAGCGGGTGACATGGCTACACTGGTCATGCATCCAAGGATAGGTAACTACACTGGTTACCATCCATTCTCTTCTCCACCCCCTCTTCTTGAGCTGGTTGTACTTGAACTTAGAAGGGAATATCCCTGCTCCTCGAGGAAAGAGTTGCCAGATCGGGAGATTAGAGTTACCTTGTTGAGAGAGGCTGTTTCTTTGCTACTTTTGAGATGAGGAGCTATATTTCACTCACACGTACAAGTAAGAATTCATAGTCATAAGAATTTGTGTATGTAGACTTGTTCTGATCTGACTGTTGAGAAGACCTGAATAGGAGTCTTATGGAACTTAGAGGCTGTTAGGTTTTAAATCCATTTCCCATTAAGGTTCCGACATACTAATAATCTAAAGGTCTGACAGAGCTCCATACTACATTTTTATGAAGATAAGTTTAAAAGTCAACATTGTTCTAACTTCTTTCCCTTTTCTTTTCTTTATTATTGTTTTCACTTATTTTCCAAATAAGTGTTTGCTAAGGGACTAGCAAAGGTAAGTATAGGGGAATGATAAATCCATGATTCATCGTCTTTATTCTTTTATTTTAGCCTCATTTCCTTAGTCAAACACCTGTAAATACCAATAATTGCATAAAATTACCATTTTGCATGCATTTGCTAAAATTGCATTTTTAGCATTTTTTGTACATAATAAACGAATAAATAAGAAAAGAAAAAGAAAAGAAAAGAAAGGCGGTATTTATGCAATAAATACAGACTGACCCGAACCCCGAGAGAAGGTCAAGACATGACCTGATCGACCATGAATAAAGTAGGGGAAGATAGGGTCTTCTGTTAGAAAAATCAAAAATATTTTGTGAATATTTTTCCTGTATATTTGTACAAAACTTACCCTATTTTATTTGTATATATCTTGACCTCAAACTAATTATTTTTGTAAACAAAAGTTGTAAATAAAAATGTGTTGTAAATAATAGAAATGAGTGTAAAACAAAATAATGTACATAGTGCAAATAATCACACTCAGAAAAAACCACAAAGAAATAATTGAAACACAAATTCCGGCTCGTTATACTCTAAATTAAATTATCTTTCAAATGGCTGTGGTTTCATAATTTTTGGAGTTACGATTAAAAAGTCAGTTTTCTGGGGTGTTTTGTGCAGTTTTCCCATATACTTGTTTTATATATTTTATTCATATTTATTTTTATATAATGTATATATTTATAAATATTGTTTTCATTAAAAATAAAATAAAATAAAAAATTAAAAAAATCTTTTATAAAAAATTATTTCCTTATTTGTACCTATGTATATTGTATTATATGTACATAATATGTGTATATAACTAACTTCCTTAAATAAAAATCACCAAAAAATTAATTGTCTCGCATTAATTAATTTATTTAATTTAATTACGAAATTCAGATTTAATTATTTGATTTAATGGATTTATGTGAATTAATTGAGTTTATATACTTACCATGTATATAGGATTTTATTCTACACCTTATATGGCCACCATTATGGTGGTTAATTGATTTTTGAAAAGTATTTAATTTATTTATTTTAATTAAATTAGAATTCATTTTTAATTAATTATTTTATTTATTTAATTATTTTATTAATTAACCAATAAATATTTTCCTTATGTGTGAATATCTTCCATTTTTTATTTTTATCTCTTTTTAATGGGCTCCTCCTCCTCATTCACTCCTTGATCAATTGGTGGAGAGGATCCCGATCTCCGAGAGCTCTCTTATTGAAGAAGGGTGCCTAGCCTTCGAGCCGTCCGGTGACAGTGTGTCGGTCCTCGTCGAGGCCATCATGGCATTTCCGAACCCCGAGGTGAGATCCAATTTATTTCTTGTCATTTTTCCTAGGTAAAATCGTAGGTTTAGTTTTTGCGTAGATGTAGTGATTAGTTTTTAGATTAAAAATCCCAAAATTTCCACCACATATTTTCCGCCCGACACCGATTTTTCATCTCATCTCGTGATCTCCACGTTGCTTTTTCTACCTCGCGCAACCTTCCACCTCCGACCACGCACGGTGGTCGGAGATACAGATCTCTCTTTCATATCGCAAGATCCGCCCATTCATGCATCCCATTATTGTGTATAAATATAAAAATACATATACTTGTTTTCCTGTTCATCTCACACTTGTTTTTGCAGGAAAAATAAAAAATATAATAATTGTTGTTGTCTCTAACCTCTATTTTGTATGATCATCTATAAAATAAAAAAAAACTAAATATTTTTTTATTCTCTGTCTCTTCCTATTTACAGTTGCTGCTGTTTTAAAAAAAGGACATTTCTTTTATTATCTCTTAACAGTTTACATGAAAAAAACAAAAAAAAATAAAAAAAATCTGCAGTAGGCGGCAACGCTGCCCACCACAACGCGTCGTCCCGGTCCAGCCCTGCGCACCCCCGCGCGCGCAGGCCGCTTCCTGTCCCAGTCGTCCACCGACACCGCGCCCCACCAACGTGCGGCACAGCCGCCGCGGCCTCCGCACCGCCAGCACTCCCGCGACCTCCTCTTGGCTGTGCCGCCCGCACATGCCGTGAGTCCCGCTGGGCTATCTCCCAGATCGCGCCCTTGCGCGTAAGCCCCGCGCGTGGTCGCGCTCCCGCCATTCACGGCCCCCCATCCGCAGCCGCTCAGCTCGACCCCCTAACCGCCTAGGCCATCCGCACGGTGCAACCGCCTGACGCTGCGCGCCCGCACCTCTCCTCCACCGATCTTTGTACGTCGTTCCTCCCGCATCAGCATCTTTGCACCTCCCACTAGGCACGGTTCCCTCTGCCCGGTGCTGCGCACGAAGCCGCCACGTGCCGACCTCTGCCTGACGACCTCATACGCGCACGCAGCCCGTGCAGCGCGCCGCCGCCGAGCGCCATCGAGATCTGCCCGCTGTCACGCGACCTCCTGCTGTGCGCCGATCGCGACAGCACCAACCTCCATCAACCGCCATCCCGTCATCTCCAGAGCCGCCGGCGCTGCGCCCGTTCTTGCACCACTCCCGCATCCCATGCTGCCCCCGCCCCCTTGTCAGTGACGGCGGCACCCCCTTGACCTCTTGCTCAAGAAGAAATGAAGGCAATTGAAGAAACTCTAGGCGAAGAGGGGATTAAAAAAGGGAACAATTACATTATTTCCCTCGTGAGATTCTAAAATTGCAAAGTAAACCTCTGGAGGTTTCTAAAATATCAAAGAAGCCCCTGCTCCAGAAATTGATCACATGCTTGGCGCATGCTTCCTAGGTAATTTGCAGCTGAACACTATATTTTATTTATTTTTTATTCAGTCTTGAAACTTTGAGAAAATTACATTTTGGTCCATGCATGTTCAGACTTAAACTTTGCATTATTTTCTTAATGGAATAAATGTTTTTATATTTCGAAAAATTCTCAAAAAAATGATGTATGCTCCTGCTGTAGTTCTTATCATTGTGTAAATTTTTCATGTATTTTTGTTGAAGTTTGATATATTTAAAAAATAAAAAATAGTGTATTTTTACCTGTTCAGAAATTTGAAAACTCATAAAAAATCGAAAAATAGCCTAAAATTCCAAAAAAAATTCTGTAGTTGTATTTTGGTGTCAGTTAATTTCTGTTCAATTTTTGTGTATTAACTTGTTATAAAAACCAAAAAAATACGAAAAACAAAAATTCTTAAAAAATTGTAGAAAATTGTCGAAAAATCTAAAAATTGTGATTTCAGTTTCTGACTGTAGATGTTGCTTTGTACTTTCTCTTAAAATAATTTTCAGTATTTTTGAACATTTAAAGGATTTTTTTAATTACAAAATACTCCTGATGTGCACTTTTTGCTCTGTTTTTAACTGTTTCATTTTTAGAAAATCATAAAAACATCAGAAAAATCTAAAAAAATATCAAAAATATTTTAAAACATATAAAACAAAAAAACACTTACTTCGGAATTTTCTGTACAATTTTTTATCATTTTGAAAAATACAAAAAGAGTGTGGTGTGTGCATGTTTTTATCCTTTGTGCCTTATTTTAAAAATAAAAAAAGTAAAAATTTCAAAAAACCACTAAAAATCATTTTCGAAATCTGACTACTTAGTTTTTCAAACGTTCTCCTTGTGTTCAACCCTGGTCGCTATACCAGGTAAATTAAATAGCGAAAACCGCTTACATTTGTTTACATTTAATTTCTTGATTCTCTTAAGTGGTTTAAATATTTTTCCCTTGATCGAATTGCGCGGTTGAGAACAACGATGACTTTTTGATATTATTATTTTCCCATCTCGACCGTGTCGGATTTCGTGTCATCAGTGAGGTTACACAAGACCACAAACTATCCTAACTTAAAAGAGTAAATAGAATTAAGGATCAAATCAATCATCATCATATCAGTCCATTATCAAAAACCATGACATAATCTCAACGACAAGAAATTAGCATTTACACGTGCCATCAAATTTATATATATAAGATCCACAACATAATCTCCAAGACCTAAATTCATGATCTTTAAAATACAAGAAATCATTATATGTTAGGGTTTGTCATCTAAACCTTATATAAATATATATATGGGAAGAATGGAAAAAAAAGGTGAACAAGTGAACTACATACCAAACAGTTGAAAACCTTTCTACTTACACAAGTAGATGTAAATTGTACTTGTTCCACCCTTCTACTTGCTCTCTTTTGCACACAATAAGTTACTTGTTATTTATTTTAAACTACGGATTGTATTCACAATTGTGACTCCGTTTCTTTCCTAAACATGTTTTGGCAGGCAAACAACCTACTGCTCAGTAGCTATTGATGCTTCCAGGAGACAGGGTATATACTAGACGGTATGTTGTTATTTTGTTTCAGTTTTTGGTTCAGTTGTTAATGTAATATGCTTCTCTTCTCTTCAGTCAGATTTTTGGGAACACTGTATGTACTGTCAGTCACTGTACATGTTTTAAAAAAAATGGAAGTTAATGAAATGAAAATTTTGGTGGTATTTGTCTCTATTAGCTTTGTGATTATGAATATGAAAGAGAATGTCATATGCAATGATTGCAACGTGAAAAAAAATCCCTATTTTTCTGTAGCTTGTGCGATCATATGTGAATGAAATGCCGGGAAAGTAGCGTAAACGGGTACCCGGATCCTCTGGGGTTCACACACCACATAACATAACATTATTTACTACATTAAAGAAATTATTTTCAAAATACATTCATCATATTTCTTTAGCAGTTAATACATCTTTTAATTAAAAATCAATAAAAATCTGAAAATACAAAAACACTAAAAATAATTCTCTTCTTCTCTGAAAACCTAATTATCAAAATTATTAAATTATTATTTCTCGATCCTCATATTACCTCCCTGAGTTTGACCTTGGAACTTACCTAAATAAAATAAATAATTCAACCGTATTAAGGATTAATTACCCATATTTTTCTTCGATATGGTCATTTTTGACGAATCTCTAGATTACTCAGCTATAATTGAGATGATAAATAAAAAATGGTGATTTTGAAGCATCATTAAATGGCATCGTTGCTGGGAATGACTATGGCTTAGGTTATTTTTAGATAATTTATATTTTTAATTTTCCATCCTCGGGTATTCTAACCCTCAATTCTTCTTGTATTTATTACTCTATTTATTTCTCACCATTTTTACTCCTTATATATTGCGAATATTTCTAACATTTGATTTTTCTATTTTTAATGTGAGGTACCCGGTGGACTTGGAGCGACTTTCTTGGAAGCCGACGTAACTCGAAGCAACCGGAGGCGAGCAATTATGTGGACCGAGCCCGTTGAGAAGGTGGAAGAAATTTTTGTTTCTAATTTTATTTTTGGAAAGAGAGTGACTTTATTTATATAAGTAATTTATTGTAATAATGATCTATTTCCTGTGATCTTCCTTTGAAAACTCGTGCTTGTACCCAGACTGGACACTCGACCTATCATGCCATATTATTTTGTGGTGATTGACGTAGATCCAGGATTTCACAACGATTATTAGAGCTACTAGGTTTCATTTATTGTGCTTGTAGTCCTAGGTCCGCACATTCACAATTAATAGATGCACTAGACGTTCTACTTGGCCAATTTAACATGTTCTTCACTTGCTAGTAGAACTATCTGTCTAGGAGCGGTTTTCTGGTGCATTCATATAGATTAAATTTCAATTCTGCTTAGCGTCTGCACAGAGATTGCGAGGATCATTGTAAGTATTCCTACTTGAGCATGCATCATAGTTTTATCGAATTGCATCGGCTTTTCCGACTCCCCCCTTTGTGTTTTTCCACATAGGATTAAAAGGAAATCGGGACTACTTGGTAGACATGCTTAGTTCTAAACTTCAAAGCAAGTGATCTCCAAATAAAATTGGGACGGCTAAACAATTTTGGTTAATTAAAAACCAGATAAAACTTGGATACCACTGCATTGCGGGAGGGTAACCATGATCCTTGTACGCAAGTACTTACCTCCAGACTATGAGTGATGAGGACACAACCTTTTAAGGTTAGAGCCCCAAACCATGGACATGTGCCCTAAGTCTCCAGATCTGACTCTTGCAGATTTTGGGAGTTGCAAGCATTCGCCTCTGACCATAGAAAGACATTTTCGGTGTATAAGTCTACTATTTCCTTTAGGGGAGTGATATAACCCAACAACCCGGGCATATCACTCCTTTGATTGAGGGGTAGTAGAACCACATCTAGGCGTCAAGGAGACTCACTTGTGTGTAATGGATTCCAAGCTTGTATTATCACCTAACTTAAAATTGAAAAGATAAACGTCCGGACCTTTGCGAACCTTACTGTGTTAAGTTGGTAAAATTGGGGTTGAGTTGTATATTAAATTATTTGTATGCAAAGACCACGTATTATTTGCCTTCACATACTCTCTCGCTCCTTGACTTGAATATCGTGCTCCAACTCATATCTTTTGAAATCGAAAGATGGAAATTTGGAGTGATTTTGGTTTGGACTCCGCGAACACTTCATTGAATGCTCCAACTCTCACGTCTTTCCACTCTGCAATGACTCTCTTAGTAGGCCCAATCAGTTCCTAGATGACCCTCTTCTTGGAATAGGAAACTATCATATGATATTAGGGTATGATTATACCCAGATCAATTCCATAGTCTCCTATAGCATCGAGAGTGACACTCTCCTCGGTGCCTACTGATGAATCTATATTTTCATCACCATTATTCTATCATTTTGGCCTTAAAAACCCCAGCAAATGCATGTAAATATCATTAATTTGTATATAATAGCATTCATTGTTTCTTGTATTTATTGTACATAAAATAAGGTTTTTAATGCCAAAATTATAGAATAAAGAGAAGAAAAGAAAAAGGAATAAAATATTGCAAATATTTTATGACCCTAACCCCAAGACCAAGTCCAGAATGGAATTGGTCGACAAGGAATAAAGTAGGGGGAGATAAGGGCCAATTATACAATAAATACCTCATTTATTAATTCATTTATTTATGCATTTTTGACACCTATTTTGTACATAATTACTTATTCATCAAATAAAGAAACTTTGTACATGAAAGTTGTAGATAATAATGTAAATAAAAATACAAAATTGAGTTTGTGCAAAAATAATACTCATTGTACATTTTATACACAAAATAAAAAGCAAAAATCTCAACTTCACAGACCCATATCTTGCAAATAAAAACTCCAAATCACCCAAATTCACCTTTAATTGTATATAGCTTTCCATTAACTATTTAATAAAAATGGTTTCATAATTTTTGGAGTCCATCTGTAGAAGTTAGGTTTTTGGCCCTCCTTGTACATAGTACTGATTAAAATATTCCATTTATTCATTATTCATTATTTGTACAAAATTATATTTTTAGAATTTTACAAATAATGTATAGAATACATGTGCATATTAAAATTAAAATAAAACTAAAAAGAATTTGTAAAGTAAAATAAGCTTATGTAATACATAGGCAAAATACCTATGTTAAGAATGTACATAAATAAAAGGGGATTTTATTTTTTTATTCTTTATTCATCTATATTTTTATAATAATGTATATATTATACATAACTTATTAAAAATACAAATTCAAAATAAAAAACAAATAAAATCCATTAAATAAATAAAATGTATATATTATATAGGTAAAATACCTATAAGTATACTTACATATACATATACTTATTTATTTTAAAAATGTAAATAAATTCATAAAAACTAAATAAAAATATATTTATACTCACAAAAATAAGTTATAAATTTATAAAATAAGAAAATAAAATAATAAAATAAAATAAACAAAATAAAAATAAATATACATAAATATACTTATAAATACATTATTAAAATAAATCCGTAATAAAATACTTCAAAAAAATAAATAAAAATCATAAATAAATACTACATTAATTTATAAACATTTTTTATTTTATAAGTAAAATCTAATTAATTCATTTATTATGTTAAATAATTAGGTCAAGATCGGTCCGATGTGGACCAATCAGGGGCCAGGGAGTGTTGACCTCCGGTCAACTCCCCCCTGCGCCTCTGACTCCTGTCAGACATGTCTTTTCCCCTGTTTTCTTGCATTTTTCCCGCTCGACTCAGTGCTCCGTCACCGTCGATCTCTTCACGGATTTTTCTCTCTGATCTTCCGAGATTCTCGCCGAGATCTTGGATCTCTTGTACATACCACCGACTCCTAGATATTAGCCAGTCAATAAAGGTCTCCAGGGATGTCTATAAATAATTTCTTCTTCCTCCTTGGCTGAATTTGGCCAATTTCATCCTCCCAATAAGCTTGAATCAGTTCCTGGAGTATCCCTCGTGACAGGAGGCGCTTCCCAGCACCTCGGTTCGGCCCATGGAGGAGGAGAGTTTTGTTGCGGCGGAGCTCCGGCGTCCGCCCTACTCCCTGGAGGCCCCCAGGTTTAAGAGCTGTGCATTTTACTTTTTTAGGTAGATTTCATTCCTGTCGTTTTATTTATGCATTTAAATTAGTATTTAGCTCGTAGGTGTAGCGTAAATTAGCCGACCCGTAGTTCACCGGAGCTCTGCTCCGGCGAACACCTCCACCCGCCTTTTCGTGCTGATGCAGCTTCAATTTCGATCGAGGGATCTCCTCTCGAGCCGCGTGAGTTCTTTCCTGCAGGTTAGGAGTAAAGAGGAGCTCCAGGAGCCGCTTTCAGAGTTCATCGGAGGTACTTGGAGCCCCTCGACTTCTCCGACGTCGTGGTGGCGCTCCAGTGCCCCTCCGTCCGATCAGACACCTCCAGCAGCTAGAGCCACATGCCAGGAAGCCAGTGGGAGCCTCAGAAGCCTAGAAGGATGCCAGAGACGCGAGCTTGAGGGCGGGGAAGTCCGGCCATCCCAGCCTTCTTCCCTGTTCTTCCACCTTGCCTCGCCGCCGTCGGATGAAGGAGGTCTCCCCAGGTCGAGCCTCAGCCGTCGGATCTGCCCGAGCCTCAACCGTCGGATCATACTAGATGATCTAATCTCCACCGTGGATCCGCGAACCGTCATCGTCTCACCAGGAAGCGACGCGTGTCAAGTGAAGGAAGCCCAACTGTTGGATAGCGCGCCTTTGGGGGTAATTTACATATTTAGCCCCCGCTCTTTTTGTATTTCATTTTTAATTCTGTAAATAATTTTTAACGTTGTAAAATAATTGTAATTTTTGCTGAAAGGACCCTGAGTTTCTTAGAATTACAAATAGGTCCTTCCGCGCCTCACGTGCAGTCCCACGTGAGGCGCGTGAAATTTGCACTTTAACCCTGGCGGGTTTTGTAAATTGTAAAACAATCCCAAAAGTTTAAATAATTGTTTATTTCTGTAGGTATTTTTGCACTGATGCCCCTGTCACTTATTTTATTTGCAAAAATGCCCCTGCCAGGCTGTTTATTTTTGTGTCTTTTATCTATTTATTAAAATACCTAGGGTGCTTCTAAAAATTCAGAAAAATGAGGATAAATGCTTCATGTAGTGTTCTTCCACGCCCATATTTTATTCCACATTTTTTTGCATTTTCCCTAATTAGTAAAAATGAAAAAGAAGCCCTTTTTGTACTGTTTAAATTAAAAAATACAAAAAAAAATTATAAAATGTTTTTGAAAAATTGCAAAAAAATTATATATGGTATATTAATATATATATTGAGTCCAGAAATTGAAAAACCCTAAAAATATGAAAAAGAAAAATAAAAAAATCAGAAAGCTCCAAAATCCAACAAAAAAATAGAAAAATCCTTAAAAAATACCAAAAATACATTTTTCTCTTTTATAATTATCTATATATTATTATTAATATATTAAAATTAATTTGGGTAATTTTGGGAATTATTTCGTATTTTAAAAAAACCCAAATTACATTCGGCTAGCTAATTAGTCCATATTATGGACATTTTTGAGATTAAAAATATAAAAAAATTAGAAATATTTCTTAAAAATAACACAAAAATTAGAAAAAAGATCAAAAACAAAAAAATATAGACATATTATATCTATATATTTTAAGCACTCATATCTATATCTATATGTATATCCATGTATTGTATTACCCCTCTCTCTCTTCTTATATATATATCTTTATATATTTATACATATCTATATATTATATAATTAAAAATATAAAAAGAAAATATAAAATATAAAATATAAAAACAAAAATAATAAAATAATAAAATAATATAAAATATAAAAAATGTAAAAACCAAAAACCCACAAAAATAATAATTAGACATGAATAATGGATTGAATAATTACACAACACATACAACCATTCGCCTCCCAGTGTTCGACCTCTACCTGTACTTACACCTATACACATTTGCATGTAGAGTTATAATAAATTTTAACTCCACATTTTTGGATATTCATTGCATACATTTATTGTGGGTTAATTGTTGATCGATTTGAGATTTTGTCTGAGGTTAACTCAACGGCTGTCTCTCCGCCCTGTGGAAAGACACGATCTCGGCGAATCCCCTTTCATCAAATGGCACCGTTGTCGGGGAGGCAACAGATTTTGTATGATTTTGTGAGCTTAGTTGTTCATTTATTCAATTATTTGCTCATGTCCATGATCAATTTATTTGTTTGGTTTTTATTTCTATTTGATATTATTTGATTGACTTCTCTGACCATTTCTTTTCTCTGTCTTTGATGCGAGGGACCACCAAGCAAAGGAGGACCTCTTAGGAGGACCTACGCACCCAAGCAAGGTGGAGTTGGCCCTTCCATGCCAAGCCAACAGGAGAGAGCATCAAAGGGAGATGAAGGAGAAGTTTTGAAGACAGTCTCTATTTTTCTGGATTTTATTTTATTTCATTTTATTATGTATATTCATGTGAGAGAGTGACACTTAGAATTTTGTAATAATACAGGACTTTCACAGGTACACTCTGACTCCCGAGGTCCAGTGCTCGAGGGATTGTTCCCTTGGGGGCCTCGATGATTTTGACGCTTTTTCCTTTCCTTTATTTTATTTTATTATTTTGTGTGAATGAGCCTTAGCTTTGGAGTTGCTTGCTCGTAGAGTTAGGTCCAAACACCTTAATTATTTGCATGTACCTATAGTTCGCTTTGGACCTAGGTCAAACTCTAAACAACCGTTCATTTATCTCTTAGCCTTTGTGCCACAGCGAGCCCCGCAAAGCGCTTTCTCCTAAACTCAAGTGTGTTGAGCGGAGGAGGGGTGAGCCAAGACCGGACTTTTTGAGGCTAAAGATGAATGAGCGACTTGTGGTGCTTCACGATAATAGCAATTTCTGAACCTAGGGCGATTTCTTCGGTTTGCATTTGCATATAGCATAGGTTTCAAATTCTGTTCTGCATCCCGCATGGAGAGAGCTGGGAGGCACTGTAAGTCTTCTTACTTGGCATGCATCATCGTTTTCTGACTTGCATGGCTTTTCTGATCTTCTCCCTCTGTTTTTGCCAACCTAGGATGCTTGATGGAAATTGGAACCTCGATAGGCACGTGCATTGAAAATACCCAAAAAAGTGATAACTTAAATAAAATCGGGACTGCTAACTCTATTGGACTTAAAAATAAAACGTAATGGATTCCTTGTCTTGGGGAGAGCAACCCCTCATTGGATGCGTTTTAAGTGCTCACGTACACACTAAGGAGTAGAGCCCAAATCCTATCAAGCCTCCTAAGTGATTGTACAATTTTTATGGTTCTCACCTAACTCTAAAATCGAAAAGATAAATGATCGTCACCTGATGGTCTTCACTGTGTTGAGTAGGTGAATTGGGAGTTTGCCTTGTGTCTTTATTGTGACTTGGAGTTCGTTGTGTTTTTCATTCATTATTAGAGTAGCCGGTCCCGCTCGTGTGAGTCATGCATTTTTCATTTTTGCGTCTCTCTACCTCTCTTATACATATATCTCTTCATTTTGCATCGAGTCATGATATTGGCGCTTGAGTTCAATCATTCTTCGCCAAATCCTTTGTTTCCCGCTTCTTCACCATCTTCTTCGTATCCATCGTACCATCTTCTCTGGTTCGGGGAGAGACCGCTCTTCGGACCGCAATTTTGACGGTGTTCCCGCCTTGTGTGGAACACCCAATTTTGTCTATGTACCGATCTTCTAGCCCGCCCTCCTCATGCCCTCTGTATCACCCTTCTAGCTCCCATGACATTGGCACGCACGCTCAATCAGCTTCTCCACCCCATTGTCTACCCTTCATCTTCCTCATGTACCCCGTACCATCTCTCCCTTTACCCGGGAATGCTGTGCATGAAGCCCGCACCGAGGATTAGATATACTGATTATTTGTAAGCCGGGCTAATGATGTTGAGGTTGCTGAGATTGATGTGATGGATTTGTCTTTGATACATGCATATGGGATTCTTGAGGATTTTTTCTGATGCATAGAGCATAGGTGTGATGCATTATTGAGGAGTTTTAATTCTCGCACACCGGA
This sequence comes from Ottelia alismoides, assembly GCA_037367405.1. Lineage (NCBI taxonomy): Eukaryota > Viridiplantae > Streptophyta > Magnoliopsida > Alismatales > Hydrocharitaceae > Ottelia > Ottelia alismoides. The sequence goes on from JAZKJV010005465.1 coordinate 53,813, forward strand.
TTAAGGATGTGGTATGATGCGATAATTCGATGAAGACTTCATGAGTATTGATTGATCTATCTGTCTTGAGGTTCCAGCTATCTTGATTTCGAGGATTGACTGCTTATTCTGATATGGACTGACTGATAGAGGTGTGCGGATCCTGCATGATCTCTCATCTTCCTACTAGACCCATCCTTGATCTCCTGACTCTCTAATCCACCCTGGCACTTAGAGGATTCCTGACTATTTTTCGTGCCATCTCAGCTGACTGGATTGACCCAAGGGATGGTTGGTGAATGACATGATTATTTGCTCCCTTGCTTGATCTTATGCCCTCCGGATGATTGAATGATTGAACACTTTTGAGGACCTGAGATGACTTGCCAGCATTCCAAAGACCTACATTGATATAGCTCGCATTCCTCCCCGAGGACTATCTGCAGGAGAATGCAACAATTTTTAGGACCGCGGTTTCATTCACTGCTTGGGTCGCCATTGTGAGGGGACCTGGAACCGAGTCAGATGATATGCTTGATTGGCCTCCCCCTGTGATTGTGTGCCTGACCTGTCGGTACACGAGGCCAATGTACTAGACTCATCTGAGTCCTCTCTCCTTGACGGTCCTCGCTAGGATGAGCGCTTTTCTGATTATTCCTTGACTAGCATGTACTACTCCCTGAGGGTTAGCTGCGAGAGGGTACATCACCTTGTAGGTACTCGGTCTCTTCCCTGGTTGTGTCTCCTGTCTGTTGGAGCACAGAGCCGAGTCTTCTGATTATTCTCTGATTCCGCTCACCTTGAGAACCCTCGCAAGATTGAGCCACATATTGTGTTGTTCGGTGTATTCTTGTGACTTTCAGATTATATTACCACCGTGCATCACACAGTCTCAAATGCTTTACTTTCGATCTATCTGGGACTCTGATTGACCGGAGGAATCTGTTCTGCTCTTTTTTTTCTCCCGGTCTTACGGTATCGGCTCTGTTTTCCGCATGCTGACCTTCTATGCCGATTGACTGATTTCTGCTACCGGATCCGATATCCAACCTTTCAACCTCTTATCCCCGGTAGCTGACACCCACCTGACTGCATATCAGGGTGTCTTTTCACCTTCTGACTGCGTCCTCGTTCTCACAGGGAGACGACGATGAGAGTACGGTATTCAATTGTCAGATACCGTCCTGTACTCCACCAGTTTCTCACCGTTTGTATATATGTGTACCTTTTTCATTCTTTCTCCCGTATGTTCTGTGTGCCCCAGATCTATCGCCATATCTTTGTGTCTACACTTAGGACGTACCTTGTCCTAAGTATAGGGGGGTACACACCGCGTTGTTCTTTCGTTGTTCAGTTTTGTCACTCCTGTTGTCGCCTATACTTAGGGATGTCTCACCCTAAGTATAGGGGGAGTGATGCGTATATTCTACACAATCTTTTCATCAATCTGTATATATCTCTCTTTTCTTCTTTTCTTCTTTTCTTCTTTTCTTCTTTTCCTTTCCTATCTTCTGTATCTAAATAAAAGGTGTCGCCCCTTTGTGTCAGTTCTCCGTACTTAGGACGTACTTTGTCCTAAGTATAGGGGGGTGCACCCCTGATTTGTTCATCTGTTTATTCCCATCCTTGACCCTCCCTGCTTTGTGTACAGTCTGCTATACTTAGGATTACTTGATCCTAAGTATGGGGGGACGGTCAACTTCTCATTCGTTCATCTCTTATTCATAGATTCTTTAGACTTGTCTATACTCAGTACGAGTTATGTCTTCTCTTTCTCTTTTCCGATCTATGAGGACATAGCTCAAGCTAAGTATAGGGGGGTCGTATATACTGTGTATATACTTTAGCCATAACTCGTACTTTTGTATTCTCTTAATAATATGGCTAATAAATTCTTTAAATTCGTTAAAAATCCTTAATAAAAATGTGATTATTCCTCGGATTCTTTGTGTATATACTGATTAATAAATCAGGTAAAAATGTTTTTTGCAAAATGTTTGAAAAATAGTTTGAAAATCTATTATGAACATTTATTGAAAACTATTTTGAAAACGTTTTGTTACATGTTTTCAACCTTTGTAAAAATGTGTGGTTTGTAAAAATTTATTTTCTTTGTGTGAACTAAAATGTTTGAAAAATGAGTTGCAAATGGTTTGAAAAATGGTTGCAAAAATATTTTGAAAATCTATATATACTGTTTTGAAAAACCTTTGCAAAATGATTTTCAAATGTGTGTACATGTTTGTAAAAATGTTTGTAAAAATTATTTTGGACTATAGTTTTCAAAAATTGTTTGAAAAATTTGTGTCAAATAAGTTTGAGGAATAAATACATCTAATAAAAAATATATATAATAAATAAACAAGATTCTTTAATATGTGTACATATATACCTCTAAATAAAAAGTAAATTCTAAATTCTTTTAAAAAAATAAAGCGGCACGCCCGTGTAAATAGCTGTACATAGTGGATGCCAAATTCTTTTCTTTGTGTAAAATTCTTCTTTGTTTTCAGAAATTCTTTGAAAACTTGCATTATTCTTTGCATATTTGTAAATAGCATTTGCATTGCATTCATCTTCTTTAATTGAGCTTGATGATTGAACTAGTCCAATAAAGTCGAAGATTGGAGCTCGGTTAGACCTTACCGCACCTAACTACACTGGAACCTTATGGGAACTAGATCTAAGGTACTTCAGGTCTATACAGACTTAATTCTTTGAGAAATCAGGGCTGGGTTCAAGTCACCTCAGTGGACTAACTAGAACTTTTCGAGACACACGTACGACTCTTGCCGACCGTGACCTAACTTGGACACTTGCACCTTTCACTTGGCTCAACTCAGTTGGAGTGGTGAGGGGATTGGATTTGCCAGTCTGAGATGCACACGGGTGGAAACATTCGTCCTCGTCTAGGGAGGGAAGTGCACCCCAACCTGGTCCAGTAGCCATGAGGTCTAACGACAGGAGAGTGTGGGTTGCAATAATGCTTCAAAAGAGGGATAGTCTTCTGACTCAAGAGGAAAAACTCCTTATGTAAATGCTGCTGTAAATAATATGTTGAAAAAAAAAGAAAAAAGAAAAATCTCCAAAAAAGTGGACAGGCTTGAAAATAGAATAAAGTGCCTGCCGGAGAATGTATATATGTTGTATAGAAAATAAGCAAGCTTGAGCATCAAAGTTATACCATGTGAGCCTGCAGCTGGATGACTTGACTACACTGGTCTTGCATCCCAGGATAGGTAGCTACACTGGCTATCGTCCATTCTTTTCTCTACCTCCTCCTCTTGAGTTGGATGCCACTTGAACTTAGAAGGGAATACCCCGCTCCTCGAGGAAAGAGCTGTTGGATTATGGAATCATTGGGTTGTCATTCTGGAGAAGTCGGTCTCTTTGTCATTTCAGTTGGGGAGAGCCACTATCACTTACACTGTACAAGTCAGCTTCATAGTCATAAGGGTTTGCGTATGACATAGGCTAGTTCTGACCTGGCTATTGAGGGGATTTGAACCGAGTTCTGTGACTCTCGAAGGCCGTTGTGTTTTAAATTTGGTTCCCTACCAGGTTCCACACACATTTTCACACTAAGGTCTAACCTGACCTCCAAACTTTGATTTTGTATAGATAAGTTTAATAATCATGATCAATTCAATTTATTCTTTGAATTCTTTATTTTTGCTTTTTCTTTTCTTCTTATTCTTTATTCTTTTGTACTTATTGCATAAGTGTTTGCTAGGGACTAGCAAAGGCAAGTATAGGGGGTGATGAATCTCCATTTCATCACCTTTATTCTATCATTTTGGCCTTAAAAACCCCAACAAATGCATGTAAATAGCATTAATTTGTATATAATAGCATTCATTGTTTCTTGTATTTATTGTACATAAAATAAGGTTTTTAATGCCAAAATTATAGAATAAAGAGAAGAAAAGAAAAAGGAATAAAATATTGCAAATATTTTATGACCCTAACCCCGAGACCAAGTCCAGAATGGAATTGGTTGACAAGGAATAAAGTAGGGGGAGATAAGGGCCAATTATACAATAAATACCTCATTTATTAATTCATTTATTTATGCATTTTCGATACCTATTTTGTACATAATTATTTATTCATCAAATAAAGAAACTTTGTACATGAAAGTTGTAGATAATAATGTAAATAAAAATACAAAATTGAGTTTGTACAAAAATAATACTCAGTGTACATTTTATACACAAAATAAAAAGCAAAAATCTCAACTTCACAGACCCATATCTTACAAATAAAAACTCCAAATCACCCAAACTCACCTTTAATTGTATATAGCTTTCCATGAACTATTTAATAAAAATGGTTTCATAATTTTTGGAGTCCATCTGTAGAAGTTAGGTTTTTGGCCCTCCTTGTACATAGTACTGATTAAAATATTCCATTTATTCATTATTCATTATTTGTACAAAATTATATTTTTAGAATTTTACAAATAATGTATAGAATACATGTGCATATTAAAATTAAAATAAAACTAAAAAGAATTTGTAAAATAAAATAAGCTTATGTAATACATAGGCAAAATACCTATGTTAAGAATGTACATAAATAAAAGGGGATTTTATTCTTTTATTCTTTATTCATCTATATTTTTATAATAATGTATATATTATACATAACTTATTAAAAATACAAATCTAAAATAAAAAACAAATAAAATCCATTAAATAAATAATATGTATATAATATATAGGTAAAATACCTATAAGTATACATACGTATACATATACTTATTTATTTAAAAATGTAAATAAATTCATAAAAACTAAATAAAAATATATTTATACTCACAAAAATAAGTTATAAATTTATAAAATAAGAAAATAAAATAATAAAATAAAATAAACAAAATAAAAATAAATATACATAAATATACTTATAAATACATAATTAAAATAAATACGTAATAAAATACTTCAAAAAAATAAATAAAAATCATAAATAAATACTACATTAATTTATAAACATTTTTTATTTTATAAGTAAAATCTAATTAATTCATTTATTATGTTAAATAATTAGGTCAAGATCGGTCTGATGTGGACCAATCAGGGGCCAGGGAGTGTTGACCTCCGGTCAACTCCCCCCTGCGCCTCTGACTCCTGTCAGACATGTCTTTTCCCCCGTTTTCTTGCATTTTTTCCGCTCGGCTCAGTGCTCCGTCACCGTCGATCTCTTCACGGATTTTTCTCTCTGATCTTCCGAGATTCTCGCCGAGATCTTGGATCTCTTGTACATACCACCGACTCCTAGATATTAGTCAGTCAATAAAGGTCTCCAGGGATGTCTATAAATAATTTCTTCTTCCTCCTTGGCCGAATTTGGCCAATTTCATCCTCCCAATAAGCTTGAATCAGTTCCTGGAGTAGCCCTCGTGACAGGAGGCGCTTCCCAGCACCTCGGTTCGGCCCATGGAGGAGGAGAGTTTTGTCGCGGCGGAGCTCCGGCATCCGCCCTGCTCCCTGGAGGACCCCAGGTTTAAGAGCTGCGCACTTTACTTTTTTAGGTAGATTTCATTCCTGTCGTTTTATTTATGCATTTAAATTAGTATTTAGCTCGTAGGTATAGCGTAAATTAGCCGACCCGTAGTTCACCGGAGCTCTGCTCCGACGAACACCTCCACCCGCCTTTTCGTGCTGATGCAGCTTCAATTTCGGTCGAGGGATCTCCCCTCGAGCCGCGTGAGTTCTTTCCTGCAGGTTAGGAGCAAAGAGGAGCTCCAGGAGCCGCTTTCAGAGTTCATCGGAGGTACCTGGAGCCCCTCGACTTCTCCAACGTCGTGGTGGCGCTCCAGTGCCCCTCCGTCCGATCAGACACCTCCAGCAGCTAGAGCCACCTGCCAGGAAGCCAGTGGGAGCCTCAGAAGCCTAGAAGGACGCCAGAGATGCGAGCTTGAGGGCGGGGAAGTCCGGCCATCCCGGCCTTCTTCCATGTTCTTCCACCTTGCCTCACTGCCGTCGGATGAAGGAGGTCTCCCCAGGTCGAGCCTCAACCGTCGGATCTGCCCGAGCCTCAACCGTCGGATCATACCAGATGATCTAATCTCCACCGTGGATCCGCGAACCGTCATCGTCTTACCAGGAAGCGACGCGTGTCAAGTGAAGGAAGCCCAACCGTTGGATAGAGCGCCTTTGGGGGTAATTTGCATATTTAGCCCCCGCTCTTTTTGTATTTCATTTTTAATTCTGTAAATAATTTTTAACGTTGTAAAATAATTGTAATTTTTGCTGAAAGGACCCTGAGTTTCTTAGAATTACAAATAGGTCCATTCACGCCTCACGTGCAGTCCCACGTGAGGCGCGTGAAATTTGCACTTTAACCCTGGCGGGTTTTGTAAATTGTAAAACAGTCCCAAAAGTTTAAATAATTGTTTATTCTGTAGGTATTTTTGCACTGATGCCCCTGTCACTTATTTTATTTGCAAAAATGCCCCTGCCAGGCTGTTTATTTTTGTGTCTTTTATCTATTTATTAAAAATACCTAGGGTGCTTCTAAAAATTCAGAAAAATGAGAATAAATGCTTCATGTAGTGTTCTTCCACGCCCATAGTTTATTCCACATTTTTTTGCATTTTCCCTAGTTAGTAAAAATGAAAAAGAAGCCCTTTTTATACTGTTTAAATTAAAAAATACAAAAAAAATTATAAAATGTTTTTGAAAAATTACAAAAAAATTGTATATGGTATATTAATATATATATTGAGTCCAGAAATTGAAAAACCCTAAAAATATGAAAAAGGAAAATAAAAAAATCAAAAAGCTCCAAAATCCAACAAAAAATAGAAAAATCCTTAAAAATACCAAAAATACATTTTTCTCTTTTATAATTATCTATATAATATTATTAATATATTAAAATTAATTTGGGTAATTTTGGGAATTATTTCATATTTTTAAAAAACCTAAATTACATTCGGCTAGCTAATTAGTCCATATTATGGACATTTTTGAGATTAAAAATATAAAAAAAAATTAGAAATATTCCTTAAAAATAACACAAAAATTAGAAAAAGATCAAAAACAAAAAATATAGACATATTATATCTATATATTTTAAGCACTTATATCTATATATATGTATATCCATGTATTGTATTACCCCTCTCTCTCTTCTTATATATATATCTTTATATATTTATACATATCTATATATTATATAATTAAAAATATAAAAAGAAAATATAAAATATAAAATATAAAAACAAAATAAAAAAATAAAAAAAATATAAAATATAAAAAATGTAAAAACCAAAAACTCACAAAAACAATAATTGGACATGAACAATGGATTGAATAATTACACAACACATACAACCATTCGCCTCCCAGTGTTCGGCCTCTACCTGTACTTACACCTATACACATTTGCATGTAGAGTTATAATAAATTTTAACTCCACATTTTCGGATATTCATTGATTACATTTATTGTGGGTTAATTGTTGATCGATTTGGGATTTCGTCTGAGGTCAACTCAGCGGCTGTCTCTCCGCCCTGTGGAAAGACACAATCTCGGCGAATCCCCTTTCATCACCTACAGATCTTTTTCTTTGGCAAGAGATTACACAAATCCACTTTTTATTGATAGTGACGAAGAAGAAACGGAGATGCCGCCCAAAAGACCACCATTCGAAGAAGATGACCAAAGTTATCCCATCAAGCATATTTTAGCTAGGCTGGCGCGGACAGAACATAATAATCAGACCTTGAGAGTTGAGGTGACCTGATTAAGAACCATAGGAGGAGAATATGGGTCGATGCGAGATGAATACAACCCTATAGAGAACCAGATTCAGAGCTGTCTTAGGTCGGTACTACCTCAAGAAGCATACGACCCGAAGCTATATTTCTTGGCTTTACTCCCCAAATTCAGCGGGAATGAGATAGAGAAGCCCTTTGCATTCCTGCGAGAATTTGGAATGATTTGTGATAACTGGAGACTGGAGTAACCCTCAAGTCAGTCAGGATTATATATGGTTGCATGCAGCCCCCTTCGCCTTGACAGATAAGGCATCTTACTGGATGAAAATTTTGGGAACCATAGTGACTACATGGAATCGGTTTAAGGACTTGTTCTTAAATAAGTTTTATCCTCTTAACCAGACCAACCATATGAAAGCACATATTACGAGTTTCGTGAAGTTCTCTCATGAGCCCTTTCATGAATCATGGGAGAGATTTAAGGATCTGCTATAGAAGTGTCCTTATCATAATATTACAAAGCTAATTCTCGTACAGAGCTTATATAGAGGACTCATACATGCGATGCAAGGATTAGTGAGTGATGCATGTGGAGGCAGCTACCTAAACACGAATAATGATACCGTATAGAAGATCTTCAAACAGATGGCAAACATGAGTCGCTCCCAGACAACTAGCAGAGCTCGCCACCAATCTCCCAATGCCCAAGCAACCATTGAGGGGGGCAAGAGAACCATGACAAAGGTAGCAAAGGATAGGATTCCTAACACGAGCTTTTTCTTTGATAAAATGATTTCGATGGAGCAGACAACGAAAAAAAGTTGGTGACTCGCATAAGTGATGAATCTCCATTTTATCACCTTTATTCTATCATTTTGGCCTTGAAAACCCTAGCTAATGCATGTAAATAACATTAATTTGTCCATAATAGCATTTATGATTTATTGTATTTCTTGCACATAAAATAAGGTTTTAATGCCAAAATTATAGAATAAACAGAAGAAAAGAAAAAGGAATAAAATATTGAAAATATTTTATGACCCTAACCCTGAGACCAAGTCCAGAATGGAATTGGTCAGAAGGAATAAAGTAGGGGAGATAAGGGCCAAAAATACAATACATATCTCATGAATTTATTTATTGATTATGCATTTTTGACACCTATTTTATTCTTTATGATTTATTCATCAAATAAAGAAATTTTGCACATGAAAGTTGTGAATAATAATGTAAATAAAAATACAAAATTGAGTTTGTACAAAAATAATATACAATGTACATTTTATATCCAGAATAAAAAGTCAAAAACCAAACTTCACATACTCATATATTTCAAATAAAAAATCAAAACATGGCAAAATTACCTTTAATTGTAAATAATTTTTCATGAGCTATTTAATGGTGGTGGTTTTATATTTTTTGGAGTTACTGTGCAAAAGATAGGTTTTGGATCCCTATTATACATAATACCGATTAAAATATTCAATTTATTCATTACTTATTATTTTTACAAATTCATATTTTTTATAATTTTTTAAACATTATTTGTAGCATAGGTGTACATTAAAATTAGAATTAAACCTAAAAGAAAATGGAGAATAAAATAAAACTATGCCAAAACTTAGATGAAATACCTATGTATATAAATAAAAAGGAAATACATTCTTTAATTCTTTTATTCTTTCATATTTTTATAATATTGTAAATATTACATATATTATATTAAAAATATAAAACCAAAATAAAAACCAATAAAATACATTAAAATAAAAAGAAGTATATAAAACATAGGCAAAATACCTATAACTATACCCGTACAATATATATACCTATTTATTTAAGTATACAAATACTACCATAAAAATAAAATTAAAATATATTTATGTACCTAAAAATACGTTATAAATATATAAAATAAGAAAATAAAATAATAAAATAAAATATATAAAATAAAAATAAATTATACAATATACATGTAAATATACCTATACACACACCAATAATAATTAACTTGTAATAAAATACATCAAAAAATAAATAAAAAATTGTAACAAAATACTACATAAAATAATAAACATTTTTTATTTTATACCCAAAAATCAATAAAATCTTTTATTATTTTTAAATAATTATTCTTTAATAACCCTACTGTTTTGTCCTGTAGTGAGCCTACATGGACCAATGGCAGGGACTCCCTCTGTTGACCTCTGGTCAACTCACCCTCCAACCTCTGCAACCCATCAAATCTGACCAAGCATGCGTTTTCTCCAAACTTTCCCGATCAACCCATCGCTCCATTGACATCGGTCCCTTCACGGAAAATACTCCCAACACAACCCTCATTCACGCCCATGGATTGTATCCCTTTTATATAGCTCTAATTTCTTACTTTTTGCTGGTCAATAAGGGCTTCCCATTATGTTCATAAATAATTTAGCCTCCAGCCCGTCAAATCTGTCAAAGACCCCGTCCTCTCCCATTTTTCCCGGGCATTCCATCCATTGTTCACGCTCACGTCCTTCACAAGAAATGTTCCCCACTAGTCCCTCATACATGCCCATGTATTGTATCCCTTGTATATAGCTTTGATTTCTTAGTTTTGACCGGTCAATAAGGGATCCCCATTATGTTCATAAATAATTCAACCTCCATCCCATCAAATCTGTCAAAGACCCCGTTTTCTCCCATTTTTCCTGGGCACGCCGTCCGTCAATCACACATGCTTCCTTCACAAGAAATGTTCCTGGCACATTGTACATAACACCCATACCTTGTACACATTGTATATAGCGTACAGTTGTCACCATCGCCTGGTCAATAAGGGTGCATACCAATGTTTGTAAATAAAGACCTCCTCCTCCATTCTCAAATTTGGTCAATTCTACCCTTCTCCCTTCCTCGTATTCGGTCCTAGGAGCTTCCTTGTGACAGGAGGGATCTCTTGGCGCCTTGAATCGGTGGGAGGAGGTGGGAGCTACACCCACGGCGGCGCTCCGGCGATCGCCATGCTCTCTGGTTCCCACCAGGTATTAGAGCCCCTTTTTTCGCTTTCTTAGATAGATTTTTGTTCCAGCATTTATTTCTCGTCGTTAGTTTATTTTGTAGTTAAGTAAATCACTGTGAATCGGTTGACGACTCTCGAGCCTCCCAGTGATTTTCCGACCCCCTTATCGCAACTATTTCGTTCCCTATCGCGTTCTCCATCTCCCTTACGCCCCAGAACAACCGGAGCCCACGAGGCTTCGCGAATTGAAGTTCACCTCTTCCGCTTGCCGGAACCTCGCCACCCCCCTTCATTTTTGCGCAAAAGCTTCAAACCCTAGGTCGAGGGTGAAGCCCTCAAGCCACTTTATCTTCCAGTGCAGGTCTTGAATTCAAAGGAGCCCTCTTGGGCTTGATTGATCCCAGGGAGAGGCTCCTGGAGGTTCCCCCCTTCCTCGAGCTTGCCTGATCGATTGGGACCTCCAGGAGCCAAGCAGAAGCCATCAGTAGACGCGGGGATCTTCCAAGAACGTGCAGAGACCTTCGGAGGCGACGGAGGAGGTCGGAGGCACCGACCATTCACAATCTAAGCTCGTCGCGCGCGAGCTTCGTCCCTGTTCTTCCACCTTGCTCCATCACCGTCCGATCAAAATGGAGATCCCAGGCATAGCAGCAGCCGTCGAATGCCAAGCAGCAAAGCCGTCAGATCTCGGCAGGAGATCTAATCTCGTGCGTCCGACCGCGAACCGGTACCAAGCATTGGATGGACGCCACGTGGATAAGTGGTTGCATCATCACCGTGCGCTAGAACCTAATAGGGGTAATTTACACCTTTAGCCCCTGCCTTTTTGTATTTATCATTTAGTCCTGTAAATAATGTTTAACGTTTAAAATAAAGTGGATATTTTGTAAAAAGACCCCTAGGTTTCTTGTATTTACATTTGGGTCTGATCCACGTCACCTCAAGTGCAGTCTCACGTGGGTTTGGAAAAATTTCACTAGAACCCCTGTATGTATTTGTATTTCGAAAAAGTCCAATAAATAAAATTTACAGTGTTATATTTTTGTGGAATTTGCACATGGACCCATGTACTTTATGAAATTGCATTTTGGTCCCTGCGTGTGTGAGTCACGTATAGTCCCACGTGATACGTAAAATTGCAAGGGCCCCCTGACAGGTTTTGAAATTTGTATTTGGTCCTGAAGCTTCAAGTTAACGTGCAAAAGTTTTGGTAAATTTGCACAGAACCCCCTTAGCCTTATTTTATTTGCAAAAATACCCCTGCTAGGGTGGGAATTTCTTTTTATTTCCTATATTTATTTCATGCATCTATAAAATCCAAATAATCACCAAAACAATATCATAAGTTCCTATTGCATTGTAGTTTCACGCCATATTTTTAATTTGCACATTTATTGCATTTTAATATTTATAAAAATTCAAAAATAAGTATTTTCTCTACTGTTTGCATTAGAAAATCCATAAAAATTATAAAAACTTCTCGAAAAATTCCCAAAAAAATATATTATGTGTCTTTTAGTGTCTTTTATATCTAGACCAAAAATCACTAAAAATTGCAAAAGGAAACTCCTAAAAATTATAAAATCCCAAAATCCTTCATAAAATTATTAAAAATCCTTAAAAATCCCAAAAATATAATCTTTATTTATCAATTTTCTTTAAAATTAATTTGAGGAATTTTTGATTCAGTTTGATATTTTTTATCCTCATTTTAATTTCGAGTTTGTATTTTATTCACTGTTTTCAGTATTTTTGCTTTTAAAAATACCAAAAAATTAGGAAAAAATATAGAAAAATCACAAAAACATTAGAAAATTATAAAATTGCGAAAAATATTTTATTTCTTGGATTTTTCTTATTTGACTTATTTTTATAAATATATCATCTCTCTTATCTCTTATTGTATATCTACTTTCCTCTTTCATTAAAAAAAAGAAATATAAAAAATGAAAATATAAAAAGGAAATATAAAATCAAAAAAAATAAAAAAATAAATAAAAAATATAAAACGAAAAATCAAATAAAAAATATATAATTAAAAACCCACAAAAAGACTTGTGTGCATACATGACTAGCTTGTATATGAATAATTGTAGGCTACCAGTTTTTGCTCTCTGTGGTTCGTCCTCTACATACTTACGCACTATGCATCATTAGGGTAGAGTTAATAAATTTTAACTCCACATTTTTTAGATTTAATTGATTTATTCTTTATTGTGGGTTAATTACTGCTTGAGTGGGATTTATTGAGCGGTCACCACATCGACTGTTGATCCGCCTTGTGGATTAATACGACCCTTGATTTCCTCCCTCTCATCAGATGGCATCGTTGCCGGGGACAATGGAAGTATTGCCATATCAGAATTGTCTCCTGATGCACAACCATTCGTCGTCAACGGTCAACTCCTGAAGCCTTACCTCGATCCTGATACGTTCTTGGCCATTATCGACTCCATCCAGCTTCTACACTTTGATGAGATATCCACCACATTGTCAGCATCAGAAGATTCAGACCCGGACCTCAAAAACTATTCATCTGATTTCTTCTTTTCTTCTTTTCTTCTTTTCATAGGTACTACCCTTGTAGCCATTGCCTATACTTAGGATCCACCTTACCCTAAGTATAGGGGGTGTGCACCACGAGTCTCTTTTTTTCGTCAATCTCCTCCATTGTCTCCTCTTCTTGACTATACTCAGGGATACTTCATCCTAAGTATAGGGGGAAACAATCTGAGCAAAATCTGTCCATTCTCATCCTTGACCATCCCCGCCTTGTGTACACTTTGTTATACTTAAGATTATTTGATCCTAAGTATAGGGGGGACGGTCAGCTTCTTGATTTCTTTATCTCCTTATTCATTCATTCTTTCGTCTTTTCTCTACTTAGTCCGAGTTATGTCTTTACTTCTTCTCTTTGATCTATGAGGACATAGCTCGAGCCAAGTATAGGGGGGTCGTATATACTATGTATATACTATAAGTCATAACTCGTACTGTAAATAAAAATACTATCTGGAGCTAAAAATAATGTTAAAAGTATTTCTATTACGATAATAAAAGATGATTGTGAGCTCCTCAGATTCTTTTTGTCCGTACTGATTAATAAATCAGGAAAAACACTTTGTGCAAAATGGTCTCCTTGTGAAGAAATCTTTTGAAAATTGTTTGAAAAATATTTCGTAAAAAGCGTTCAACCTTTGTAAATATTTTTGTTTGCAAAATTTATTTTCTTGGAGTGAAATAAAAATGTTTGAAAAGCGGTTTGCAAATGGTTGGAAAAATGGTTGTAAAATTATTTTGAAAAATCTATCTATAATGTTAGAAAAACCCTTGCAAAATAATTTTCAAATGCATGTACATGTTTGTAAAAATATTTTGGACTATAGTCTTCAAAATCTTTTGAAAATGATTCTCAAATAAGTCTGAGGGGTATACACAAAAATTTCTCATGCAAAAACAAGCAATATTTCTAAATAAAACTTATAAGAGCCTAAACCATTTTGTACATAAAATGTAGTTTTTCTTTGTATATACTGATTCATAAATCAGGTTAAATATCTTTGCAAAATGATTTGAAAAATGGTGTGAAACATTTGGAAAACTTTCTGTGAAATGTTTTCAACCTGTGTAAAATCGCTTTGTTTGTAAACTTTTCTTCTTTGTGTGAAATAAAGGATTTGAAAACCTATGTCCAAACGGTTTGGAAAATGTTTGTAAAAACTATTATGGAAAATGAACATACATAGTGTGACAAATCTTTGCAAAATGGCTTTCAAATGTTTGTAAATGCTTGCAAAAATTATTGTGTACTATAGTTTTCAAATAAAAAATGGGCATATCTGTAAAGCCATTAAATAAAAAGTCTTTATCAATTGTATACATATATGTACCTAGAACAAACAGGTTAACACTTGTAAATCCCTTAAAATTCTTAATTCTTGTAAATAAAGAAGTACGCCTGTGTAAATAGCTGTCCATATGTTATTCTTGGAATACCAAATTCCTTTTACAAAAAAATTAAAATAAAATAAATGTGTGTAAAGTTTTTCTCTTTATTTTCAAATTCTTTATTCTTTGCATGACCTAATTTGGACACTTGCACCTTTCACTTGGCTCAACTCAGTTGGAGTGGTGAGGGGGTTGGATTTTCTAGTTTGAGACGCACACGGGTGGAAACATTCGTCATCGTCTAGGGAGGGAAGTGCACCCCAACCTGGTCCAGTTTCGATGAAGTCGTATGATAGGAGAGTGTGGGTTGTAATAAAGCTTCAAAAGAGGGATAGTCTTCTGGCTCAAGAGGAAAAAGTCCTTATGTAAATGCTGTTGTGAATAGTATTTCAAAAAAAATTCCAAAAAAGTGGACAGGCTTGAAAATAAAAATAAAAGTTCCCACCGGAGTATGTATATGTGTTGTATAGAAAATAAGCAAGCTTGAGCATCAAAGTTATACCATGTGATCCTACAGCTGGATGACTTGACTACACTGGTCTTGCATCCCAGGATAGGTAGCTACACTGGCTACCGTCCATTCTCTTCTTCCCCTCCTCCTCTTGAGTCGGATGCCACTTGAATTTAGAAGGGAATACTCCGCTCCTCGACGACAGAGGGCTGGATTGGGGAATCATTGGGTTGTCATTCTGGAGAAGTTAGTTCCTTTGTCATTTCAGTTGAGGAGAGCCACTATCACTTGCACTGTACAAGTCAGGTTCATAGTCATAAGGTTTTGCGTATGATGTAGGCCAGTTCTGACCAGGCTATTGAGGTGGGTTGAACCGAGTTCTGTGACTCTCGAAGGCTGTTGTATTTTAAAGTTGGTTCCCAACCAGGTTCTACACACATCCACACTCAAGGTCTAACGGAAGCTCCAAATTCTGATTTTGTAAGGACAGATATTACACTGAAAGCAATCCTATTCACTCTATCTTTTTCAATCTTCTTTTCTTTTCTTCTTATTCTTTGTTCTTTTCTCTACTTATTGCATAAGTATTTGCTAGGGACTAGCAAAGGTAAGTATGGGGAGGTGATGAATCTCCATTTCATCACCTTTATTCTATCATTTTGGCCTTGAAAACCCTAGCTAATGCATGTAAATAACATTAATTTGTCCATAATAGCATTTATGATTTATTGTATTTCTTGTACATAAAATAAGGTTTTTAATGCTAAAATTATAGAATAAAGAGAAGAAAAGAAAAAGGAATAAAATATTGAAAATATTTTATGACCCTAACCCCGAGACCAAGTCCAGAATGGAATTGGTCGACAAGGAATAAAGTAGGGGGAGATAAGGGCCAAAAATACAATTAATACCTCATGAATTTATTTATTGATTATGCATTTTTGACACCTATTTTATTCTTCGTGATTTATTCATCAAATAAAGAAATTTTGTAACATGAAAGTTGTGGATAATAATGTAAATAAAAATACAAAATTGAATTTGTATAAAAATAATATACAATTTACATTTTATATCCAGAATAAAAAGCCAAAAACCAAACTTCACAGACTCATATCTTTCAAATAAAAACTCAAAACATGGAAAATCACCTCTAATTGTAAATAACTTTTCATGAGCTATTTAATGGTGGTGGTTTAATATTTTTTGGAGTTACTGTGCAAAAGATAGGTTTTGGGCCCCTATTTTACATAATACCGATTAAAATATTCAATTTATTCATTATTTATTATTTTTACAAATTCATATTTTTTATAATTTTGTAAACATTATTTATAACATAGGTTTACATTAAAATTAGAATTAAAGCTAAAAGAAAATAGAGAAGAAAATAAAATTATGCCAAAACATAGATGAAATCCCTATGTATATAAATAAAAGGGAAATACATTCTTTAATTATTTTATTCTTTCATATTTTTATAATAGTGTAAATATTACATATATTATATTAAAAATATAAAACCAAAATAAAAACCAACAAAATACATTAAAATAAAAAGAAGTATATAAAACATAGGCAAAATACCTATAACTATACCTGTACAATATATATACCTATTTATTTAAGTATAGAAATATTATCATAAAAATAAAATTAAAATATATTTATGTACCTAAAAATACGTTATAAATATATAAAATAAGAAATTAAAATAATAAAATAAAATATATAAAATAAAAAAATATTATATAATATAGATGTAAATATACCTATACACACACCATTAATAATTAACTTGTAATAAAATATATCAAAAAAATAAATAAAAATCGTAATAAAATATTACATAAAATAATAAACATTTTTTATTTTGTACCCAAAAATCAATAAAATCATTTTATTATTTTTAAATAATTATTCTTTAATAACCCTACTATTTTGTCCTATAGTGAGCCTACATGAACCAATGGCAGGGACTCCCTCCGTTGACCTCTGGTCAACTCACCCTCCAACCTCTGCAACCCGTCAAATCTGTCAAGCATGCGTTTTCTCCAAATTTTCCCGATCAACCCATCGCTCTATTGACATCGGTCCCTTCACGGAAATACTCCCAACACAACCCTCATACGTGCCCATGGCTTGTATCCCTTTTATATAGCTCTAATTGCTTACTTTTTGCCGATCAATAAGGGCTCCCCATTATGTTCATAAATAATTCAGCCTCCAGCCCGTCAAATCTGTCAAAGACCCCGTCCTCTCCCATTTTTCCCGGGCGTTCCATCCATTGTTCACGCTCGCGTCCTTCACAATGAAATGTTCCCCAATAGTCCCTCATACAAGCCCATGTATTGTATCCCTTGTATATAGCTTTGATTTCTTATTGTTGGCCGGTCAATAAGGGTTCCCCATTATGTTCATAAATAATTCAGCCTTCAGCCCGTCAAATCTGTCAAAGACCTCATTTTCTCCCATTTTTCCCGGGCACACCGTTCATCAATCGCACTTGCTTCCTTCACAAGAAATGTTCCTGGCACATTGTACATACACGCCCATACCTTGTACACATTGTATATAGCGTACAGTTGTCACCATCACCTGGTCAATAAGGGTGCACACCAATGTTTATAAATAAAGACCTCCTCCTCCATTCTCAAATTTGGTCAATTCTACCCTTCTCCCGACCTCGTATTCGGTCCTAGGAGCTTCCTTGTGACAGGAGGGATCTCTTGGCACCTTGAATCGGTCGGAGGAGGTGGGAGCTGCACCCACGGCGGCGCTCCAGCGATCGCCACGCTCCCTGGTTCCCACAAGGTATTAGAGCCCTTTTTTTCGCTTTCTTAGATAGATTTTTGTTCCAGCATTTATTTCCCGTCGTTAGTTTATTTTGTAGTTAAGTAAATCACCGTGAATCGGTTGAGTCCAGCTCCAGCGACGACTCTCGAGCCTCCCAGTGATTTTCCGACCCCCTTATCGCAACCATTTTGTTCCCTATCGCATTCTCCATCTCCCTCACGTCCCAGTTCAACCGGAGCCCACGAGGCTTCGCGAATCGAGGCTCACCTCTGTCGCTCGCCAGAACCTCGCCGCCCCCTATTATTTTTGCACAAAAGCTTCGAACCCCAGGTCGAGGGTGAAGCCCTCGAGCTGCTTTATCTTCCTGGGCAGGTCTTGAATTCAAAGGAGCCCTATTGGGCTTGATTGATCCCAGGGAGAGGCTCCTGGAGGTTCCTTCTTCCTCGAGCTCGCCTGATCGATTGGGACCTCTAGGAGACAAGCGGAAGCCACCAGTAGATGCGGGGATCTTCTAGGAATGTACAGAGACCTTCGGAGGCGGTGGAGGAGGCCGGAGGCACCAGCCATTCACGATCTAAGCTTGCCGCGTGCGAGCTTCGTCCCTGTTCTTCCACCTTGCTCCATCACCGCCCGATCAAGATAGAGATCCCAGGCGTAGCAGCAGCCGTCGGAAGCCAAGCACTAGAGCCGTCAGATCTCAGCAGGAGATCTAATCTCGTGCGTCCGACCGCGAATCGGTACCAAGCATTGGATGGACGCCACGTGGATAAGTGACCGCATCATCACCGTCCGCCAGCGCCTAATAGGGGTAATTTACACCTTTAGCCTCTGCCTTTTTATATTTATCGTTTAGTCCCGTAAATAATGTTTAACATTTAAAATAAAGTGGATATTTTGTAAAAAGACCCCTAGGTTTCACTGGAACCCCTGTATATATTTGTATTTCGAAAATGTCCAATAAATAAAATTTACAGTATTATATTTTTGTGGAATTTGCACATGGACCCCTGTACTTTATGAAATTACGTTTTGGTCCCTACGTGTGTAAGTCACATGTAGTCCCACGTGATAGGTAAAATTGCAAGGGCCCCCTGCCGGGTTTTGAAATTTGTATTTGGTCCTGAAGATTCAAGTTAACGTGCCAAAGTTTTGGTAAATTTGCATAGAACCCCCTGAGCCTTATTTTATTTGCAAAAATACCCCTGCTAGGGTTGGAATTTCTTTTTGTTTCCTCTATTTATTTCATGCATTTATAAAACCCCAAAAATTACCAAAAAAATATCATAAGTTTGTGTTGCATTGTAGTTTCACGTCATATTTTTAGTTTGCACTTTTATTGCATTTTACTATTCATAAAAATTCAAAAACAAGTATTTTCTCTACTATCCGCATTAGAAAATCCATAAAAATTATAAAAACTTCTCAAAAAAATCCCAAAAAAATATATTATGTGTCTTTTAGTGTCTTTTATATACAGTCCAAAAATCACTAAAAAATACAAAAGGAAACTCCTAAAAATTATAAAACCAAAATCCTTCATAAAAAGATTAAAAATCCTTTAAAATCCCAAAAATATAATCTCTATTTACCAATTTTCTATATTTTATTACCTTTAATTTAAAATTAATTTGAGGATTTTTTGTTTCTGTTTGATATTTTTTATCCTCATTTTAATTTCGAGTTTGTATTTTATTCATTGTTTTCAGTATTTTTACTTTTAAAAATACCAAAAAATAGGAAAAAATCTAGAAAAATCACAAAACATTAGAAAATTATAAAAATGCCAAAAATATTTTATTTTCTGAATTTCGCTTATTTTGAAATATTTTTATAAATATATTATCTCTCTTGTCTCTTATTGTATATCTACTTTCCTCTATCATTTAAAAAAAGAAATATAAAAAATGAAAATATAAAAAGGAAATATAAAATCAAAAAAATAAAAAAATCAAATAAAATTTATAAAACCAAAAATCAAATAAAAATATAAAATTAAAAACCCACAAAAAGACTTGTGTGCATACATGACTAGCTTGTATATGAATAATTGTAGGCTACCAGTTTTTTCTCTTTGTAGTTCGACCTCTACATACTTACGCACTATGCATCATTATAGTAGAGTTAATAAATTTTAACTCCACATTTTTGAGATTTAATTGATTTATTCTTTATTGTGGGTTAATTGCTGCTTGAGTGGGATTTATTGAGCAGTCACCACATCGACTATTGATCCGCCTTTTAATACGACCCTTGATTTCCTCGCTCTCATTAATAAGCCTACCGAATTAGCAAAGCAGGTGGAAAGTCTAGCAGAAGGTAGCCTAATTGAGCCTTCCTGACCCAACTGCACCTCCCTATCCAATGCGTTGAGTTCATCATATTCGAGAGATTCCTATATAGGGGCGGTCCATCAGTCAAGAGTAGTACCACATCCATGCATATCAGCAGACCAAGCCACAAGTTGAGGTAGCTTACGAGGAGCCTCCACGGGTGTGGGAAATCAACATAGTATGGTATACCGCTGATCCTACCAACTCTGCTCCCACACCACGTCAATATCGTCCAACCCCTACCTACCAACAGCCGCAACAGAGACAACAATACTAGCAGGGCCCAACCACGGGTCAACAACTATACCGTCAGCTAAAACAAAACTTCCAATAAGGACCATCACGTAGCTATAAATGCCAACATCCTTCCCAAAGGCAAGAGGCTGGACCATCCAACACACACACCTCATACTTTCAACAGATTCTAGATCAACACTAGAGGATCACCAATGAAGTGCACGATATGAGGATTGATGTCAATCAGGTGTCGCGTTGGCAGGATGAGCACTCCACTCCAAGGACCTCGCTCCCCACCCAAGTTCAGGTTAAACCCAACAACCCAAACCACCCACTACAACAGAGACATCAAGTATATAATCTAGAATATTCATTATATGGACATGAGATCTTTTCAAATGATGATACTCATCATATATCTCTCAAGAGCGGAAGGACTGAGCAAATGCATAATTGGGATAAGGAGCGGGAGGAGGAGAAATTCGAGCATCCACATGAGAAGGAATCAGAAAAGGAAGAGAACCATCAACATCCAAGTAGGAAGAGCATTCGTTCACTAGGACATGAGTCATCCAGAGATGAGGTATCCACACCTCGAGGAGTAGCTACAACACCAAAAGAGTCCCCATCTAGTATTTATGAGCATCATGATAGTCCTATACAAAGTCTAGTTTAGATTCACATTTATGAACATTTTTCCGACTTAAATAAAACTAGCAAGTTGCATGATTCTGATTGTGACAAGTCTCTTCCAACTCCTCCACTAATCCCCTTTCCATGTGCTCTTAAAGGGGGTGGGCAAGGAAAATCTAAAAATACAAAAATATTCTGAGATTGCACAAATTTGACAGGATAATGTCAAGATTAAAATGTCATTTGATGAGTTTATGGATGTCACCCCTACTATGAAGAAGTTGTTGGACATGCGAGCCCATGGCGAGCCATTATGCAATAAATGTTATTGCAAATATCATTCCCTGATCTGAAATGAAGAATAACTAATTTGCATAATAGGTCCATTAGTACAATTAGGGTTATGTACCATGGCCATATTAATGATCATATAGATGTTGATTCAATTAATGAATCATAGAGGTTGGTGCTTGGGTGAATATCTAAAGAGTTAGATTGAGGACTCATGAAACACCGTCAAATGATTATTAAGAGATGATCTCCATCCTGAGTAGGAGATGGGAATCATTTCTCATTTGGTTGATATCTGATCGGCCTCTTGATGCAGGTCCTATGCATGGGAATAGAGTTTCGGAGGCATCAGATTAGTTAGATCAAAGAGTTGACTTAATGAGATCGAGATAACCAAAGACCTATGTCGTATGGCTGTCACGATATAGGCACGCATCCTCTGATCGGAGACAGATGTGTTACTATATGTTTGAGTATGTACATTTAGCAGACCAATAGTTTGATGACCTAACCAAGGTCTATACACCGGCGCGCTGGTGTGCATGCAAGGGCATATGAGTAATACGATCTCTCAAAGGGATCATACATGTTCATTGCTGAATCGGAAGACATGAGCTCACTCATGAGATATTGAGAAGAATCAATTTCCATGCATGGTCATCTCACTTTGGAAGCTTGACTGAATTTGTAAGGTTTGATATATGCTTTTGGAAAGTATATGATCAACACCTAGGTATGATATATGCTTTTGGGAAGTATATGATCGATATCAACTCCCAATGATCGAATGAGAACCTTAATGATAAAACCCTGAAGGAGATAGTCTAAAAGAGATCTAAAACTTCGGGTTTCATTCTGGGTCTTCCAGTATGTAGGATGTGCATGTATTAGGAATTCTTGAGGGTGATGTGATCATAAATGATTGTATAACCATGACGCTTCCATTCCGAGGGAGTGATTAAATAGGTCTGGATTTTAGTAACTCCTCTCATAGAGAAGTAATCTGATCTTAGTCCAAATGTTGGGCATTGATCTGAATGAGATTAAGATGTAATGAGAAGATTAGATTTGCTGTCTTGATTTAATCAAGCATCTATAGGAGGTCCGCGAGATCTGGATTTGAGATGTGATCTCAATATCCAAGTCACTATACGTCTAACAATATATTCACCATGTCCTTATCTCCAAGTATCCGCGGAGAAAGCGCATTATCCTTGAAAGAGTTCATGGATAATTTCATTGTTGATATATGTATCCGAGCATTGAGAAAATTGATAATTAAATGTGATTTAATTATCATGAATAATATGAATTTGATTCATATTATAAGGAGAATTATTTGAGATAATTAAATGTGTTTTAATTATCAAAGATGTGAATAATGTGAATGTGATTCATATTATTTAGGCACATGAGACTAAGAGATCCAAGATGATTAAATGTGATTTCATTATCATGGATATGAAAAATGTTGATAGTGCTATCCATATTAATCATATATATTATAAATGTGATTTATAATATATTAGAGAGAGAGAGAGCATATTGTGATTTATATTTGTTAATTAATTATTGATGTGAATTGGATTCACATTGGATAATTAATTGAAAATATAATTTACATTTTGTTTTGGGATGTGAATGTGATTCACATTTTTCCAATGGTATGATTGCAATGTTCAGAAGATAATAATGAATTTTTTTGTGAAATAATTTACAACAAATGTTGTTGTAAATCTTAGAGATATCATGAGATAATGAGATCTCATGAGATAATGATGCCTTATGAGATAATGAGATCTCTTGATATTTTGAGGAGATGTAACTATTCTATCTCAAAGGAGTAGTCGTCCCCCCTTTTTAGGGGATATGTAAATCTCCTCATTATCTCCAAGATTAGTCAAATGATTTAAATTTGAAATGAATTATATCGATTTATCAATATAAATTAATTTAATTTAAATAAATTGTTATTATATTTTTTACAACAACATCATGGCCATTGAAAGAAACACAAATCAACCTTAATCATTGATTTTGTGATGTCCATGGATTGAGATCCATGGATCCCAAAACCCTATATATTCGAGTTACACTACACGAAATATACTCTCTTCCTTTCTCTCTCTCTATCTACATGCCAAATGCTCTCTCCCTCTCTCTTATTATGGTCGCCCATCATGAAGCCCTTGAGAGAGTCGCCATCGTCGTAGCATCGTCGTCATGCTGCCGGAGTATTTACTCGTGGATCTCCGTCTCCTTCGGTGCACCTCGCTCATGAAGAAGACGTCGGATCTCTTGTGACGAGATCAGGAAACTCATCGCTTGGTTCATCAATATGGATTGTGAGAAGGATGCGTCTCATCAATACGCTCGCAAGTGCCTCCTCCGTCGGATCGGACTTGAGACAGGAGGTCTCTTAGTTTAGAGACTCGATCACAACCACGCTTCAAGAGGTAACCTTAATACCTATCGTGGTTTAGATGAAATGATCTGAGAAAGATTCTTGGATCATGTGGTTTCATCACATTAATTTTTCTAAATTCCGATGCATCGAGCAACTAGTGCGACTAGTCGCTCCCGATCGCATACGATGTGATCCTCATGCTTCCGTGATGCGCTTAAGGATCTTCCCATATCCTTCAAGTGGTATCCGAGCCAGGTTGGAGGTTTTGGATTCGATCCATAAATCTAAGAAGATTTGGGCTCGTTAGGGTTCGTGAAAGTTTTATCGCATTTCAATTTTCGCAGTCCTGTTTTGTGATAAATTTCGGCCCTATTTAAAACGTTTAAATAAGAAATTATCACTTGTATAATGTTCTCATTAACTAAGGAAATCGTGGGATTTGAGTTTGCGTGATTTGGAATCCGATAACTCAAGATATGATCTTTTTAATGAACCTGTATCCACTGTTTCGAGGATGGCGAATCATAACGTAATTAAGGAGTTGGTTACTGTTTTGACATACCTAGAAATGTGTGATTATCAATTGGGTTCAGTTTTAAATCAAATTAGCAAACTCTAGAAACTTATTTTGCATGATTTGGATTTAAAATGATGAGATATGCTAATTTTAGTAAGTGAGGGTCACTGCTGGAAATTGCATACTTAATCGAGAATGTTGTGATTGTCATTTAATTTTTATAGAAATTAATGGTTAATTTCTTGAGATAATTATTGATAAATATTTGTGAAATATTTAAAGATGATATTTATTTCATTAAATGGCATTGCTTTAACCAATAATTGATTAGATATGATCTAGACGCAAATTAGTTATATCATACACTTTTCCAACAAACATGTTGCTTGAATAGGTTTGGAGATTTTCTTACCAAATCTCCTTACAATGTTAATCAAAATAGTTTTGATTATTATTATATGGTATAACTTCGGTTGAAAAATCGATTATCATCTCAAGTACAAAGTGATTGACTTGGCATTATCTTTTCCCGAGGCAGATTTGGTGTCTAGTCGGGGAGCGTTGGGATAGCAGGTTGTACCGTGTGCGGTCTGTCCCACTCCCATCGATACTGGCCATGACAACAGGTAGGGAACGGATAATGCTTGAGAGATCATGATGTATTTTTCTTATTATTAAAATTCAAAATAATACATATTTGAGATAATACCATATTTTCAAGTAGCAATTAAAAAATATTTGTTGGATATTAATTGGATTATTAATTTAATGTGATTAGATTAATTGGAATCCAATTAAAATTAAACACTCTATCATGAATAGAGTTGTTATTTCCCTTGGAATAATTAATTATGTGAATATGATTAACAATGATTAATTAAAATTTGAACATGATATGGAGGATCACATAAGTGACATCCATGGTCTCTCGTCAAGGCAAAGAGTTCTGTCGTCAGAGATTGTATGTCGGAGACGCATGTCTGAAGTGACAGCTCCTGCATACAAGCCATTTGGATCAGTCTCTTTGCTTCTCGAAAGAGTAAGGACGTATGCGTAGTGACCCCAATATCAGGTCCTTGTATTATTGGGGTGATATTGGATTGCGCATAGCAAGTTGTATTCCTGTTGACAGTTGGTTCAATTAATGACATGTCAACATCACCTTAGGGATGGTGGGATCGGATGTTAAAGACCAAATTGGGAGATGCAAGTTGGACTTGCAAGGCGGAATGTGTTCCCGTTTCTTTTTATCCGAGTTACAGGTTCTCATATTATTGGGATGTGACGAAGATAAGAAAGGAGATCCCAGATCTTGCTTGAGATATAATGGTAAGTATATCTCTTACATTGAAAGTGATTAAGGGAATTAACTTTCAGTGTTGACAAGGCAAGACAACTTTGATATAAAAATTCCTAAATCAAAGTGAAATATGTATATATATATATATATTTATGCAAATTTATTATTTCAAACAATCCTTCATTAAACTCACTCAGTACTATACTCAATAGTAACCAGTAAAATATCATGGATTGAATCCATGTTCAAGATATTGTGCTTGCAGTTGGACACATATTGTATGTGGTTTCAATGTGCAAGTTTACTCATAATAATGAGGAATGGCAATTAAATAGACAATAGGTCTACAACCTTAGGGTTTGTATGTCACTGTAGTCTTGATCTCTCATCAAGTGTACTTTGGAAGTGACATGTCGATGATGATCGCGATTGTCAAATAATCCTTATAAAATCTAAGAAGATGTTCTGGCATACATATGTGCTCTTGACATTTAATCATGAATGGCATGGTTCACTGCATCATGCAGAATGGTGGCTCTACAAGAAATGATGTATTCAAAATGTTTGAATATTTACCTGAACCAAAGTCTTCTAGAGTTTCGATGGATGTTGATATGATGAGTGTCATCATTCTATTATATATACTCTAGTCATTCATGAAACTTCATAATATTCATATTGTATGAATTAAATGAAGCATATGTATAAATGTTGAAATATTCTTATATTGAAATCTTTGAATTCAACATAAGAGATCCTTTGTCTTAATAAATGGTTGTTTATATATGAAAGGAGCACAGTGGAAGCATGGGTCGAACCCAGGTTAGAAGGAAAGTCAAAGAGTTAGGTGTACTTCTATGGTTTCCACACACATATGACATCCAAAGGGTCGGATAAATGCCAATACTGCAATGAGATGTTGTGTTGATAGTATGATTATCAAGTCTATCTAGGATCCTTAGAGAAGGACTCGAATAGTGCATCAGAATAATCTATATTTAATCATTGAAATTGACTTTCTTATTGGATAAGATTAAAAGTCTAATCATTGTATATCATTCTTCTAATAACACTTGCAATAATTGCATATATTTTAGAAGACTAAAAAATTTGATCTCAAGGTTTAATAGTCATACACATGGATGTTGATGCAATTGTTGCAACAACCTATATTGGATAAATAGACTTCATATTTTAAGTGGAAGAGACCTTACTCTTAGAGAATGTCTCTATGACCTGGATATTAGAATACACTTATTATTTCTAAATGTTGGAAATAAACATGAATTCTGGAATAGACCTATCATAAAGAGTTATGATGGATATATTTCAGATAGTAATCTGACATCTGGAGGACTCTTCTAAATTAGAAAATTAATGAATGATTCATTAACATTTCTAATACCAAAATTAAACCTTAACAAGATCAATAGGAGGTTGGAGATCATTTGACAATGATCTGTCATCAAATCTTGGATATATGTCTATTGATGAAATAAATAGACTAGTAAGATATTAAACTTTAGATTGTCTAAAGGTTCAAAACTTACATACTCATGAATATTGTATTCAAAGTAAAATATCTAATACACCCTTCGTTGGAAATGGTGTTGGATAGAAAGGTATTTAAGATCTCATACATATTAATGTATTTGAATCATCTATATCATAATAAACATTGATGACATGTGATATCATTCGATTATTATTAGTGATATGAGATTTCTTCTCTTCACATTAGAAACCATTGAAATGTTCAAGGATTTCACAATTTTGGTTTGGAACCAAAGTTTGAAGGAAGATGAAATGAATTTGATCTAACTTGTGTAGCAAGCACCTATTAGATGAATTCAAGGAATACCTTATAGAGATATGAATACCATTCCTATCTTACTCCTCCTAAAACACCTAAACTCAATAGAGTTGTTGAGAGATACAATTGGATCATGTATGGCATGATTGATCAATGATGAATATTAGCATAATTACCTCTTAGTTTCCAAGGTATATATGACTACAATATATATCCTTAATGGGATTCCATGCATATCTAAATCCGCATCCTCATAACCTATGGTTTAGAGCCTAGCCTAGTGTTGGACACTTGAAAGGTTGCTTAGTCCATACCTTTGTCATGGATGCAAGTAAGCTAGAATCTAGCACAAGAGAATGCCACTTAATTAGGAAAATAAAGGATGGTATGGGATACCTACTTTATGACCTTGAGATTCTTAAAAGATCTCATCTCTAAGGATGTGATTCTTAGAGGATGACTCTCTTGAGAATTAAGATGAAAATGAAGTGAAGGAACTCATTAAATCTTGAGAAGATAATGAGACTCGTGAAATTGGAAACTAAAAGATAGTTGAAGATGAAACACTAATACCTCTTCAAATGAGTTTGAGGATGGATTCCATGTGTTAGATAAATCTGACATTGATCGAACTTCATGTGATGAAGCTTCTGAATATGACATGGAAAGATGAAAGTTAGCAATTAAGTCTAAAGTAGACTTCATATATAATTGTTGTATATGAACCCTCAAGGATCCACCTATATGGGTAAAGACCCACTAAGGTATAAATGGATCTTCAAGAGAAAGAGGGAACTTGGTGAGAAGGTAGAGACCTTCAAGCACAACTCATAGCCATGAGCTACACACCGAAGAGAAGACATTGCTTGCGATGAGACTTGCTCTTCAGTGGCCATGCTTAAACCCATCAGAATATTGCTAACTATAGCTACACATATTGACTATGACATCTTCAAGATGTGAGTCAATATTGCCCTCTATGAATACCTCTCCGAGATTATTCATATGAAATAGCCCCAGGGCTTCATAGTTGTGGAAAGCAAGTTGTGTAAACCGAATAACTCCATCTATGGACTCAAATGAGCTTCTTGTAATTGGAACTCTGGATTTAATGAAATTATAAAGGTTATGATTTCAGATAGAATCTTGATGAGCCATGTGAAGCTTAGTGGGGGTGCCATTATGTTCATCGTGTTAAATGTAGATAATATCCTAATCATTTGGAATGATATAAGAATAATAATAAGTGGTTTATATAATAGCTATTCCATACCATGAGATATGATCTCAAGGATACCTCTTAAGATCTTAGTTCTAAAAGTGTTCAGAAGCAAAGAGAAGCGGGTATTGGAACCGTCGCATTAGTGATACACCTTGGACATATTCCATTTTTTTGGAAAATTCCAAGAAAGGCATCTTTACCTTAAGATGTGGTACATACCTATCTGAAGGGATAGCACCTCAAAGAGTTGAGGAAGTGAATGCTAGAACTGCTTGCCCTTGTGCATAAGTTATGAGAAGTCAGATGTATACCGGATGTGTACAAAAGCCAGTTGTCTGCCATAAAGTGGGAGTAGTAAATTGTTACCAATCCTACTATGGAAATAAAATACTTGATTGCAGTAATAACAATATCTTCATAGATGACAAGACTTTAGAGATAGTGATCTCTAAGTATTATTTTCAAAGAGCTTAAGACTTTATAGATGGTGATTTAAAATGTCTTAACTGTGGATACCTTATGAGATAGAGATCTCCAGGAATAAGGTTATTCTGATAAGGATACTGAAAATACTGGTTATAATAATTATCGAGCTGTAGTGTCAAGGGCACTATAACTAACAATATTGACTATTGGTTGCATAAGATGCAACATTCTATTGGATGCGAGCACTATTACTGGGGATATGTAAGTGTCGTAAAAGGACTTGGCGAAGTCTCTTGGGAACAGAGTGACTGATTAGCTTACCTAGCTATTTTTCTAAATAGACCATGATTGTCACATGAGTGCAGGTTTAAATGATTAGCACATTAATGGCTCTTTGGGCTAGTGGGAGATTGTTGAACATGCGAGCCCATGACGAGCCATTATGCAATAAATGTTATTACAAATATCATTCCTTGATCTGAAATGAAGAATAACTAATTTGCATAATAGGTCTATTAGTACAATTGGGGTTATGTACCATGACCATCTTAATGATCATATAGATGTTGATTCAATTATTGAACCATAGAGGCTGGTGCTTAGATGAATATCTAAAGAGTTAGATTGAGGACTCATCAAGCACCGTCAAATGATTATTAAGAGATGATCTCCATCCTGAGTACAAGATGGCAATCCTTTCTCATTTGGTTGATATCTGACCGACCTCTTGATGCAGGTCCTCTACATGGGAATAGATATTTCAAAGAGTTGACTTAATGAGATCGAGATAACCAAAGACCTATGTCGTATGTTGTCACGATAAAGGCACACATCCTCTGACCGGAGATAGATGTGTTACTATATGTTCGAGTATGTACATTTGGCAGACCAATAGATTGATGATCTAACCAAGGTCTATACACCGACGCGCTGGTGTGCATGCAAGGGCATATGAGTAACACGATCTCTCAAAGGGATCATAGAAGTTCATTGTTGAACCAGAAGACATGAGCTCACTCATGAGATATTGTGAAGAATCAAATTCCATGCGTGGTCGCCTCACTTTGGAAGCTTGACTGAATTTGTAAGGTTTGATATAGCTTTTGGAAAGTATATGATCAACACCTAGGTATGATATATGCTTTTGGAAAGTATATGATCGATACCAACTCCCAATGATCGAATGAGAACCTTAATGATAAAACCCTGAAGGAGGCAGCCTAGAAGAGATCTAAAACTTTGGGTTTCATTCTGGGTCTTCCAGTTGTAGGATGTACATGTATTAGGAATGCCTAAGGGTGATGTGATCATAAACGATTGTATAACCATGAAGCTTCCATTTCGAGGGAGTGATGAAACATGTCTGGATTTTAGTGACTCCCTCATAGAGAAGTAATCTGATCTTAGTCCAAATGTCGGACATTGATCTGAATGAGATTTAGATGTAATGAGAATATTACATTTGCGGTCTTGATTTAATCAAGCATCTATGGGAGGTCCGCGAGATATGGATTTTGATGCGATCTCAATATCCAAGTCACTATACGTGGAGCAATACAATCGCCCTGTCCTTATCTCCAAGTATCCACGGAGAAAGCGCGTTATCCTTGAAAGAATTCATGGATATTTTCATTGTTGTTATATATATACATATATATATATATATCCGAGCATTGAGAAAATTGATAATTAAATGTGATTTAATTATCATGAATAATATGAATTTGATCCATAGTATAAGAGAAGTTATTTGAGATAATTAAATGTGATTTAATTATCAAAGATATGAATAATGTGAATGTGATTCATATTATTTGGGCACATGGGACTAAGAGATCCAAGATGATTAAATGTGATTTCATTATCATGGATATGAATAATGTGGATACACGATCCATATTAATCAGATATATTATAAATGTGATTTATAATATATTAGAGAGAGAGCATATTGTGATTTATATTTTGTAACTAATTATTGATGTGAATTGGATTCACATTGAATAATTGATTGAAAATATAATTTAAATTTGTTTTGGGATGTGAATGTGATTCACATTTTTCCAATGACATGATTGCAATGTTCACAAGATAATTATGATTTATTTTTGTGAAATAATTTACAATAAATGTTGTTGTAAATCTTGGAGATATCATGAGATAACGAGATCTCATGAGATAATGAGATCTCATGATATTTTGAGGAGATGGACCTATTCCATATCAAAGGAGTAGCCGTCCTCCCTTTTTAGGGGATATGGTCAATCTCCTCATTATCTCCAAGACTAGTCAAATGATTTAAATTTGAAATTAATTGTATTGATTTATCAATATAAATTACTTTAATTTAAATCAGTTGTTGTATTTTTTACAACAACATCATGGCCATTAAAAGAAACTCAAATCAATCTCAAACATTGATTTTGTGTTGTCCATGGATTGAGATCCATGGATCCCAAAACCCTATATAAGAAGAGGTACCCATTGCTCTTCAAGTTACACTACATGACATATGCTCTCTCCCTCTCTCTATCTACATGCCAAATGTCTCTCCCTCTCTCTTATTATGCCCGTCCACCATGAAGCCAATCGCCATCGCCGCAGCATCGTCGTCATGCTGTCGGAGTATTTGCTCGTGGATCTCTGTCTCCTTCGGTATGCCTCGCTCGTGAAGAAGATGTCGGATCTCGTGTGACGAGATCAGGAGTTTCGTCGCTTGGATCATCAACATGGATTGCGAGAGGGACACATCTCATCAATGCGCTCGCAAGCATCTCCTCTGTCGGATCGGACTTGAGACAGGAGGTCTCTTAGTTTAGAGACTCGATCACAACCGCACTTCAAGAGGTAATCTTAATACCTATTGTGGTTTAGATGGAACGATCCGAGAAAGGTTCTTGGATCATGTGGTTTCATCACATTAAAATTTTTTAGATTCCGTTGCATCGAGCAATTAGTGCGACTAGTCTCTCTCAATCTCATACGATGCTATCCTCACGCTTCCCTGATGCGCTTAAGGATCTCCCTATATCCTTCAGAAGTACCTCAAAGTGGAATGCACACCTACAAGGATAAGCGGGAAGAAAATTCAAGAATTGGAAAGCATGTGTTATCCATAGCCACAACTTGTGTCATTCACAATGAGATCCGAGGAAGAGACATGATATGGTTTCTCATTATGCGACGAGTCAGATTGCTGACACTATGTTTACACACACTCTGCTAGACAACGGATCCTCGAATAATCTTCTTTCCTCTATACTTATCGAGAGACTTGATTTACGTACTCTTAAAAGATCACATGCCTATCTCTAATTCGTTGACCGATCTATAAAGAGACCTAAGTGTGTGTTGAGAACGTTATCGTATCGATCGAGGGATAGGAATACAAAGTTGATTTTACCATTCTAGATATGGAGGTCCCTCGACACTGGAAGGATTCCCAGAATATTCTTGGTCACCCCTTTCTATGGATAGATGGGGCAATGTTCGATTACAATGATGAGAAGATCTAGTTATGTGCTCATGAGGATGAAGTAGGGTTGGAGATGAAGCATAAAGAGTGGTAGAGACCACATTCTAAGAGAAGTACTGAGTACTCTATGTCCGAAGCAGAATGTGATCAAATGAACATTGTAGGGCCCTGGAAGTAGAACCCTATCGAGGCAAATGAGTTTCTATCACATGAGGAGGACAATGAGTTTGACATAGAATGTGAGATTTCTCGAGATCCTCTTTCTTGCACAAGTACATATACATACCCTACACACTCTATGACTAAGAGGCCGATCTAGGCATGTATATCCTATCTCCTATAGGACAATTTGAGGGTGAGGATGGTGAGTAGGACGCAATGGTTATCGATTTCCTTGAGATTTTTTGTGATCCGACTCTTGATCAACAGATGCAATTAGTGGCAGTAGCATCACATACTGACCCAACCTCCGCCAGCATAGAGCCATAGGTAGTTGAGCCAGACATACCTGATGATCATACTTTACCTATGCTCAAGCCCTTACCTTCAACGCTAAAATGTGTCTTCATTGTGGGATCTAAGGAGAAATATCCGATCATCACCAGCTTGCGATTGACCGAGAAGCAGGAATCTCGCTTGCTAGAGATTCTGGAAAAGAACTGCAAGATGATAGGATGCAACATTTTCGATCTCCATGGGATAAATCCCATTATGTGTTCACATCGTATCTATTTAGAGGATGATGCCAAACCCTTTCATGAATTCCAGCATCGACTTAATCCAAATTTACGAGAGGTCATGAAGAAGGATATAGAGAAATGGTATGACACAGGTTTTATTTATCCCATCTCTGACTCCAAGTGGGTGGCACCACTTCATGTTGTTCTGAAGAAGTCGGGTATTCATATTGTCACCAACAAGGATGGAGAGGAGATTGCAAAGTGAGTACCCACGTTGTAGCGTGTCTGTGTGGATTACATGCGCCTGAATGACACGACAAAGAAGGATAACTTTCCCCTTCCATTCATTGATCAGATCTTAGAGAGACTAGCTAGGAAAGAGTTCTTCTACTTCTTAGATGAGTACTCTGTCTACAATCAAGTATCTATAGTTCCCCAGGACAAGGATACAACCACTTTCACACGCTCTTTCGAAACGTATGCATCCATGCGCATGCTCT
This sequence comes from Ottelia alismoides, assembly GCA_037367405.1. NCBI lineage: Eukaryota > Viridiplantae > Streptophyta > Magnoliopsida > Alismatales > Hydrocharitaceae > Ottelia > Ottelia alismoides. The sequence continues at coordinate 87,551 of JAZKJV010005465.1, forward strand.
TCGGGTTATGCAATGCTACAGAAACATTCCAAAGGTACATGATTGCGGCCTTTGCCGAGATGGTGGCGAATACATGGAAGTATTCATGTATGACTTCTCGGTCTATGGAGATTCTTTTGATCTATGTCTAAAGCATCTAAACCAAGTCCAAAAGAGGTGTTACAAGGCGAATCTTCTACTCTATTGGGAAAAAAGTCATATGGTACATGAGGGTATTGCGTTGGGGCACGTCTCTCCAATAAGGGAATGGAGGTTGACCCTTCCAAGGTGGATGTGATCAGAAAACTCCAACCACCAACCAATATCAAATAGTTACGATCATTCTTAGGGTACGTTGGATTCTATCGAAGATTTATTAAGTACTTCTCAAAGATCGCCCAACCGTTAACTGATCTCTTACGAAAAGACATGGGGTTTATTGTGAATCACATGTGTCTTGAGACCCTCCAGTTATTTAAGGAGAGAATTATGGATTCCCCAATCATGCATGCCCTGATTGGTCTCTTCCCTTTGAGATCATGATTAATGCTTCGGATTTTGTGGTAGGGGCTGTGTTAAGACAAAGAGGGGGGAGTGTCCCATTCACTATTCATTATGCCAGCCAGGCCATGGATTCTACTCAACATAACCACACAGTTACTGAGAAGTAAATGCTTACTATGGTATTCACCTTGGACAAATTCAAATCACATCATAGGATCGAGAGTGACAGTTTACACATATCACTCGGCACTCAGATACCTGATGGAAAAGAAAGATGCGAAGGCACATCTACTTAGATGGATTCTTCTATTTCAGGAGTCTGACTTGGATATCAAAGATAGACCTGGAGTAAAGAACATAGTGGTCGATCACCTCTCCTGTCTCGAAAAGCATAATCTTCCGAACCTACCCCAATTTTAGACTCCTTTCCTGACGAATCATTTTTTGTTGTTGACACTCGCCCATGGTACGTCAATATGGTGAACTACATGGTTTCTAGACAGGTTCTCCATGATTATCCCAAGAGTTGCATTGACCGACTCAACTCAGAATTTAGGAACTACCACTGTGAGGATCTGTTCCTTTTCTTCGACGGACCAGATTGTGTCTAGAGGAGATGTATTCCTTAGGAGGAATACAATAGTGTCCTCACTCATTGCCATACTTTAGAGGCAGGAGGGCACTGCTCTGTGAAGAGGATCACGTGGAAAGTATTATAATATGGTTTGTACTAGTGATGAATCTCCATTTCATCACCTTTATTCTATCATTTTGGCCTCAAAAACCCCAGCAAATGCATGTAAATATCATCAAATTGTAATAATAGCATTCATGATTCATTGTAATAATTCCACATTAAATAAGGTTTTAATGCCAAAATTATAGAATAAAGAGGAGAAAAGAAAAGGGAATAAAATATTGTAAATATTTTATGACCCAAACCCCGAGACCAAGGCCAGCATGGTATTGGTCGACAAGGAATAAAGTAGGGGGAGATAAGGGCCGAAGTACAATAAATACCTCATTTATTAATTCAGTCATTTATGCATTTTTGGCACCTATTGTGTACATAATTATTTCTTCATCAAATAAAGAAACTTTGTACATGAAAGTTGTAGATAATAATGTAAATAAAAATAAAAAAATGAGTTTGTGCAAAAATAATACCCAGTGTACATTTTATACACAGAATAAAAAGCCAAAATCTCAACTTCACAAACCCATATCTTGCAAACAAAAACTCCAAATCACCCAAACTCACCTTTAATTGTATATAGCATTCCAAGAACTATTTTATAAAATTGGTTTCATAATTTTTGGAGCTCATCTGTGGAAGTTAGGTTTTTGGCCCACCTTGTATATAGGACTGATTAAAATATTCGTTTTATTCAATATTCATTATTTGTATAAATTCATATTTTTAGAATTTTGTAAATAATGTATATAATGCATACACATAAGAGAAGTTAAAGAAAACCAAAATTAATTTGTAAAATAAAATAAGTCTACAAATTCATAGACAAAATACCTATGCTATATACCTATATATAAATAAAAAGGATTTTATTCCTTGGTTCTTTTATTCTTTTATATTTTTATAATAATGTATACATTATACATAACTCATTAAAAATGTAAATCCAAAATAAAAATCAAGAAAATACAATAAATAAATTAAGTATATAAAATACATAGATAAAAGACCTATAAGGATACCTACATACACCTATACCTATTTATTTAAAAATATGAATAAACTCATAAAAATCAAACAAAAATACCTTTATACTCACAAAAATAAATTATAAATTTATAAAACAAACCAATAAAATAATAAAAGAAAATAAACAAATTAAAAATAAAATACATCAAAATACATGTAAATACATATATATACACATTATTCAAATAAAACTATAATAAAACACCTCGAAAAATTCAATAAAAATCATAAATAAATACTAGACGAAATAATACACATTTTTTATTTTATAAGAAAAAAATTAATAAAATCATTTAGGGCGTCAAACAAATCAATCTTCCATCAGATTTTCTGTTTTGTCTTGTAGCGGCTGACGTGGCCCAATGAGGCACCGGCCTTCGTTGACTCCCTGGTCAACTGTCCCATCCCTCGCCTGGCGCCTCTGAACTATCAAATCCCCGTTTTTCCTCCATTTTTCGCGGCCATCCCTTCCATCATCCTGTCTCGCTTTCTTTACAAGATTTGTCATCTGATCATCCATGATGCCTGCCAAAATCATAGATCAACGAAATGTTCATTGGATCAGTCAATAATCGCCGGGTAATAAGGCCTCTTGCCAATGTTTATAAATAACAAGCTCCGCCTCCTTCCACAGATTTGGCCACTTTTTATCCAATCTCAAGCCTTGATTCTAGTCCTAGGACATTCCTCGTGACAGGGGGAGTGAGCTGGTGCCTAGAATCGACCGGAGAGAGGAGGATTTTGTCGCGACGGAGCTCCGGCGTCCGCCCTTCTCCCTAGAGGCCCCCAGGTATAAGAGCTGCCTTTTATGCATTTTTAGTTCGCTTTTAATGTTAGTTTCCCATCCCAGTCGTTAGATTTGTAGTTAGTTAACTCCCTTAGCCTAAAAATCAAAATTCGAAGTTCGCCGGAGCTTGGCTCCGGTGACTTCTCTACTGTATCCCCGACTGTATCCGACCGCCCCAAGCATTCCATCTCGTTCCTCGTCGCCTTCTCCATCTATCGCACACACTTGTTCAACCCAGGACCCTAGGTCTTGGCGAATCGGGGCTCCCCCTCCGCCGTTCGCCGGAGCCCCTCCGCCCACCTCCATCTTGCATCGCAGCTTCACAACCCCGGGTTGAGGAGAAAGCTCTCTCGCCCGCGGTTCTTCCTGTGCAGGTACATCGTGGAAGAAAGCCCTTCTAGGCTTGCATTGAACCAGGGAGAGGTTCCTGGGGGCCCCATTCTTCTCCGACCTCGCTCCATCGACTCGGACCCCCAGGAGCCATGAAAGCGCCATCAGTCGATGCGGGATGCTTCCAGCTACCTTCAGAACACCTCAGACGCGCCGGAGAGCCCCGGAGGAGCCCGAGCTACTCGATCGAAGCTCGCCAGGCGCGAGCTCCTTCCCTGTTCTTCCAGGGAGCTCTAGCGCCGTCGGATCAGGAGGCTCGTCCCAGATCCAACAGGAGCCGTCCGATGAAGATACGCCTCGACCGTCAGATCAGCAAGAAGCTTCTAAACCCTTCATCGGCGAATCAGCGTCGACCGTCCGATGGCTGACACGTGGATAAGTGGCGCCTCCAGCGCCGCAGGATGAAACGCCTTATTTAGGGGTAAATTTCACAACTAGCCTCCGCCTTTTTGTATTTATAGTTTAATACCTAAAATAAAAAGTCAAGTTGTAAATAAATTGTATAATTTGCAGTTGGACCCCCTGTTGTTTTTATATTTACACTTAGGTCCCTCCGCGCCTCACGTGCAGCAACCACGTGAGGCGCGTGAAATTTGCATCTAAACCCTGCCGTGTTTCTGTAATTACAAAATGGTCCTGAAAATAAAAGCACACGTGTATTTTTATTGAGATTTTTGCATGTACGCCCCTGCGAACTATTTTATTTGCAAAAATACCCTGCTAGGCCATTTATTTTTGAATGCTTTGTCTATTTATTTTGTGCTCCATATTAACTTGAAAATCTTGCAAAAATAGACTTAAGCTCCTGTTTAGTTGTGCTTGCATGCTATATTTTTAGTTTTGCATTTTGTTGCATTTTTGCATTTATTAAAAATCAAAAACATGTCTTTTATTCACTGTCTAACTTATAAAATCCCAAAAAAATATGAAAATGCCTCGAAAAATTCCAAAAACTTTTCCTATGGTGCATTTTGACCTATTTTAGTGTCAGTCCAAAAATCCCTAAAAATCTCAAAAAGAAAACCTTAAAAATTCAAAAATACCCAAAAACTTCAAAAAATATAAAAAATCCAAGAAAAATCAAAAAATTACAAACTCAGGCCCTATTTATGCTTTGTTTTATTATCTTTATTAGAAAAATAGTGTGGAAAATGTTTGAGGCCGTTAGCTATTTTTAAGGTCTATGTTTGTAACAGCCAGAACATATTCCATTGTTTGCTCTTATTTAGCTATTTAAAAATACTAAAAATATTTTCAAAAATGCCCAAAAATCACAAAAATAATAAAAAACTATGAAAATCCCAAAAAGACTTTATTCCCCAATTTTTGACTATTTTTGAGTATTTTTGTGAATATTAGAGCACCCCCTTTATGTATATATATGCATTTCCTAAAAAGAAAAAAAGAGAAAAAAATTATATATACATATATATATATATATATTTATTTATACGTGTTCTTATATCTATTTAGTAACCTTAATATATAAAAAAAGAAAAAAAGAATATAAAATATATATCATTTTTGTTATCCTTATATATACCTATATATATATTATATGTATTATAAGCTATCTACTAACCCTCTATGGGTATACATAATTAATAGATTTATATTATATATATTTATTTATATATATATTACTTAATTATTATATTAAAAAAACAAAAAATATTTTAAAATTCAAAACCCACTTCACACAAGGATGACTCTGAGATACATGAAGGCTATTGCATTTTTGGTTTGCTCTCTGTGGTTCGACCTCTACATGCTTGTTCCCTATACATTTTATGGTAGAGTAAATAAAGATTAATTCACATTTATTTTTGAGATTGATTGTTGTATTCTTTTATTGTGGGTTAATTGCTGATCAACCCGGGTGTTTTGTGAGCGGTCGCGTCAGCGACACCTTTCATATTATTTATGGTGACCCTCGCTAGATATTTGCGGTTATCAGATGGCGCCGTTGCCGGGGAGCAATGAGCATAGCCTAATTTATTTTGTCATTTTTGTATCAAAATTTCTTGATTCATCATTCATTTTTGTGAGCAGCTATTTTTATTGCTATTAATCACCATGCTTCATTTATTCATTCATTATGATTATTTTATCTGCTCTATTTGATTAACTGAGCTTTTCTAATGGAATGTTCTTTGTGACTTTGATGCAAGGGTCCGCCACGCGAGGATGGCTTCTTAGGAGGCCAAGGCAGCCGAGCTTGGAGGAGGATGGTCTTCTCTTCTCTTGACCATCTGGAGAGTGCACCAAAGAAGCAAGGAGATGTGCATTAGATAGGCTAGACACTTAGGAGTATTTATTTTGTAATTTATGGTGAGAGAGAGACATTTTTGACATGTAATTAAACAGGACTCTACTCTTCACAATGAGGTCCAGTGCCCGGGTGATTGTTCACCTGGGGGCCTCATCGCGGTTTTTTTCGAGTTTTCATCGCCTTCTTTTATTTTGTTTTCCGAAGTTTTGAGCTTTCCGTCTTTCTTTTACTTTGTTTTGTGTGCTTGGAGCCCCTAGATATAGGTTGCTTGACTCGGTAGCTAGGTCCAAACATTAATAAGAATGCATGTTCCTATAGTCTACTTCGCTTGGATCTAGTCAAACTTAAACAAGCCGTTCATTTATCTCTTAGCCCTTGTGCCGCAGCGAGCCCTGTAAAGCGCTTTCTCCTAAGCTCAAGTGTGTTGAGTACAGAGGAGGGGTGAGCCAAGACCGGACCCTTCGGGCTAGAGATGAATGAGCGACTTATGGTTCTTCACGTTAATAGCAGCTTATGTTTAGGACGATTTTGTGCCTTGCATACCGACATGTAGATAGGTTTAAAAATTATGTTTTGCATACCACATGGAGAGAGCTGGGATGCACTGTAAGTCTTCTAACTTAGCATGCATCATTCGGTTCAATGGTGAGATTTCCATCATGGAACCACTTGCACGGCTTTTCCGCTATCTCCCTCTGATTTTGAGCACCTAGGACTTAAATGAAAATCTACAAAAACGTTAGGCGCTGGTATGAAACAGATCCAAAAAAAGTGAAAACCCAAAAACTAAAACAAGGGGACTGCTAAATAAACTTTGACCTTAATTAAAATCTGTAATGGACTATCATTGTACCAGGTTCATAAAGCCCTCATTGCTTTCAGGTACCTTGGAGGGGGACCAAAACCCTACTCCCTTGAGCGAGTGCGACCCCTAAGGATTAAAGCCCAAAACCCAGTCTGCAACTGCCTTGTGTATCGCCTGGATTTCCAAAGTAATGACGCTTCTATCGTACGTAGGCGAGTAGGACTTGGTCACCAATGGCGACTCTCTGTCGTGAGAGCATCGACCCTGTCCGAAGTATTGAGCATAGGCCACGCCTTCACAGGGGTGTTTGTCTCATCGTCCTACATCCGAGTAGGTTCTTGCACGCTCACGGGTGATTCCGTTGCGAGCGAGAACCGAAGTATTGGTTTCGCCTATCGGCTTCCTCTCTCTTTTCTTTGGCTGAGTAGGGATCCAGGAAGGGTTACAATGACTTCAAAAAGTACAGACTACATGTTACATAAGAGGAGGACAAGTACGGGATACTCTTCCGGCAGTACTCTCTCTCTTATAGGGTAGCGTACTAAGGACTTGTTATAAGATATGCCTGAAAAATCACAACTCTAAAAATGAAAAGATAATAAATAGCCGAGCTTTCACGGCTTCACATGGCGTGAGTTGGTGAACACGATTTTGTATTGTGTTTGAATGGATCTAGATTAAGGTTCAAAGATCAAGTCCCGCGCATTTGCGCACATTTTGTTATTTCTCCCTTTGACCACCCCGCTCAACCGAGCCTTTCTACTGTTTTACACTCCTTTTATTCCTCGTTGACCATCGTATCATTCTTCCAACAATCCGGCATTCTCTCGTGCTTCGCGAAGTTGATCCATGGATGGTTTCGTCGGGACCATGCCGACACCTACATCGATTCCATAGACTCAACTCTGCCAATAATTTCGAGGCGATTCCCAAGAACCTGATCTGGACTTTACAGATCGATCTCCAAACTCCTCGTTTTCTACCTTTCTCTTGGCCACCCAATAAACTGGGATCACTTTTGTCCCGCTTTCGCCGTTGTGAATGGGAGTCGATTACAGTCTACATCCCTTTCCCATTCACAACATGCTGGGGTTGACCTGAATTCCAGCTTCATCACGGCAGCTGAACATTAATTGCAAGTGATCTGATTCGGACCATCTCATTATGCAGATAGTAGACAGTGCGAGCCCGGGAGACTACTCCGGAGTTCATTTCGTCCGATTCAGACCCTGACATGGCGCCAGGAGGAAAGGGCAAGGGTCAGCATCCCCCACCAGAGGGACAGGTGCCAGATCAGAACCAAGTCAATGCACAGTTGCTGGCATCTATCCAGGCCATACAGCAGCAGCTGACCGAGCAGGCCCTAACACAGACCGTGTTCCAGGATATGTTGAATGACATGATGAACCGTGACGATGGAGGAGGAGGCAGAGGCAGAGGAGGCAGGGGAGGAGGAGGTGGAGGTGGAGGAGGTGGTGATCCTCCTGATGATGACCTTGAATTACCACCACCGAAGCCGACACTCAAAGAAACATACAATCCGGGAGACAGTCAGATAACCGAGTGGATTCTCATCCCACCGGTACACGCTCACTTTGAGATGAAGCCCCAGTTCATAGCCCTTCTCCCTGAATTTCATGGCAACACCAATGAAGAGTCGTACATTCACCTCCAGCAGTTCTCCCGCATTTGCTGCACCACCCACTATCCAAATGTCCCCCTGGACATTGTCAAGATGACGGCTTTCCCCTTCAGTCTACAGGACAAGGCCCTCTATTGGGTCAATCATTTGGGAAAGGTCGTGACGACCGGGGAGGAGTTGAAGTCCGCCTTCCTGCACAAGTATTACCCTCTCGGTTGGCTCAACCAGATGCGAGCCCGTATCACTAATTTCACCCAAGGACCCCACGAGTCTATACATGAAGCTTGGGAGAGATTCACTGACCTGCAGGAGAAGTGTCCCCATCATGATATCCCGAAGACCAGCTTAGTCCAGCATTTCTTTGGGGCACTGAACATTGAAAGCCAAAGGCTCGTGGACGCAGCATGTGGAGGCTCCCATTTCAACAAGGATGAAGATGTTGTCTGGCAGATTTTTGAAGAAATGGCCGAAGGAGAGGCCGCCCTCTCTTCATCCAAGGCATACCAGAAGCAGCCCCAGATCCTCCAGAAACAAGTTCACATGGTTGCATCCAAGGAAGCAGAGAGAGATGAGAGCTCCAACCTCAGCATCATCGGGGGCCATCTCTCTAAAGTAGATATCATTGAGAAGCGATCACAGGACCTCGAGAAACTCGCTGTGATCGAGAAGAGGACCCAGAATCTGGATAAGCTCGATCAGATCAACAAGTACCTCGAACTGTTGGTCGGCACGATCAACTCTGTCCAGTCGGCTACACCATCAGACGCTCCCGCTGAGAAGAAAGACGAGCAGCAACCGCAGCATCAGCCTCAGCCGAGCCAGCAGCCACCGGCAGTCCAGCACGTGTACTACGTGCAGGCGCCCGACCAGGGCCTGCCGCAGCAGCAGATGGTCGTATACCAACTAGAGTTCCTTTCTATTCCTGATCCAGTCTTCCCACCACCACCCCTGATCCAAGAAGTCAATGGGGTATGGAGTAATGATGCACTGCTGACCCGTCCTCAGGGACAACCCCAGGGTCAGCAATTTGCCAACCGGCAGTACCACCAACCTCAGGGTGGTCGTTTTGGTCAAACCTCTCAGCCTCATCAGCAACACCAACAGCCTCCGCAGTTTACACATCAGTGGAGGCAGAATTTTCCTTATCAACAGCAGCCGCAGTACCGCCACCCACAGCCGTATCACCAGTACGCGGCTGCCCCCTCTCTGCAATATCAGCAGTATCCTCCTCCGTCTTACCAACAACTTCAACTTCCTGCACCACCACAGCAACACCACCAGCAACAGCCTCCCCACCCATCTACCCAACAGCAGCGTGGTCTGCACGCTGAATCTTCTGAAATGCCCCCTGCAAATCCCACCATGGAGTGTCTAGCCCAGCTTGTTAAAGGGCTAGCGGAGATGACAAAACGGCTTGATGACCTGACCGCCACCCGAACCACTATTCCGGCGCAGGTCGAAGCCAACCCCAACAATTTCAAGAAGAAAGAGCAGGTAGAATGTGATGTCCTGTCTGTGTCTGGTAACGATATTACTGTTTATTCTAATGTTGTTACTCTCAGGAGCGGTAGGGCCTTGCCTCCGCCTGCTACTACCAGTGGGGTGAATAAAGAAACAGGTGGATCGTCATCTTCCGCATCAGCCGTGCCAGCTCCAGGGGCGGGTGAGGAGGAAGAAGAAGGAGAAGCCAGTCCAGCCGTCGTGCCTTCTCAACAGCAACTCCAGCCAAAAATACAAAAAAATCAGCAAAAGCAAAAACAACAAAAAGAAGCTTGTAGCAGAAGCGAAGCCGCGCCATCCTTGGAGGAGCCGCCAGCAGCAGCCGATCCCTCGCCAGCCGATGGAGCAGACGCTATCCTTTTTGATCGCCCAGCAGCACCAGCATGTTCTGATTCAGCTTGTACTCCTTTTTGTAGTTCGGACGTACAACACTCTATGGGCAATTATTTTGATGTAAATAAGAACTCTCATTTTCCTTCCAGTGGTGTAAATATTCCTTTTCCGCATGCAATACAAAAATCCAAAAAAATTGCAAAACGAAAAAATGCATTGTCTGATCCAGGTGTTGTGGATATTTTGTATAAATTAACTGTTGAGCTTCCCTTGTTGAAGGTCGTGGAATACATGCCAGCTGTAAAGAAAGGACTGAAAGAGGCATGTACTAACAGGCGTCGTCCAGCGCAAGACAACAGACGCCGAGAAGTAGAAAAACACGTTCTCTCCATGGCCACAGTTGCAGCTATCAGCAACCTCCCCCAGAAAAAGCATGATACAGGAGCACCTCTGATCAGTTGTGTGATTTTTGACCAGGTCTTCGAGCGTACTCTTCTTGACAGTGGTTCTTCCATCAACCTTCTGCCCTCGTCCATAATGCAAGAATTCGGGCTGGGACCGCTCAAGCAGACACGCATGATCCTTCAGTTCGCTGACCGATCCGTCAAGCGGCCCCGAGGTCTGTTGGAAGACGTGGTAGTTACCGTGCAGGAGATGAAATTCCCAGCTAACTTTGTAGTCCTTGATATGGACTCACCTGCACCCCTGCTCCAGACCCCTATCATCCTTGGCAGACCATTCCTCCGTACTTCAGGTGCCGTGGTTGATTATGGGTCTGGAAAGATCACTTTCAGCTCGAACACCCAGCAAATCACGATCAATATGAACAAAGAGCCGAAATCCACAACTGATGAGAGCCAGGCAGCCTCAGAAGCAGACTGTGATTTCATCGCAGAGATCAGAGATTCAGAGCTATCATTGGACGATCCATGGACCCGAGAAATCCTCACTCTTGAGGAGGACTCGGAAAGCACAGTCAGCATATGCTCCGATGATTCTTGGGAGACAGATTCTCATATGCAGGCGCACCTTCTTGAGCATTCACTCCAGACCGAACATGATCAGCTTAGCGTAGAACCGTTCGGTGCATCACCAGGATCTCAACAGGATGATGAGGATGGTAGCAGTCTCAAAGTACATCACACCACCAGCATGGTATCTGAAGTGACAGATAAAGTGGACAGATCAAAGACATAACTCAAGCCACTTCCTGCAGGCCTGAAGTATTCTTTCCTTGCGGGTGAAAAGGAAATGTATCCGGTCATCATCAGCAGCAGGCTGAATCCGGATCAGGAATCTCAACTTCTCGAGGTTCTAGAAAAGAACCGCAAGGCACTTGGTTGGAGCGTATCAGATCTCCGAGGGATAAATCCAGCTCTGTGTTCACACCATATCTATCTAGAAGAAGATGCCAAGCCATCTCGCGAATTCCAAAGAATACTGAACCCTAACCTTCGGGACGTCGTCATGAAAGAAATCACGAAATGGTGTGACGCAGGCTTCATCTATCCCATCTCCGATTCAAAATGGGTAAGCCCACTGCATGTAGTTCCCAAGAAATCAGGGCTTACCGTGGTTACAAATGATAAAGGAGAGGAAATTTCTACTCGGGTACCAACATCCTGGCGGGTGTGTGTCGACTACCGCCGTCTCAATGCAGCAACCAAGAAGGGCCACTTCCCCTTGCCATTCATTGATCAAGTTTTGGAGAGATTAGCAGGCAAGGAGTTCTTCTGCTTTCTGGATGGGTACTCCGGGTACAACCAAGTGGCGATTGCCCCTGAGGATCAAGAGAAGACTACCTTCACTTGCCCGTTCGGCACCTACGCCTTCAAGAGGATGCCCTTTGGATTGTGTAATGCACCTGAAACCTTCCAAAGATGCATGCTAGCAGTCTTCGCCGAGATGGTAGGCAGTTTTCTCGAGGTGTTCATGGACGATTTTTACGTCTATGGTGATAGTTTCGATTCTTGTCTTGAGCACCTAGACAGAGTGCTTCAGAAATGCCGTGAAGTCAATTTAGTTCTCTCATGGGAAAAGAGCCACTTTATGGTCACAGAAGGTATTGTGTTGGGCCATGTCGTTTCCAAACGTGGCATGGAAGTCGACCCAGCAAAGGTGGATGTCATTTCAAATCTTCAGCCACCTCAGTCAGTTAAGAATGTGAGGTCATTCCTGGGGCATGTGGGATTCTACAGGCGATTCATCAAGGATTTCAGTCGCATTGCCCGACCTCTGACAGAACTTTTGTGCAAGGAAACTGAGTTCATTGTTGATCAACCAGTTCTCCTTGCTTTCAATCAGTTGAAGGAGCTCATCACTCAGGCTCCAATCTTGCAGCCTCCTGACTGGACTCTTCCCTTTGAGATAATGACCGATGCGTCAGATTTTGCAGTCGGAGCTGTTCTTGGGCAGAGGAAAGACAGAGCGCCCTATGCCATTCACTATGCCAGCAGAACATTAGATGAAGCACAGAGAAATTATACTGTGACAGAGAAAGAATTGCTGGCTGTGGTTTTCGCCTTAGAGAAGTTCAGATCCTATTTGTTGGGATCAAAAGTCACAATTTTCACGGACCACTCTGCTATCCGGTACCTACAGCAGAAGAAGGATGCTAAGCCAAGACTGATTCATTGGATCCTTCTCCTCCAGGAATTCGATCTGGAAATCTAGGACAAGCCTGGAGTTCAGAATGTGGTAGCAGATCATCTCTCCAGAATAGAGCAGCATGAGCCTCCTCTGAGCAATGCACCTATCACAGAAACCTTCCCTGACGAAGCCATCTTAGCTGTGGATTCTCTCCCTTGGTACGCTGATATTGTCAATTACCTCGCCTCTGGGGTAATACCTTCGGATTGGACGAAGAATCAGAAGAACAAATTCATGTCGACCATCCGCTTCTACCAATGGGAGGATTCTCTTTTATTCAGAGAAGTAGTAGATTGTATTTGGCGCAGGTGCATCCCTCAGACGGAGCAATCTAGTGTCCTCGAGCATTGTCATTCGCTCGAATCTGGTGGACACCATTCTGGAGATCGTACGGTAGCGAAAGTATTGCAATGTGGCTTCTGGTGGCCCACATTATTCAAGGATGCAGCAGAGTTTGTTAAAAGATGTATTGACTGTCAGCGACTGAAAGGTACACTCACTGCCAAAGATTCAATGCCTCTGAAAATCATTCAGATAGCAGATGTTTTCGATGCATGGGGCATTGACTTCATGGGACCTTTCCCTAACAGTCAAGGTTTTGAGCACATCCTTCTTGCCGTCGATTACGTGAGTCGTTGGGTTGAAGCTATTCCCGCCCGAGCCGCCGACATCAAAACAGTTTGCCAGTTTCTAAAGAAGAACATCATTTCGTGGTTTAGGGTACCTAAGATTCTCATCTCAGACAGGGGTAGCCACTTCATCAATAAAGAGGTCAAGAAGTTAACGAAGGAGTACGGCATTGACCATCGTGTCGTCTCTCCTTATCATCCGCAGACCAATGGCATGGCGGAGCTATCAAACAGAGAAATCAAGACCATCTTGCAGAAACTTATTAGGCCAAACAGAAAAGACTGGTCTCAACTCTTGGACTCAGCTCTATGGGCTTACCGAACCGCCTACAAGTCTCCCTTGGGCATGTCACCCAACCGTCTTGTATATGGGAAACCATGCCATCTGCCCGTGGAATTAATACACAAATCTCTTTGGGCAATCAACAATTGTAATTTGGACTCACGCAGAAGTGGTCAGAAGAGAAAAGACGATCTGAACAAGCTCTTGGAATTCCGAGACTGTGCATACGATAACACCTTAATGTACAAGGAGAAGGTAAAACGCTGGCATGACCGGCACATCAGACGAAAGACCTTCGACGTTGGACAGAAAGTGTGGTTATTTGATGCAAAGTTGCGGATATTCCCAGGCAAATTAAAGAGTAAGTGGACAGGGCCATTCCGAGTATGTGAAGTGCGTGACAATGGAAGCATCGCTATATCAGAATTGTCCCCTGACGCACAGCCCTTCGTCGTCAATGGCCAACTACTGAAGCCTTACCTTGAACCAGATGCATTCTTGGCCGTTATAGACTCTATCCAGCTAGTACACCACGATGATATCTCCACAGCACCTGCAGCGTCGAAAGATTCAGACGATGTACTCCAACCACTGTTTCTCTGATTTTCTTCTTTTCTTCTTTTCTTCTTTTCCTTTTCTATTTTCTTTTTCTATCTAAAAGGTGCCACCCTTGTAGACAGTTTTCTATACTTAGGACGTACTTTGTCCTAAGTATAGGGGGGATGTGCACCTAGAGTTTTTCATTTCATTCCGATCCTCTCCATTGTCTCCTCTTCTTGTCTATACTTAGGAGTATCTTACCCTAAGTATAGGGGGAGACAATCTGAGTACGATCTGTGTATTCCCACCCTTGACCCTCCCTGCTTTTTGTATAGTATGCTATACTTAGGATTATTCGATCCTAAGTATAGGGGGGACGGTCAACTTCTCATTCATTCATTTCATTCATATTTTTTCTTTAGAGCTGTCTATACTCAGTACGAGTTATGTCTTTGCTTTTCCTTTCGATCTATGAGGACATAGCTCAAGCTAAGTATAGGGGGGTCGTATATACCATGTATATACTATAAGCCATAACTCATACTGAAAAATAAAATATATCATCCCAATATAAATTAAAATATAATATAATAATGAAAGATGATTGTGAGTTCCTCATACTCTTTATACGTGTACTGATTACTGAGTCAGAAAAGTGTTTTGTGCAAAACATTCTCTTTTGAAAAATCTTGTGAAATTTGTTTGAAAAAAAAGTGTGTACAAGTATTCAACATTTGAAAAATTAGTTTTGTGTGCAAAATTTATTTTCTTTGAGTGAAACCAAAATGTGTGAAAATCAGTGTGCAAATGATTGTGAAAATTTGATTGACAAAATTGTTTTGAAAAAATCTATCTATGTTGTGTAAGCCTTTGTAAAAGGATTTTCAAATGCGTGAACATGTTTGCAAAATTATCTTGGACTATAGCCTTGTGAAAATGATTCTCAAGTAAGTCTGAGGAGTCCGCGCAAAAAAAATCTCTCATTTGTAAATAATGAATAAGCCCAAACAAAGTCTAAAAGAACCAAAACCATATTGTACATCAAATACAATTTTTTTTCTTTTGTATATACTGATTAATAAATCAGATACCTATACAGTGTGATTTGAAAAATAGTGTGACCGGTTTTGAAAAATTTGATGTGAAATGATTTCAAATTGTGAAAATATTTTGATTGCAAAACTTTTCTTTGTGTGAAAGAAAGGATTTGAAAAAACCTATGTGCAAATGTTTTGAAAAATGCTTGTCAAAACTATTGTGAAAATTGTATATGTAGTGTGAAAAATCTTTGCAAAAATAGTTTTCAAAGGTGTGTAAATGATTGCAAAAATTATTGTGTACTGTAGTTTGCAAAAACCTAATAAGAACACTCTTACAAAAACCTAATAAGACACTCTTACAAACTCTTGTAAATCATAAATAAGACACATACAATTCTTTTTGTACAGTTCTAAATAAACTACTCCATTCAAACCTGTAAAGTTTGTAGAAATTCATACGTTTTGTAAATAAAGCGGCACGCCCGTGTAAATATTTGTATATACTTTTTGTATAGGTCCAGTTCTTAGTTTAAGTGCAAAAATTCTTGGTGTAAAAACATTCTTTGATTCTTTCAAACTCTTTGTGAAAAATTTGCATCATTCATTGTGCATAGCATAAGCATACCATTCAGATTCTTTTTGAGTGAGCTTGATGGATTGAATCAGTCTAATAAAGTCTCAAATTGGAGCTTGGTTGGACCTTACCGCACCTAATTGCACTGGAACCTTATGGGAACTAGGTTTAAGGTACTTCAGGTCTACTCAGACTTAATTCTTTGAGAAATCAGGGCTGGGTTCAAGTCACCTCAGTGGAAACCTAATAAATAACTCTTACAAACTCTTACAAACTCTTGTAAATCATAAATAAGACACATACAATTCTTTCTGTACAGTTCTAAATAAACTACTCCATTCAAACCTGTAAAGTTTGTAGAAATTCATACGTTTTGTAAATAAAGCGGCACGCCCGTGTAAATATTTGTATATACTTTTTGTATAGGTCCAGATCTTAGTTTAAGTGCAAAAATTCTTGGTGTAAAAACATTCTTTGATTCTTTCAAACTCTTTGTGAAAAATTTGCATCATTCATTGTGCATAGCATAAGCATACCATTCAGATTCTTTTTGAGTGAGCTTGATGGATTGAATCAGTCTAATAAAGTCTCAAATTGGAGCTTGGTTGGACCTTACCGCACCTAATTGCACTGGAACCTTATGGGAACTAGGTTTAAGGTACTTCAGGTCTACTCAGACTTAATTCTTTGAGAAATCAGGGCTGGGTTCAAGTCACCTCAGTGGACTAACTAGAACTTTTCGAGACACACGTACGACTCTTGCCGACTGTGACCTAACTTGGACACTTGCACCTTTCACTTGGCTCAACTCAGTTGGAGTGGTGAGGGGGTTGGATTTGCCAGTCTGAGACGCACACGGGTGGAAACATTCGTCCTCGTCTAGGGAGGGAAGTGCACCCCAACCTGGTCCAATAGCCATGAGGTCTAAAGACAGGAGATTGTGGGTTGCGATAAAGCTTCAAAAGAGGGATAGTCTACTGGCTCAAGAGGAAAAACTCCTTATGTAAATGCTGTTGTGAATAATATGTTGGAAAAAAATGTTCAGGCCTGTACAAAAATAAAATGCATGCAAAGTATGTACAAAGTCAATAAGCAAGCTTGAGTTCCAAAGACAAATATGTGAGCCTGCAGCTGGATGACTTGACTACACTGGTCTTGCATCCCGGGATAGGTAGCTACACTGGCTACCGTCCATTCTTCTCTTCACCCCCTCCTCTTGAGCTGGTTGCCACTTGAACTTAGAAGGGAATACCCTGCTCCTCGAGGAAAGAGCTGTTGGATTGGGGAATCATTGGGTTGTCATTCTGGAGAAGTCGGTTCCTTTATTATTTCAGTTGGGGAGAGCCACTATCACTTACACCGTACAAGTCAGCTTCATAGTTATAAAAGTTTGCGTATGATGTAGACTAGTTCTGACCAGGCTATTGCGATGGGTTGAACCGAGTCCTGTGACTATCGAAGGCTGTTGTATTTTAGAGCTGGTTCCCGACTAGGTTCCACACACATTCACACCAAGGTCTGATAGGAGCTCCAAATTCAGATTTTGTAAGGACATGCATTGCACTGAAAGCACCCCTATTCACTCTATCTTTCTTGCATTCTCCTTTTCTTTTCTTTATTCTTTTTGTACTTATTGCATAAGTATTTGCTAGGGACTAGCAAAGGAAAGTATAGGGGGGTGATGAATCTCCATTTCATCACCTTTATTCTATCATTTTGGCCTCAAAAACCCCAGCAAATGCATGTAAATAGCATCAAATTGTATATAATAGCATTCATGATTCATTGTATTAATTCCACATTAAATAAGGTTTTAATGCCAAAATTATAGAATAAAGAGGAGAAAAGAAAAAGGAATAAAATATTGTAAATATTTTATGACCCAAACCCCGAGACCAAGGCTAGCATGGTATTGGTCGACAAGGAATAAAGTAGGGGGAGATAAGGGACGGAGTACAATAAATACCTCATTTATTAATTCATTCATTTATGCATTTTTGGCACCTATTGTGTACATAATTATTTCTTCATCAAATAAAGAAACTTTGTACATGAAAGTTGTAGATAATAATGTAAATAAAAATAAAAAATTGAGTTTGTGCAAAAATAATACCCAGTGTACATTTTATACACAGAATAAAAAGGCAAAATCTCAACTTCACAGACCCATATCTTGCAAACAAAAACTCCAAATCACCCAAACTCACCTTTAATTGTATATAGCATTCCAAGAACTATTTTATAAAATTGGTTTCATAATTTTTGGAGACCATCTGTGGAAGTTAGGTTTTTGGCCCACCTTGTATATAGGACTGATTAAAATATTCATTTTATTCAATATTCATTATTTGTATAAATTCATATTTTTAGAATTTTGTAAATAATGTATATAATGCATACACATAAGAGAAGTTAAAGAAAACCAAAATTAATTTGTAAAATAAAATAAGTCTACAAATTCATAGACAAAATACCTATGCTATATACCTATATATAAATAAAAAGGATTTTATTCCATGGTTCTTTTATTCTTTTATATTTTTATAATAATGTATACATTATACATAACTCATTAAAAATGTAAATCCAAAATAAAAATCAAGAAAATACAATAAATAAATTAAGTATATAAAATACATAGATAAAAGACCTATAAGGATACCTACATACACCTATACCTATTTATTTAAAAATATGAATAAACTCATAAAAATCAAACAAAAATACCTTTATACTCACAAAAATAAATTATAAATTTATAAAATAAACCAATAGAATAATAAAAGAAAATAAACAAATTGAAAATAAAATACATCAAAATACATGTAAATACATACATATACACATTATTCAAATAAAACTATAATAAAACACCTCGAAAATTCAATAAAAATCATAAATAAATACTAGACGAAATAATACGCATTTTTTATTTTATAAGAAAAAATTAATAAAATCATTTAGGGCGTCAAATAAATCAATCTTCCATCAGATTTTCCGTTTTGTCTTGTAGCGGCTGACGTGGCCCAACGAGGCGCCGGCCTTCGTTGACTCCCTGGTCAACTGTCCCATCCCTCGCCTGGCGCCTCTGAACTATCAAATCCCCGTTTTTCCTCCATTTTATACGGCCATCCCTTCCATCATCCTGGCTCGCTTTCTTCACAAGATTTATCATCTGATCATCCATGATGCCCGCCAAAATCATAGATCAACGAAATGTTCATTGGATCAGTCAATAATCGCCGGGTAATAAGGCCTCTTGCCAATGTTTATAAATAACAAGCTCCGCCTCTTTCCTCAGATTTGGCCACTTTTTATCCAATCTCAAGCCTTGATTCTAGTCCTAGGACATTCCTCGTGACAGGGGGAGTGAGCTGGTGCCTCGAATCGACCGGAGAGAGGAGGATTTTGTCGCGGTGGAGCTCCGGCGTCCGCCTGATGACGCAGGGATATTCCAAAAGGGTTGCCATGAATAAATAATACAAAGGTTGTCGCTGAGGCGGCCACTCATGGAACACCCGGGTCAATCAGCAATTAACCCACAATCCAAAGAATACAACAGTCAAGCTCAAAAATAAATGTGAATTAATCTTTATTTACTCTACCATAAAAATGTATAGTGACAAATATGTAGAGGTCGAACCACAAAGAGCAATACAAAATGCAACAGCCTACAAGTAAATCACAGTCATCCTTGTGTGGGTTTTTGATATTTTTTATTAATATTATTAAAATATAATAATTAAGTATTATATATATAAATGTATATAATACTAATATATTAATTATGTATACCTATAGAGGGTAAGTGCATAGCTTATAATACATGTAATATATATATAGGTATATATAAATATAATAAAATAAATATATATATATATATTCTTCTTTTTTTTATATTATATTAAGATTAATGAGAATACATATAACTAATTACATATATATAATATATTTTTTTTCTTTTTTTTGGAGATATAGATATATATACATAAAGGGGGTATTATAATATTCACAAAAATACTCAAAAATAGTCAAAAATTCAGGAAAAGGGTCTTTTTGGAATTTTCATGGTTTTTTACTGTTTTTATGATTTTTGGGTATTTTTGCAAACATTTTTAGTATTTTTAAAAGGCTGAATGATAGCAAACAGTGGACTAGGTACTGGCTGTCACAAAAATAGAGATTAAAAATAGCTAACAGCCTCAAAAATTTTCCACACTAATTTTCTAATAACGATAATAAAATATAGCATAAATAGGGCCTGAGTTTATATTTTTCTGATTTTTCTTTGATTTTTTTATATTTTTTTGAAGTTTTTGGGTATTTTTAAAGTTTTAAGGTTTTCTTTTTGAGATTTTTAGGGATTTTTGGACTGACACTAATATAGGTCAAAATACACCATAGGTAATTTTTTTGGAATTTTTCGAGGCATTTTCATATTCTTTTGGGATTTTATAAGTTAGACAGGGAATAAAGGACATGTTTTTGATTTTTAATAAATGCAAATGCAACAAAATGCAAAACTAAAAATATGGCGTTCAAGCATGACCAAACAGGAGCTTAAGTTTATTTTTGCAAGATTTTTCGATTTAATCTGAAGCATAAAATAAATAGACAAAGCCTTCAAAAATTAAATGGCCTGGCAGGGGTATTTTTGCAAATAAAATAATTGGCAAGAGCATACATGCAAAAATTACAACAAAAATACACTAACTTTTATTTTCAGGACCATTTAATAAATACAGGAACCCGGCAGGGTTTAGATGCAAATTTTCACGTGCCTCACGTGGTCGCTGCACGTGAGGCACGGAAGGACTAAAGTGCAAATCTTGAAACATCGAGGGTCCTTCCGCAAAATATACATTTTATTTACAACTGAAACTTCTATTTTTGGCATTAAATAATAAATACAAAAAGTAAGGGGCTGGATGTGAAAATTACCCCTAAACAAGGCGTGGCATCCAACGGTGGAGCTCTCTTCACTTGCCACGCGTCGCCTCCTTGACGCCCGATGACGCTTCGCCGATGGAGCGCTGAGATTAGATCAGGCCCGCTGATCTGACGGTGGGTACGATGCTCCATCGGATGGCTCCTGCTGGATCTGGGACGACCCCTTCGATCTGACCGTTCTGAAGATGCCTGGAAGAACGAGGAGGAAGCTCGCCCCCGGCGAGCTTCGATCGGGTAGCTCAGGCTCCTCCGGGCATCTTTCTCGCCTCTAACGCGCTCTACTCGTAGCTGATGACATCCCGCGTCGATTGGTGGTACTTTCATGGCTCCTAGGGGTCTGAGTCGATGGAGCGAGGTCGGAGAAGAAAGGGGCCCCCAGGAACCTCTTCCTGGTTCAATGCGAGCCCATTTTGGCTCGGTTCTTCGAAGTTCCTGCACAGGAAGAACCGCGGGCGAGAGAGCTTGCTCCTCGACCCGAGGTTTTGAAGCTGCAACGCAAAAATGAGGTGGGCGGAGGGGCTCCGGCGAACGACGGAGGAGAAGCCCCGATTCGCCAAGACCTAGGGTCTTGGGTTGAACAAATGTGGGCGTTCGATGGAGAAGGCGACGAGGAACGAGTTGGGGTGCATATATCCGCTCCGGCGAACTTCGAATTTTGGATTTCTAACTACGGTAATTAACTAACCACTAATCTAACTACTGGAATGAAATGCTAACATTAAAAGCTAACTAAAAACGCATTAAAGGGAAGCTCTTATACCTGGGGGCCTCCAGGGAGCAGGGCGGACGCCGGAGCTCCGCTGTGTCAAAATCTCCTCCCTCCGGCCGAGTCACGGCGCTGGGTTGCTCCCCCTGTCACGAGGAACACTCCAGGAATGAGATCTAGGCTTTAGGTTGGAATAAAAGTGGCCAAATCTGAGGAAGGAGGCGGAGCTTGTTATTTATAAACATTGGCGAGTGGCCTTATTGACCGGCGATTATTGCATGATCTAGAGAGTATTAGGTTGATCCAAAGAATCGGCGGGCGTCATGGATGATTAGGGATTAATTCTTGTGAAGGAAGCATCCTCGATTGATGGATGGTGTGTCCGGGAAAAATGGGAGAAGATGGGCAAAGAGAAGGGCTGCGTCACATCGGGCAGCTGGAGGTCAAGTTGACTGGAGTCAACTCGCGGAGGGACCTGGTTGGTCCACCTCAGCCGCTAAACGCCAAAATAGAGGACCTGATGGAAGATTGATTTATTTGACGCCCTAAATGATTTTATTAATTTTTTCTCATAAAATAAAAAATGTGTATTATTTCATCTAGTATTTGTTTATGATTTTTATTGAATTTTTCGAGGTGTTTTATTATAGTTTTATTTTAATAATATGTATATGTATGTATTTACATGTATTTTTGGGTATTTTATTTTTAATTTATTTATTTTCTTTTATTATTTTCTTGGCTTATTTTATAAATTTATAATTTATTTTTGTGAGTATAAAGATATTTTTGTTTGATTTTTATAAGTTTATTTGTATTTTTAAATAAAAAGGGCTATGTATATGTAAGTATACTTATAGGTACTTTACCTATATATTATATACATTGTATTTATTTAATGGATTTTATTTGTTTTTATTTTAACTTGGTATTTTTAATAATATATTATAATATATAAATTATTATAAAAAATATAAAAGAATGAAATAATTAAAGAATGCTTTTCTCTTTTTATTTATGTACATCCTTCTCATAGGTATTTTGCCTATATAGACTTATTTTATTTTACATATTCTTTTTGGTTTTATTCTAAGGCTAATATGTATATGAATTATATACATTATTTACAAGATTCTAAAAATAGTAATTTATAAAAATAATGATTAGTGAATATAATGAATATTTTAATCAGGTATTATATACAAGAAAGGCCAAAAACCTAACTTCTGCATATGGACTCCAAAAATTATGAAACCAATTTTATAAAATAGTTTACGAAATGCTATATACAATTAAAGGTGAATTTGGGTGATTTAGAGTTTTTATTTGCAAGATATGGGTCTGTGAAGTTGAGATTTTGGCTTTTTATTTTGTGCATAAAATGTTCACTGTGTATTATTTTTACACAAACTCAATTTTGTATTTTTATCTATATTATTATCTACAACTTTTATGAACAAAGTTTCTTTATTTGATGAATAAATAAATATGTACAAAATAGGTGCCAAAAATGCATAAATGAATGGAGTATTTATTGGATAATTGGCCCTTATCTCCCCCTACTTTATTCCTTGTCGACCAATTCCATTCTGGACTTGGTCTCGGGATTAGGGTCATAAAATATTTGCAATATTTTATTCCTTTTTCTTTTCTTCTCTTTATTCTATAATTTTGGCATTAAAAACATTATTTTATATATAATTAATACAAATGAATAATGAATGCTATTATGTACAAATTGATGCTATTTTCATGCATTTGCTAGGGTTTTTGAGGCTAAAATGATAGAATAAAGGTGATGAAATGGAGATTAATCACCCCCCTATACTTGCCTTTGCTAGTCCCTAGCAAACACTTATGCAATAAGTGTAAAAAGAATAAAGAAAAGAAAAGGAAAATGAAAGAAATATAGAGTGAATAGGGATGCTTTCAGTGCAATGCATGTCCTTACAAAGTCTGAATTTGGAGCTCCTGTCAGACCTTGGGTGTGAAGGTGTGTGGAACCTAGTCGGGAACCAGCTCTAAAATACAACAGCCTTCGATAGTCACAGAACTCGGTTCAACCCACCTCAATAGCCGGGTCAGAACTAGTCTACATCATATGCAAACTCTTATAACTATGAAGCTGACTTGTACGGTGTAAGTGATAGTGGCTCTCCCCAACTGAAATGATAAAGGAACTGACTTCTCCAGAATGACAACCCAATGATTCCCCAATCCAACAGCTCTTTCCTCGAGGAGCAGGGTATTCCCTTCTAAGTTCAAGTGGCAACCAGCTCAAGAGGAGGGGGTGAAGAGAAGAATGGACAGTAGCCAGTGTAGCTACCTATCCTGGGATGCAAGACCAGTGTAGTCAAGTCATCCAGCTGCAGGCTTACATAGTTGTCTTTGGAGCTCAAGCTTGCTTATTGACTTTGTACATACTTTGAAGGCATTTTATTTTTGTACAGGCCTGACCATTTTTTTTTCAACATACTATTCACAGCAGCATTTACATAAGGAGTTTTTCCTCTTGAGCCAGTAGACTATCCCTCTTTTGAAGCGTTATCGCAACCCACAATCTCCTGTCTTTAGACCTCATTGTTATTGGATCCGGTTGGGGTGCACTTCCCTCCCTAGACGAGGACGAATGTTTCCACCCGTGTGCGTCTCAGACTGGCAAATCCAACCCCCTCACCACTCCAACTGAGTTGAGCCAAGTGAAAGGTGCAGGTGTCCAAGTTAGATCACGGTCGGCAAGAATCATACGTGTGTCTCGAAAAGTTCTAGTTAGTCCACTGAGGTGACTTGAACCCAGCCCTGATTTCTCAAAGAATTAAGTCTGTATAGACCTGAAGTACCTTAAACCTAGTTCCCATAAGGTTCCAGTGCAATTAGGTGCGGTAAGGTCTACCCGAGCTCCAATTTGAGACTTTCTTAGACTGATTCAATCATCAAGCTTCACTCAAAAAGAACATGAATGGTATGCTTATGCTGTGCACAATGAATGATGCAATTTTTCACAAAAATTTGAAAGGATCAAAGAATGTTTTTACAAAAAGAATTTCTGCATAGGAAGTACGAAGTATATACACTTATTTACACGGGTGTGCTGCTTTATTTTCAAAATTTAGGAATTTTTAGCAACCTTACAGGTGTGAATGAAATAGTTTATTTAGGTATGCACAGAAAGAATTGTATGTGTCTTGTTTCTGATTTACTAGTATCTGCAATGGTGTTCTTATTAGCTTTTTGAAAATAATTTTGCAAACTATAGTACACGATAACTTTTGCAATCCTTTACACACATTTGAAAACTATTTTTGCAAAGACTTTTCACACTATATGTATATATATACAATTTTCACAATAAGGTTGACAATCATTTTTCAAAACATTTGCACATAGGTTTTTGAAATCCTTTCTTTCACACAAAGACAAGTTTTGCAATCAACACAGTTTCACACATTTGAAATCATTTCACCTCAAATTTTTCAAAACTGGTCACACTATTTTTCAAATCATACTGTATAGGTATCTGATTTATTAATCAGTAGATACAAAAGAAGAAAAAAATTGTATTTGTTGTACAATATGGTTTCAGTTCTTATAGAATTATTTGGCTTATTCCTTATTTACAAATGAGAGATTTTTGTGCGGATTCCTCAGACTTACTTGAAAATCATTTTCACAAGGGTTTTTGAAAACCCTAGTCCAAAATAATTTTGCAACATGTACACGCATTTGAAAATCCTTTTACAAATGTTTTACACAACATAGATAGATTTTTCAAAACAGTTTTTGACAATCAAATTTTCACAATCATTCGCATACTAATTTTCACAAAGTTTTTGCTTTCACTCAAAGAAAATAGGTTTTACACACAAACTAATTTTTCAATCGTTGAATACTTGTTCACGCTATTTTCAAACAAATTTCACAAGATTTTTCAAAGGAAAATGTTTCGTACAAAACACTTTTCTGACTCACTAGTCAGTATAATTATAATGAGTCTGAGGAACTCACAATCATCTTTCATTATTGTGAAGCTACTTTTTATATTTTATTTTATGTTGTAGTGATATTTTATTTTTCAGTATGAGTTATGGCTTTTAGTATATACATGGTATATACGACCCCCCTATGCTTAGCTTGAGCTATGTCCTCATAGATCGAAAGGAAAAAGCAAAGACATAACTCGTACTGAGTATAGACAGATTTAAAGAGTAAATATGACAGAAATGAATGAATGGGAAGTTGACCGTCCCCTCTATACTTAGGATCAAATAATCCGAAGTATAGCAGACTGTACAAAAAGCAGGGAGGGTCAAGGGTGGGAATATACTGATCGTGCTCAGATTGTCTCCCCCTATACTTAGGGTAAGATACTCCTAAGTATAGACAAGAAGAGGAGACAATGGAGAAGATCAAACCGAAATCAAAAACTCTAGGTGCACATCCCCCTATACTTAGGACAAAGTACGTCCTAAGTATAGAAAACTGTCTACAAAGGCGGCACCTTTTAGATAGAAAAAAGAAAATAGAAAAGGAAAAGAAGATAAGAAGAAAATCAGAGAAATAGTGGTTGGAGTACATCGTCTGAATCTTTTGGTGCTGCAGGTGCTGTGGAGATGTCATCGTGGTGCACTAGTTGAATAGAGTCAACTATGGCCAAGAATGCATCAGGCTCCAAGTAAGGCTTCAGTAGTTGGCCGTTGACGACGAAGGGCTGTGCGTCAGGGGACAATTCTGATATCGCAATGCTTCCGTTGCACTTCACACACTCGGAATGGCCCTGTCCACTTACTTTTTAATTTACCTGGGAATATCCGCAACTTTGCATCAAACAACCACACTTTCTGCCCAACGTCGAAGGTCTTTCGTCTGATGTGCCGGTCATGCCAGCGTTTCACCTTCTCCTTGTACATCAAGGTGTTATCGTATGCGCAGTCTCGGAATTCCAAGAGCCTGTTCAGATCGTCTTTTCTCTTCTGACCACCTTTTCGTGAGTCCAAGTTAAAATTACTAATTGCCCAAAGAGATTTGTGAATTAATTCCATGGGCAGATGGCATGGTTTTCCATATACAAGACGGTAGGGCGACATGCCCAAGGGAGACTTGTAGGCCGTACGGTAAGCCCAAAGAGCTGAGTCCAAGAGTTGAGACCAGTCTTTTCTATTTGGCCTAACAAGTTTCTGCAATATGGTCTTGATTTCTCTATTGGATAACTCCGCCATGCCATTGGTCTGCGGATGATAAGGAGACGCGACACGGTGATCGATGCCGTACTCCTTCGTTAACTTCTTGACCTCTTTGTTGATGAAATGGCTACCCCCGTCTGAGATGAGAATTTTTGGTATCCCAAACCGCGAAATGATGTTCTTCTTCAGAAACTGGCAAACTGTTTTGCTGTCGGCGGCTCGAGCGGGGATAGCTTCAACCCAACGACTCACGTAATCTACGGCAAGAAGGATGTGCTCAAAACCTTGACTGTTAGGGAAAGGTCCCATGAAGTCAATGCCCCATGCATCGAAAACATCTGCCATCTGAATGATTTTCACAGGCATTGAGTCTTTGGCAGTGAGTGTCCCTTTTAGTCGTTGACAGTCAATACATCTTTTAACAAATTCTGCTGCATCCTTAAATAAAGTGGGCCACCAGAGGCCACACTGTAATACTTTTGCTGCCGTACGATCTCCAGAATGGTGCCCACCAGATTCGAGCGAATGACAATGCTCGAGGACACTAGATTGCTCCGTCTGAGGAATGCACCTGCGCCAAATACAATCTGCCCCTTCTCTGAATAGGAGAGGATCTTCCCACTGGTAGAAGCGGATGGTCGACATGAATTTGTTCTTTTGATTCTTCGTCCAATCCGAAGGTATTACCCCCGAGGCGAGGTAATTGACAATGTCATCATACCAAGGGAGAGCATCCACAGCTAAGATAGCTTCGTCAGGGAAGGTTTCTGTGATAGGTGCATTGCTCACAGGAGGCTCATGCTGCTCAATTCTGGAGAGGTGATCTGCTACCACATTCTGAACTCCAGGTTTGTCTTTGATTTCCAGATCGAATTCCTGGAGGAGAAGGATCCGACGAATCAGTCTGGGCTTGGCATCCTTCTTCTGCTCTAGGTACCGAATAGCAGAGTGGTCCGTGAAAATTGTGACCTTCGACCCCAACAAATAGGATCTGAACTTCTCTAAGGTGAAAACCACAGCCAGCAGTTCTTTCTCTGTCACTGTATAATTTCTTTGAGCTTCATCTAATGTTCTGCTGGCATAGTGAATGGCATAGGGCGCCTTGTCTTTCCTCTGTCCAAGAACAGCTCCGACTGCAAAATCTGACGCATCGGTCATTATCTCAAATGGAAGAGTCCAGTCGGGAGGCTGTAAGATTGGAGCCTGAGTGATAAGCTCCTTCAATTGATTGAAAGCAAGGAGAACCGGTTGATCAACAATGAACTCCGTCTCCTTGCACAAGAGTTCTATCAGAGGTCGGGCAATGCGGCTGAAATCCTTGATAAATCGTCTGTAAAATCCCACATACCCCAGGAATGACCTCACATTCTTTACTGACCGAGGTGGCTGAAGGTTTGAAATGACATCCACCTTGGTTGGGTCGACTTCCATGCCACGTTTGGAAACGACATGGCCCAGCACAATACCCTCTGTGACCATAAAGTGGCTCTTTTCTCATGAGAGCACTAAATTGACTTCCCGGCATTTCTGCAGCACTCTGTCTAGGTGCTCGAGGCAAGAATCGAAACTATCACCATAGACAGAGAAATCATCCATGAACACCTCGAGAAAACTGCCTACCATCTCGGTGAATACAGCTAGCATGCATCTTTGGAAGGTTGCGGGTGCATTGCATAATCCAAAGGGCATCCTCTTGAAGGCGTAGGTACCGAACGGGCAAGAGAAGGTAGTCTTCTCTTGATCCTCAGGGGCGATCGCCACTTGGTTGTACCCGGAGTACCCATCCAGGAAGCAGAAGAACTCCTTGCCTGCTAATCTCTCTAATACTTGATCAATGAATGGCAAGGGGAAGTGGTCCTTCTTGGTTGCTGCATTAAGACGGCGGTAGTCAACACACACCCGCCAGGATGTCGGTACCCGAGTTGAAATTTCCTCTCCTTTTTCATTTGTGACCACGGTAAGCCCGGATTTCTTGGGAACTACATGCAAGGGGCTTACCCATTTTGAATCGGAGATGGGATAGATGAAGCCTGCTTCACACCATTTTGTGATTTCTTTCATGACCATGTCCCGAAGGTTAGGGTTCAGCCTTCTCTGAAATTCGCGGGACGGCTTGGCATCGTCTTCTAGATAGATATGGTGTGAGCACAGAGCTGGATTTATCCCTCGGAGGTCTGATACGCTCCAACCAAGTGCCTTGCGGTTCTTTTCTAGAACCTCAAAAAGTCGAGATTCTTGATCCGGATTCAGCCTGCTGCTGATGATGACCGGATACATGTGTTCTTCACCCGCAAGGAAAGCATACTTCAGGCCTGCAGGAAGTGCCTTGAGTTCTGGTTTTGTTCTGTCCACTTTATCTGTTACTTCAGATACCATGCTGGTGGTGGGATGTACCTTGAGACTGTTACCATCCTCTACATCCTGTTGAGATCCCAGTGATGTACCGAACGGTTCTGCGGTGAGCTGATCATGTTCGGTCTGGAGTGAATGCTCAAGAAGATGCGCCTGCATCTGAGAATCTGTCTCCCACAAATCACCGGAGCATATGCTGACTGTGCTTTCCAAGTCTTCCTCAAGAGTGAGGATTTCTCGGGTCCATGGATCGTCCAGCGACAACTCTGAATCTCTGATTTCTGCAATAAAATTACAGTCTGCTTCTGATGCTGCTTGACTCTCATCAGTTGTGACATTCTGCTCCTTGTTCATATTGATTGTGATTTGCTGGGTGTTCGAGCTGAAAGTGATCTTTCCAGACCCGTAATCAACCACGGCACCTGAAGTACGGAGAAATGGTCTGCCAAGGATGATAGGAGTCTGGAGCAGTGGTGCAGGAGAGTCCATATCAAGGACTACAAAGTCAGCTGGGAACTTCATCTCCTGCACGGTAACTATCACATCTTCCAACAAACCTCGGGGCCGCTTAACGGATCGGTCAGCGAACTGAAGGATCATTCGTGTCTGCTTGAGCGGTCCCAGCCCGAATTCTTGCATTATGGACGAGGGCAGAAGGTTAATGGAAGAACCACTGTCAAGAAGAGTACGCTCGAAGACCTGATCGAAAATCACACAACTGATCAGAGGTGCTCCTGTATCTTGCTTTTTCTGGGGGAGGTTGGTGATAGCTGCAACTGTGGCCATGGATAGAACGTGCTTTTCTACCTCTCGGCGTCTGTGATCTTGCGTTGGGCGACGCCTGTTAGTACATGCCTCTTTCAATCCTTTCTTCACAACTGGCATGTATTCCACGGCCTTCAGCAAGGGAATCTCAACAGTCAATTTATCCAAGATGTCCACAACACCTGGATCAGACAATGCATTTTTTCTTTTTGCAATTTTTTTGGATTTTTGTATTGCATGCGGAAAAGGAATATTCACATTACTGGCAGGAAAATTAGAGTTCTTATTTACATCAAAATCATCGCCCACAGAATGTTGTACATCCGGACTACAAAAAGGAGTACAAGTTGGATCTGAATATGCTGGTGCTGCTGGGCGATCAAAAAGGGTAGCATCGGCTCCATCAGCTGGCAAGGGATCGGCTGCTGCTGGCGGCTTCTCCAAAGCTGGCGCGGCTTCACTTCTGCTACATGCTTCTTTTTGTTTTTTTTTGCTGATTTTTTTGTGTTTTTGGCTGAGGCTGATGACATGGCACGACGGCTGGAATGGCTTCTCCTTCCTCTTCCTCCTCACCCGCCCTTGGAGTTGGCACGGCTGATGCGGAAGATGACGATCCACCTGTTTCTTTATTCACCCCACATCTGGTAGCAGGCGGAGGCAAGGCCCTACCGCTCCTGAGAGTAACAGCATTAGAATAAACAGTAATATCATTATCACACGCGGACTGGACATCACATTCTACCTGCTCCTTCTTCTTGAAATTGTTGGGGTTGGCTTCGACCTGCGCCGGAATGGTAGTGTGAGTGGCGGTCAGGTCATCAAGCCGCTTGGTCATCTCCGCTAGCCCTTGAACAAGCTGGGCTAGACACTCCATGGTGGGATTAGCTGGGGGGACATCAGAAGATGCAGCGTGCAGACCACGCTGTTGTTGGTTAGATGAGTGGGGAGGCTGCTGGTGGTGTTGCTGTGGTGGAGCAGGAAGTTGAAGTTGCTGGTAGGACGGAGGTGGATACTGCTGGTATGGTTGAGGTTGAGCAGCCGCATACTGGTGATACGGCTGTGGATGGCGGTACTGCGGCTGTTGGTAAGGAAAATTCTACCTCCATTGTTGTGCAAACTGGGGAGGCTACTGGTGTGGTTGAGAGGTTTGGCCAAAACGACCACCCTGAGGTTGGTGGTACTGCCGGTTGGCAAATTGCTGACCCTGGAGTTGTCCCTGAGGACGGGTCGGCTGTGCATCATTCGTCCATACCCCGTTAACTTCTTGGATCAAGGGTGGTGGTGGGAAAACTGGATCAGGAATGGAAAGGAACTCTGGCTGGTAAACGACCATCTGCTGCTGCGGCGGGCCCTGGTCAGGCGCCTGCACGTAGTACACGTGTTGGACTGCCGGTGGCTGCTGGCTCGGCTGAGGCTGATGCTGCTGTTGCGGCTCGTCCTTCTTCTCAGCGGGAGCGTCTGATGGTGTAACCGACTGGACAGAGTTGATCGTACCGACCAACAGCTCGAGGTTCTTGTTGATCTGATCAAGTTTATCCAGGTTCTGGGTCCTCTTCTTGATCACAGCGAGTTTCTCAAGGTCCTGTGATCGCTTCTCGATTATGTCGACCTTAGAGAGATGGCCCCCGATGATGCTGAGGTTGGAGCTCTCATCTCTCTCTGCTTCCTTGGATGCAGCCATGTGCACTTGCTTCTGGAGGATCTGGGGCTGCTTCTGGTATGCCTTGGATGAAGAGAGGGCGGCCTCTACTTCGGCCATTTCTTCGAAAATCTGCCATACAACATCTTCATCCTTGTTGAAATGGGAGCCCCCACATGCTGCGTCCACGAGCCTTTGACTTTCAATATTGAGTCCCCTGAAGAAATGCTGGACCAGGCTGGTCGTAGGGATCTCGTGGTGGGGACACTTCTCCTGCAGATCAGTGAATCTCTCCCAAGCCTCATGTACAGACTCATGTGCTCCTTGGGAGAAATTGCTAATACGGGCTCGCATTTGGTTGAGCCGACCGAGAGGGTAGTACTTGTGCAGGAAGGCAGACTTCAACTCCTCCCAGGTCGTCACAACCTTTCCCATGTGATTGACCCAGTAGAGGGCCTTATCCTGTAGACTGAAGGGGAAAGCCGTCATCTTGACAATGTCCAGGGGGACATTCGGATAGTGGGTGGTGCGGCAAATGCGGGAGAATTGCTGCAGGTGAATGTATGGCTCTTCATTGGTGTTGCCATGGAATGCAGAGAGAAGGGCTATGAATTGGGGCTTCAGCTCAAAGTGAGCGTGTACCGGTGGAATGAGAATCCACTCGGTCATCTGGCTGTCTCCCGGATTGTATGTTTCTTTGAGTGTCGGTTTCGGCGGTGGTGGGAATTCAGGATCATCATTGGGGTCATCACCACCTTCTCCACCTCCACCTCCTCCTCCCCTGCCTCCTCTGCCTCGGCCTCCTCCTCCGTCGTTGCGGTTTATCACATCATTCAACATATCCTGGAAAGCAGTCTATGTAAGGGCCTGCTCAGTCAGCTGCTGCTGTATGGCCTGGATAGATGCCAGCAACTGTGCATTGACTTGGTTCTGATCTGGCACCTGTCCCTCTGGTGGTGGCTGCTGACCCTTACCCTTTCCTCCTGGCGCCATGTCAGGGTCTGAGTCGGACGAAATGAACTCCAGAGTAGTCTCCAGGGCTCGCACTGTCTTCTATCTGCATAATGAGATGGTCCGAATCAGATCACTTGCAATTAATGCTCAGCTGCCGTGATGAAGCTGGAATTCAGGTCAACCCCAGCATGTTGTGAATGGAAAAATGATGTAGACTGTAATCGACTCCCATTCACAACGACGATAGCGGGACAAAAGTGATCCCAGTTTATTGGGTGGCCAAGAGAAAGGTAGAAAACGAGGAGTCTGGAGATCGATCCGCAAAGTCCGGATCGGGTTCTCGGGAATCGCCTCGAAATTATTGGCGAGGTTGAGTCCATGGAATCGATGTAGGTGTCGGCATGGTCCCGACGAAACCATCCACGGATCAACTTCACGAAGCACAAGAGAATGTCGGATTTTTGGAAGAATGATACGATGGTCAACGAGGAACAAAAGGAGTGTAAAACAGTAGAAAGGCTCGGTTGAGCGGGGTGGTCAAAGAAAGACATAACAAAATTTGCGCAAAGGCGCGGGACTTTGATCTTTGAACCTTAATCTAGATCCATTCAAACACAAGACAAAATCGGGTTCACCAACTCACGCCATGTGAAGCCGTGAAAGCTCGGCTATTTATTATCTTTTCATTTTTAGAGTTGTGATTTTCAGGCATATCTTATAACAAGTCCTTAGTACGCTACCCTATAGGAGAGAGAGTACTGCTAGAAGAGTATCCCGTACTTGTCCTCCTCCTGTGTAACCTGTAGTCTGTACTTTTTGGAGTCCTTGTAACCCTTCCTGGATCCCTACTCAGCCAAAGAAAAGAGAGAGGAAGCTGATAGGCGAAACCAATACTTCGGTTCTCGTACGCAACGGAATCACCCGTGAGCGTGCAAGAACCTACTCGGACGCAGGACGATGAGACAGACACCCCCGTGAAGGCGTGGCCTATGCTCAATACTTCGGACAGGGTCGATGCTCTCACAACAGAGAGTCACCATTGGTGACCAAGTCCTACTCGCCTACGTACGATAGAAGCGCCATTACTTCGGAAATCCAGGCGATACACAAGGCAGTTGCAGACTGGGTTCTGGGCTTTCTATCCTTAGGGGGTCGCACTCGCTCAAGGGAGTAGGGTTTTGGTCCCCCTCCAAGGTACCTGAAAATAATGAGGGCTTTATGAACCCGGTACAATGATAGTCCATTACAGATTTTAATTAAGGTCAAAGTTTATTTAGCAGTCCCCTGGTTTTAATTTTTTTGGTTTTCACTTTTTTTGGATCTGTTTTCATACCAGCGCCTAACGTTTTTGTAGATTTTCATTTAAGTCCTAGGTGCTCAAAATCAGAGGGAGATAGCGGAAAAGCCGTGCAAGTGGTTCCATGATGGAAATCTCATCATTGAACCGAATGATGCATGCTGAGTTAGAAGACTTACAGTGCATCCCAGCTCTCTCCATGTGGTATGCAAAATAGAATTTTTAAAACTATCTACATGTCGGTATGCAAGGCACAAAATCGTCCTAAACATAAGCTGCTATTAGCGTGAAGAACCATAAGTTGCTTATTTGTCTCTAGCCCAAGAGAGTCCGGTCTTGGCTCACCCCTCCTCTGCTCAACAAATTGAGGGTAGGAGAAAGCGCTTTACAGGGTTCGCTACGGCACAGAGGGCTAAGAGACAAATTTACAACTTGTTTGAGTTTGACTAGATCCAATCGAAGTAGACTATAGGAACATGCATTCTTATTAATGTTTGGACCTAGCTACCGAGTCAAGCAACCTATATCTAGGGGCTCCAAGCACACAAAACAAAGTAAAAGAAAGGCGGAAAGCTCAAAACTGCGGGAAACAAAATAAAAGAAGGCGATGAAAACTCGAAAAAGCCGCGATGAGGCCCCCAGGTGAACAATCACCCGGGCACTGGACCTCATTGTGAAGAGTAGAGTCCTGTTTAATTACATGCCAAATAGTCTCTCTCTCACCATGAATTACAAAAATAATTTTCCTAAGTATCTAGCCTATCTAATGCCCCTCTCTTTGCTGCTTTGGTGCTCTCTCCAGATGGTCAAGAGAAGAGAAGACCATCCTCCTCCAAGCTCGGCTGCCTTGGCCTCCTAGGAAGCCATCCTCGCGTGGCGGTCCCTCGCATCAAAGTCACAAAAAGATTGCATTAGCATACTCAGTCAATCAAATAGAGCAGAGAAAAATAATCACAATAAATAAAGAAATGAAGCATGGTGATTAATGGCAATAAAACAATAGCTGCTCACGCAAAAATGAATCATGAATCAAAAAAATTTTTTATACAAGGATGACAAAAATCAATTTGGCTATGCTCATTGCTCCCCGGCAACGGCGCCATCTGATGACGCAGGGATATTCCAAAAGGGTTGCCATGAATAAATAATACAAAGGTTGTCGCTGAGGCGGCCACTCATAGAACACCCGGGTCAATCGGCAATTAACCCACAATCCAAAGAATACAACAGTCAAGCTCAAAAATAAATGTGAATTAATCTTTATTTACTCTACCATAAAAATGTATAGTGACAAATATGTAGAGGTCGAACCACAGAGAGCAATACAAAATGCAACAGCCTACAAGTAAATCACAGTCATCCTTGTGTGGGTTTTTGATATTTTTTTTATTAATATTATTAAAATATAATAATTAAGTATTATATATAAATATATATAATACTAATATATTAATTATGTATACCTATAGAGGGTAAGTGCATAGCTTATAATACATGTAATATATATAGGTATATATAAATATAATAAAATAAATATATATATATATATATTTTTTCTTCTTTTTTTATATTATATTAAGATTAATGAGAATACATATAACTAATTACATATATATAATATTTTTTTTCTTTTTTTGGAGATATAGATATATATACATAAAGGGGGTATTATAATATTCACAAAAATACTCAAAAATAGTCAAAAATTCAGGAAAAGGGTCTTTTTGGAATTTTCATGGTTTTTTACTATTTTTATGATTTTTGGGTATTTTTGCAAACATTTTTAGTATTTTTAAAAGGCTGAATGATAGCAAACAGTGGACTAGGTACTGGCTGTCACAAAAATAGAGATTAAAAATAGCTAACAGCATCAAAAATTTTCCACACTAATTTTCTAATAACGATAATTAAATATAGCATAAATAGGGCCTGAGTTTATATTTTTCTGATTTTTCTTTGATTTTTTATATTTTTTTGAAGTTTTTGGGTATTTTTGAAGTTTTAAGGTTTTCTTTTTGAGATTTTTAGGGATTTTTGGACTGACACTAATATAGGTCAAAATACACTATAGGTAATTTTTTTGGAATTTTTCGAGGCATTTTCATATTTTTTTGGGATTTTATAAGTTAGACAGGGAATAAAGGACATGTTTTTGTTTTTTAATAAATGCAAAAATGCAACAAAATGCAAAACTAAAAATATGGCGTTCAAGCATGACCAAACAGGAGCTTAAGTTTATTTTTGCAAGATTTTTCGATTTAATCTGAAGCATAAAATAAATAGACAAAGCCTTCAAAATTTAAATGGCCTGGCAGGGGTATTTTTGCAAATAAAATAATTGGCAAGAGCATACATGCAAAAATTACAACAAAAATACACTTTAACTTTTATTTTCAGGACCATTTAATAAATACAGGAACCCGGCAGGGTTTAGATGCAAATTTTCACGCGCCTCACGTGGTCGCTGCACGTTAGGCACGGAAGGACTAAAGTGCAAATCTTGAAACATCGGGAGTCCTTCCGCAAAATATACATTTTATTTACAACTGAAACTTCTATTTTTGGCATTAAATAATAAATACAAAAAGTAAGGGGGCTGGATGTGAAAATTACCCCTAAACAAGGTGTGGCATCCAACGGTGGAGCTCTCTTCACTTGCCACGCGTCGCCTCCTTGACGCCCGATGACGCTTCGCCGATGGAGCGCTGAGATTAGATCAGGCCCGCTGATCTGACGGTGGGTACGATGCTCCATCGGACGGCTCCTGCTGGATCTGGGACGACCCCTTCGATCTGACCGTTCTGAAGATGCCTGGAAGAACGAGGAGGAAGCTCGCCCCCGGCGAGCTTCGATCGGGTAGCTCAGGCTCCTCCGGGCATCTTTCTCGCCTCTGACGCGCTCTACTCGTAGCTGATGACATCCCGCGTCGACTGGTGGTACTTTCATGGCTCCTGGGGGTCCGAGTCGATGGAGCGAGGTCGGAGAAGAAAGGGGCCCCCAGGAACCTCTTCCTGGTTCAATGCGAGCCCATTTGGGCTCGGTTCTTCGAAGTTCCTGCACAGGAAGAACCGCGGGCGAGAGAGCTTGCTCCTCGACCCGGGGTTTTGAAGCTGCAACGCAAAAATGAGGTGGGCGGAGGGGCTCCGGCGAACAGCGGAGGAGGAGCCCCGATTCGCCAAGACCTAGGGTCTTGGGTTGAACAAATGTGGGCGTTCGATGGAGAAGGCGACGAGGAACGAGTTGGGGTGCATATAGCGGGCGGAAACAGTGAGATTCACGATGAAGAAGTCGCCGGAGCGGAGCTCCGGCGAACTTCGAATTTTGGATTTCTAACTACGGTAATTAATTAACCACTAATCTAACTACTGGAATGAAATGCTAACATTAAAAGCTAACTAAAAACGCATTAAAGGGCAGCTCTTATACCTGGGGGCCTCCAGGGAGCAGGGCGGACGCCGGAGCTCCGCCGCGTTAAAATCTCCTCCCTCCGGCCGAGTCACGGCGCTGGGTTGCTCCCCCTGTCACGAGGAACACTCCAGGAACGAGATCTAGGCTTTGGGTTGGAATAAAAGTGGCCAAATCTGAGGAAGGAGGCGGAGCTTGTTATTTATAAACATTGGCGAGTGGCCTTATTGACCGGCGATTATTGCATGATCTAGAGAGTATTAGGTTGATCCAAAGAATCGGCGG
This sequence comes from Ottelia alismoides, assembly GCA_037367405.1. Taxonomy (NCBI): domain Eukaryota; kingdom Viridiplantae; phylum Streptophyta; class Magnoliopsida; order Alismatales; family Hydrocharitaceae; genus Ottelia; species Ottelia alismoides. Next base: position 124,734 of record JAZKJV010005465.1, read on the forward strand.
GCGTCATGGATGATTAGGGATTAATTCTTGTGAAGGAAGCATCCTCGATTGATGGATGGTGTGTCCGGGAAAAATGGGAGAAGATGGGCGAAGAGACGGGCTGCGTCACATCGGGCGGCTGGAGGTCAAGTTGACTGGAGTCAACTCGCGGAGGGACCTGGTTGGTCCACCTCAGCCGCTAAACGCCAAAATAGAGGACCTGATGGAAGATTGATTTATTTGACGCCCTAAATGATTTTATTAATTTTTTCTCATAAAATAAAAAATGTGTATTATTTCATCTAGTATTTGTTTATGATTTTTATTGAATTTTTTGAGGTGTTTTATTATAGTTTTATTTTAATAATGTGTATATGTATGTATTTACATGTATTTTTGGGTATTTTATTTTTAATTTATTTATTTTCTTTTATTATTTTCTTGGCTTATTTTATAAATTTATAATTTATTTTTGTGAGTATAAAGATATTTTTGTTTGATTTTTATAAGTTTATTTGTATTTTTAAATAAATAGGTCTATGTATATGTAAGTATGCTTATAGGTACTTTACCTATATATTATATACATTGTATTTATTTAATGGATTTTATTTGTTTTTATTTTAGCTTGGTATTTTTAATAATATATATATAATATATAAATTATTATAAAAAATATAAAAGAATGAAATAATTAAAGAATGCTTTTCTCTTTTTATTTATGTACATCCTTCTCATAGGTATTTTGCCTATATAGACTTATTTTATTTTACATATTCTTTTTGGTTTTATTCTAAGGCTAATATGTATATGAATTATATACATTATTTACAAGATTCTAAAAATAGTAATTTATAAAAATAATGATTAGTGAATATAATGAATATTTTAATCAGGTATTATATACAAGAAAGGCCAAAAACCTAACTTCTGCATATGGACTCCAAAAATTATGAAACCAATTTTATAAAATAGTTTATGAAATGCTATATACAATTAAAGGTGAGTTTGGGTGATTTGGAGTTTTTATTTGCAAGATATGGGTCTGTGAAGTTGAGATTTTGGCTTTTTATTTTGTGCATAAAATGTTCACTGTGTATTATTTTTACACAAACTCAATTTTGTATTTTTATCTATATTATTATCTACAACTTTTATGAACAAAGTTTCTTTATTTGATGAATAAATAAATATGTACAAAATAGGTGCCAAAAATGCATAAATGAATGGAGTATTTATTGGATAATTGGCCCTTATCTCCCCCTACTTTATTCCTTGTCGACCAATTCCATTCTGGACTTGGTCTCGGGGTTAGGGTCATAAAATATTTGCAATATTTTATTCCTTTTTCTTTTCTTCTCTTTATTCTATAATTTTGGCATTAAAAACCTTATTTTATATATAATTAATACAAATGAATAATGAATGCTATTATGTACAAATTGATGCTATTTTCATGCATTTGCTAGGGTTTTTGAGGCCAAAATGATAGAATAAAGGTGATGAAATGGAGATTCATCACCGCCCTGCTCCCTGGAGGCCCCCAAGTATAAGAGCTGCCTTTTATGCATTTTAGTTCGCTTTTAATGTTAGTTTCCCATTCATCCCAGTCGTTAGATTAGTAGTTAGTTAACTCCCTTAGCCTAAAAATCAAAATTCGAAGTTCGCCGGAGCTTGGCTCCGGCGACTTCTCCACGGTATCCCCGACTGTATCCGACTGCCCCAAGCATTCCATCTCGTTCCTCGTCGCCTTCTCCATCTATCGCACACACTTGTTCAACCCAGGACCCTAGGTCTTGGCGAATCGGGGCTCCCCCTCCGCCATTCGCCGGAGCCCCTCCGCCCACCTCCATCTTGCATCACAGCTTCACAACCCCGGGTCGAGGAGAAAGCTCTCTCGCCCGCGGTTCTTCCTGTGCAGTTACATCGTGGAAGAAAGCCCTTCTGGGCTTGCATTGAACCAGGGAGAGGTTCCTGGGGGCCCCATTCTTCTCCGACCTCGCTCCATCGACTCGGACCGCCAGGAGCCATGAAAGCGCCATCAGTCGACGCGGGATGCTTCCACCTACCTTCAGAACACCTTAGACGCGCCGGAGAGCCCCGGAGGAGCCCGAGCTACTCGATCGAAGCTCGCCAGGCGCGAGCTCCTTCCCTGTTCTTCCAGGGAGCTCTAGCGCCGTCGGATCAGGAGGCTCGTCCCAGATCCAACAGGAGCCGTCCGATGAAGATACGCCTCGACCGTCAGATCAGCAAGAAGCTTCTAATCTGCACCCTTCATCGGCGAATCGGCGTCGACCGTCCGATGGCTGACACGTGGATAAGTGGCGCCTCCAGCGCCGTAGGATGAAACGCCTTATTTAGGGGTAAATTTCACAACTAGCCCCTGCCTTTTTGTATTTATAGTTTAATACCTAAAATAAAAAGTCAAGTTGTAAATAAATTGTATAATTTGCAGTTGGACCCCCTGATGTTTTTATATTTACACTTAGGTCCCTCCGCGCCTCACGTGCAGCAACCACGTGAGGCACGTGAAATTTGCATCTAAACCATGCCGGGTTTCTGTAATTACAAAATGGTCCTGAAAAAAAAAAAGCACACGTGTATTTTTATTGAGATTTTTGCATGTACGCCCCTGCGAACTATTTTATTTGCAAAAATACCCCTGCCAGGCCATTTATTTTTGAATGCTTTGTCTATTTATTTTGTGCTCCATATTAACTTGAAAAATCTTGCAAAAATAGACTTAAGCTCCTGTTTGGTTGTGCTTGCATGCTATATTTTTAGTTTTGCATTTTGTTGCATTTTTGCATTTATTAAAAATAAAAAACATGTCTTTTATTCACTGTCTAACTTATAAAATCCCAAAAAAATATGAAAATGCCTCGAAAAATTCCAAAAAAATTCCCTATGGTGCATTTTGACCTATTTTAGTGTCAATCCAAAAATCCCTAAAAATCTCAAAAAGAAAACCATAAAAATTCAAAAATACCCAAAAACTTCAAAAAAAATATAAAAAATCCAAGAAAAAACAGAAAATTATAAACTCATACCCTATTTAGGCTTTGTTTTATTATCTTTATTAAAAAATAGTGTGGAAAATTTTTGAGGCCGTTAGCTATTTTTAAGGTCTATGTTTGTAACAGCCAGAACCTATTCCACTGTTTGCTCTTATTTAGCTATTTAAAAATACTAAAAATATTTTCAAAAATGCCCAAAAATCACAAAAACAATAAAAAACTATGAAAATCCCAAAAAGACTTTATTCCCTAATTTTTGACAATTTTCGAGTATTTTTGTGAATATTAGAGCACCCCCTTTATGTATATATATGCATTTCCTAAAAAGAAAAAAAAGAGAAAAAAATTATATATACATATATATATTTATTTATTTATTTATACGTGTTCTTATATCTATTTAGTAACCTTAATATATAAAAAAAGGAAAAAAAGAATATAAAATATATATCTTTTTTGTTATCCTTATATATCCCTATATATATATTATATGTATTATAAGCTATCTACTAACCCTCTATGGATATACATAATTAATAGATTTATATTATATATATTTATTTATATATTACTTAATTATTATATTAAAAAACAAAAAAATATTTTAAAATTCAAAACCCACTTCACACAAGGATGACTCTGAGATACATGAAGGCTATTGCATTTTTGGTTTGCTCTCTGTGGTTCGACCTCTACATGCTTGTTCCCTATATATTTTATGGTAGAGTAAATAAAGATTAATTCACATTTATTTTTGAGATTGATTGTTGTATTCTTTTATTGTGGGTTAATTGCTGATCAACCCGGGTGTTTTGTGAGCGGTCGCCTCAGCGACACCTTTCATATTATTTATGGTGACCCTCGCTAGATATTTGTGGTTATCAACTAGCCGACTTTGTTCATGATGCATGTTCCTTTGTGAAGTCATGTCTGATATGTCAATGAATGGGAGGAGCCGTCGGTTCCAAGGATGAAATATCAATGCTCCCAATCACCATATGTGATGTATTCAACGAATGGGGAATTGATTTCATGGGACCATTCCTTGTGAGCCAAGGCTTTGAATATTTCCTTCTAGCGGTAGAGTACTTGTCTAGGTAGGTGGATGTTATCCCAACCCGAACAACATACAACAAAATTGTTTGCAAGTTTGTCAAGGAAGACATAATTTCTAGGTTCGGGGTCCCCAAGGTCTTGATATCTGATGGGAGTATCCATTTCATGAATCAGGAGCTGAAGAAGGTGCTGAAGGACTATGGCATTGAACACTGTGTCGCTAGCCCATACCACCCACAATCTAATGGCAAGGCTGAGGTGTCCAATAGGGAAGTAAAGAGCATTCTGCAGAAGCTCATCTGCCCTGACTGGAGCAACATGTCCCAACTCTTGGACCAAGTTTTATGATCTTACCGGACAACTTACAAGGCTTCATTAGGTACTTCCCTATTCAAGATGGTTTTTGGGAAACAATGCCATTTGTCCGTGAAGTTAGTGCACAAATCGGAATAGGGCATTAAGAAGACCAACTAGAATAGTCAGTTGGGTCAGAAACATAAAGAGATGTACCTGAATGAGCTAGTGGAGATTAGAAATCGAGCATATGACAATAGCATGATCTGTAATTACAAAGTAAAGAAATGGCATGATAAACACACCACGAATAAAGCTTTTGTCCATGGGCAATAAGTATGGTTGTTTAATGCAAAGTTGAATATTTCCAAGGAAAATTGAATCTAAGTGGATGGGGCGCTACATTGTCTGAGAAGTGCACGAGAGTAGAAGCGTTGAGATCTCAGAACTTACAGAGGGTGCACCGGCATTTTTATCAAATGGGCAGTTATTGAATCTGTTCGTTGGACTAGATGATCAACTGCCAAGAGTTAAGGAAATTATAGTGCATGAAGCATATCCATGAGACATACCAGCATGCTCTGCATGACACATTGCACATACACATTTCACATCTCTGAATCCTTATGAGTACTCAAACTCCTAACTTCTATACATTCTCTCCCGATCCCATCGGTTCCCTTTGTACTTATTCTATATTTAGGCCAAGGACAAAAGTAGGGGGGGCTGATGCTCACCCTATTTACATCCATCTTTACCCCTCTTTCCCTCGACCGCCCCATTTTTTCTCTCTTATACACTTAGGTTGACCAACACATTAAGTATAAGGGGAGACTTCTACCTCTCTTTTTCTTCTTTTTCATCCTTCTATACTTAATGTACGCTGAGTATAGGGGGGTGAGTCACATTTGTGTATATAGTCTGTATCGCATTATACTATATGGTATTGCATTTTATGTAAAACTAATACAGGACGTGAGTAATTTTTATAAAACTTGTTAAGTGTGTATAATATGTACAAATACTTGTAAATATGTATAATATGTGTATAACTAATCAAAAAAACACAAAATCACAAAAGTAAAAAAAGTGTTTGCACTTCATGCATATGCACTTCATTTAGCATTCCATGCATCTGCATTAGTGAAATTGGATTGTGAACCGAGTCGTGAGAAGAAATCGAGAGTGGTCTTGACTTGGTCTTAATCCACTTAATTTTCAAAGGAACTTCACAGGGAAATAGGATTTTAGAAGCTTCAGGTCCAAGACTTAAATATCTGAGTTTCGCTAGATAATCTTCAGACTTCGACTCTTATTGTCTAATCCGGTTGCCTCATTCTGAGTATGACTTTGGAATAAGGAATTAATATGTACTCTAGCACTGTGCACTTAGCTCAACTTAGATGGAGTATTAGAAGACTATGTGAATCTCTTTTTTTGGTAGTATGTACATCTAACGACCAGAGTACATGTTTAAATAAAGCTTTGGACGAGGAATGAATTGTTAGCATAACTTTTCTAAGACCCTAAAACATGGGTGGGATAAAAGATTCTATCTGTCATGACACAATAAGATCCATGCAAAGCAACCAAAAATTCACACCCAAAGAAGTCAACTACCAAACACATAAATTAACCACAATGGTCCAAGCTTCAAAGAGCCTGCATATCCCTATGGAGACTTGGTTACATTGGCCAAGCAGGAGATGTGACTACATCGATCACACTCAATTATTTTCTCAGTTCTTTTAAAATCTTCTTTCCCCATATTCATTGTGAACTAGCACATACCTGAACGTAGAAGGAAATACCTGACTCTCTGAAGACGAGTTACTGGAGGAGAGGTTTGCACGGTATTCTGGCATTTCGGATGGGAAGAGCTAACATCCTTCACACACATGAGACGGTTGTTCAACGTTCATGGGGTATGCTTTGGGAGGAGGTTTAATCTAAGATGACTTCAGATGCCGAACCTGTACAACGATGTGTAGAACTTAGAGGTTGTTGATCTTAAAACCCTATTTTTATCTTTTGTTTGTGATCTTGGTATGGAACCCAATCTCATTTAACATCTTCATTTTTTAGTTGTTGGGGACGAGCAAGGTTTTAGTATAGGGGGTTGATGAATCAGTGATTCATCACTCTAATTAGTTGAATATAATGCTTCGTCTCGAGAAGTTAGATGCATTCGTCTGTTAATATTATAAAATTAACTTTCATGCACTTGTAAATAATTTACATAAATCAACATTCATTTCCGCATTCATATTCATTTATATATTTTCACCTAACTTCACCTATGTTTAATTAATTCATACTAACTCCAATTAACATGAATCTGACTTCATTGTGTACATATCACTAATCTTAATCAATAAAAATCATAAAAATAACTTTTATATATATTTGAAATAAACCCAAACTTTAATTTCAGGACAAAAAGCTACAAACGCTAATATCTCTCTCATACAATGTACAAAAGTACTCTACTCACTTCTGAATAAATGTACATTCAATTATCTACAAAACATGATCAAATTCAAAAGGATCGAAATCACCTGTGAAAATTGGATTTTGGGACATAACTATGCATTGTACATATTTACTGATTTGACCTATCATTTTATGTGTATATTTGACTCATTTTGATTATTTTCCTTTTTATTTATTTATTTATTTTATTTTGTGTTTTAACTAATTATATAAAAATCAAAATAAAAAATCAGAAAAATAATAAAAAAGACAAATTTTGACTTGAGCTTACTGACCTAATCCACTTATATATAACCCACTTCCCTGGTTTATTCTGACATTAAATCAATTCACAAAAAATCTTAAAAAAATGTATTTGTGTTCATTACATTATTTCACATCATATTTGACTTTTGCATGCATTAAGCATCTACATAAAATCAAATAAAAGTTTCAAAACTAAAAAAATGGTACTTTATGCACATAAAATATCACCAAAGAAATCACATCTTGCACATATCGTTACACGTGCATCTGAGTACTTCATGAACATTGTAGATTGAATTTAGATAAGCATTTTTCATGTTGGATTTTTTTGCATTCGAATATATTGGTTATCTTTAACTCATTTATTGCTACATTTCTTTGCACTGGTCAAATGTGGTCAACACTCTGTACACGTTTCAACCGCTGATTGGGTCATGTCAGTGGCAACCCATCTCTGCTTGAGTCAACCCCTTGCCTACTCAAGTGCTAGGCACATGAGCACTCCCTGCCATTGGATCAGGGAGTATCCAACAATCCCTCCTCTTCTCAATGATTTGCACATGCTCGGCACGTGACACATCCTCAGCCTTCACCCACATGCTTTTCATGTGATCATCCCCTTCCTTCCGCATCATCACTGCCTCTTCAGTTGCACCTCCCTCCATCGCTCTACCTCCGCTCATCGCAACATCTCCTTACACCACCTCTCTCAGATCATCTCTTCGTCTCTCTGACCATCCTAGAAGCCTAATCCTATCTCTCCCTTCTTCGACCAGAAACCAAACCAGTCTCTGTCATCCTCTTCTCTACTAGATCAATCTGCCTTCCCCAATCCACCATCTCTGGCCAACCATCGACTCTGTTGACCCCTCCTTTATCCTTATCCCATCTTCTTCCTCTTCTAACGGTCGAGCCCTAAGTTCTCGACCACCGTTATCTTCTTCCGACCTTCAAGGAGCCCAATTACCCCTCAAAGTCGTAACCCTCGACGCCTCCAACCATCCTTATCATAACCTAACTCCTTATCGCCTATAACCCTATTAACCTTCGCTTCAATTACCCCCAAAGGTATCCACTGGATCCTCCATCGTCAACCAGATCAAGAGAGAGAGAGAGAGAGAGAGCTAAACATCATGGTTGGTGACAGCAATCACGTTATCACGACGCCCTCCTCGCTTAGGCGTGATACACAGTGAGACTTCACTGTGCTGTTGCACCTTGTCGGAGCAGCTAAGTCTCCCCATGCCCCGCCCACGGTTGAGGCTAATACAGGAGTTGGGCCTTCGTCCATTAAAATCTTTGGCGATCTACAAGTATTTTCTCTAAACCAATCTCCCTCTCATTTTTCTCTTCTTCTTCTCCTCTTCTTTGTTTACTCTGATCCATTCAGCCAATACTCCCATCTTTTCCTTCTTCGATCAAAGATGACCCACCCTCGATTGATTCTATATCCCAAGTCGATGCTCGACGTGCCTCTGAAACCTCTTCACTTCTTGTCTTCCCCGTTCATAACCTCTCACCTCTAGAGCAACGCCACTAAAGCACTGCTCCTCTTCCCCCAGCTGACAGCAGGAGCATGCACCCTTTCCTCCTTGAGATTCAAGTCCTTATTCTCCTTGCAGGTACATCATGTACGAGACTTCCTCTATTCACCACTCAGTTCGTGTGTCGACCAGAACATCATCAGAGGAGCACCGACGAGAGAGCCCTCGCCCTGCCTGATGAAGAGGTTGTTGAAGGAAGAAGAATGGAAGGGATTCTTCCTAGGCACATAGTTGCTCTCTGATCAAGAACACAACGCATCAAGGCCATCCATTTTCGCCAAATCTAAGACGTGGATCGAACCTTCATCGATGATCAAGATCATCCCACACCTGAAATCCAAGCCGCATGCCTCGGGCTCTTTCGAAGCAACCAAAAGCAACGAGTGGAGGCTCGGGCCTCCAAACCTTGAGCCGTAAACCGAACCTAGTGCTCTGCACGTGCCTCTTACACACGTGGGAATATTGCGCCCCGACCCCGCATGATCCCATAATTTCAAAGAGTCCTAGTCACATGTATCATGTATGACTTGGGGCAAATTGCTCGGCACCCCTCTGCAACTCCAAAGAACTACATCTATGCCCCTGCTGGGGATAAATTGCAAAGGAACCCCAATCAACTTTGCCAAATTGCATATTTAGCCCACAGAAGGTCCAATTCACGAACATTTCTTTTATTTTATTTAAAGAAAAGTCCTTTGAACTTTGTTTATTCATTTCTTGAGCCTTGTTTATCCGATTTTGTATTATTTATGTTGTTTTGATGATTGTTATATTCTCTATCGTCCCGAACATTGAAACGTTCATTTTGAGACACTCCTAGACGTCAAATTATTTGAGGAGTTTATTTGTCAACATTGAGCATGTATTTCTTTTGTGATTGGTTTTTGTTGCTCAATGTGTTAAATTGACATTTCATTTTTGAGATTAAATTAGGGGGAGGAATTAATTGATTGACTTGTCTTAGATAGGCTTGTTGTATCTGCCTATTTGTCCTTGCATCATTAGTCATCATTCAAAAATCATAAAAAATGCATTTATTTCTCTCTCACCACATATCATATCTATATATACTACATTAAAAAATTATTTTTAAAAGTCATGCATCATATTTCTTTAGTAATTAATTACATATTTTAATTAAAAATCAATAGAAATATGAAATTACAGAAACACCAAAAAATTCTATGAAAACATAATTATCTGAATTATAAATTATTAACCCTAGACCCTTATATTAGATCCATGAGTTCAACCTTGGGACGTACCAAAGTAAAATAAATAATTCGAACGCATTGAGGATTAATTATCCTTATTATTCTCTCGGTGTGGTCATTTTTAATGAATCTCTAGATTGCCCAGCTACAATTAAGATGACAATAAAAAGGGTAATTTTGGAGCATCATCATGGGGGAGGAGGCAATGGAGGAGGAGCGAGAGGTCTAGGAGGAGGAAGAGAAGGGGGAGGAAGAGGATGAGGGAGGAGGAGGAAGATGGGAAAATGACCTTTTCAACCCTTCTTTTGAATTTAATTCTCGTTACATCCTCAAAGTTAACGTTCGCTTGCGTTGGAGATGGACGACAACTAACCGGAGGTCCATAAGTGATAGAACGCCAAAAAGTCAGGGGTACAACTGATACTCCTAAAAGGGAGGGGCATAACTGGAGTTATAATATCACAGAAGGGCACAACTGATAAAATCCCTAAAAATGAATTTTTAGTCATCACATATACACCATAAAAATACGACATAACCCTTAACATTCTCTCATCAAACATGAAACCAAGATGATCATCCAAAATCTACATCTACCCATCATAGAGTAACAGTTGTGCTGCTCTCCAGCGAAAGATATTCCCCTCCCCAATCATTCTTCACCCATCCCAGCAGAAAGGAATAAATCAGGGAGATTTTAAGTCCATAGTATAAACTATGCCTACAGATAATCCAACAAGCAGCATACATGCAAGATACAAGGAGTCGAAGATAAATCTCAGATGAAACCAAACCATAGAGAATGTGCGATTAATGTAACCCAACATGTAGCGGCAAAAAAATGTGCACAAGCATATAGTAAACCCAATCGTAGAAGCAAAATGGAGCAATGTTTGAGCTAGTACCTCGCAATCCAGCAAAAGGAAGAAGAAATATGCATGCACAAGCAAAGGACAAAATGCACAACAAGGGCTACAGTGAGCGATCGGAGGTCGATCTCCGACCCATTTTATATGGTGGTAATGTGTTATTAGAAACCCTAGATTCTATGTCGGAAGACATATTTGATAATACAATTTGAGGGATTACCGAGGACACCATGCCTTTAAGGCTGGAGAGCCCCGTCAAAGGCTTAGAAGCCTCTCCTGCGAGGTCTAACTGTCTCATTGATGGCAGAGTTAAAGCGACCTATTGGATATTCACGATTCATAGGTCAAGGCTGAGACATGTGTATGGCAAGATTCGCACTTCACGGGTGAATCTTGAGACATGCGCAAGGTGACGGAGGAGCAGAGCAAGAAGCAGAGGAGAAGACGGGAGGGGCCCAATGGGAGAGACATAATGCGCATGGGGTTGTCGGAGAGGGCGAGAGATGCGGTGACTGATGATGTAAAGGAGAGAATAAGGATACACGAGAATAGGGTCGAGGGCGAGGGAGAGCGAGAATTACTGTACGAGGGAAACGAGGAGAGAGACGGGGAATAGGACTCTTATTCCCATGCCTATTCCCCAATCGAGCATGCCCTTAGGGTATCGATTTAGGTTCCAGGGCATACCATGGGGACCTAACCCTCTCTCCTTCACCCTTGAGCTTTAGGTCACATGTTGAACCCTCCTACAACATATCTCTAGTGAGGATGATAGGGTCATGGCCCTGCATGCTGCAGACTTTGTCAATCATGTTATCTTCTTTGGTCAAAAAGCTTCTTTACTGCAGAGTTTTAAATGCTTTCATCAAGGTTGGTCTATCCTATGAAGTGTGCACGCTTTGAATTGCCAAGACTGTGGAAAGACTTGGAATGGCACATTTGTCCTACATAACTGTATTATCAATCGATTGTGCTCTCCTCTCTCTTGTGATTCTCGACCATGGTAACCGACCATGGTTCTAGGGTTTTTTTGACCCAAATAGATCTTATTTAAGGGGGAGGTGAGGTGCATCGAGGGTCATAGTGGATGACCTTGAAACTTTTCTTCAGGCTTGGTGTGTCCATATCTAATTTTTTCCGCTATCTTGTTGTCTCCATATATTCACGAGTGAGGTAAGCTCTTACTCTTGCATGTACCATTCAACCATACTCTATGTGCATTCTGCTTTTGTGTTTTTGAAATGTTGTTGATGTTTTTTAATATGTTATCGTTGCACTATAACTTGTTGCATTTTTGGTACATTTGTTTCTTATATGCCGAGCCGTGTTAAACTTTGAAGCACATTTTTTCCACTTGATAGTTGTTGAGCTTTCTTGTATGTTGAGCCTTTTAAACTTACTGTTAAATTTTATGTTAAAAGCAACAATTGGAAATGATATATTTATCGTATGCCTTTTGTTATACATTCTGCTATAAATGATGCCTGGAAGTGCAATGTTAGTTTTAAGTTAAAGGTTGTGCCATCTTCATCTTTGTCAGTTGATCAAGAAAAACATATGTTGAAGTGCTATCAATGTGATGTCTATATGGATATATCAAGGATGGTATTGCTCATGTTATTGGGTTTGTTGTTAAGAAGAAATTTATGTTAAGGTTTTATCCAAACTTTGTGCATGTATGATGCTTTATATTGTTATATCTATCCAGTTTAATAATCATTTAATTTATATGTTACTAATCTAATTGGTGTATAATAATATTTGAGCCAAGACAAGTAATCAACATCGAGGGCCACTCAATTACAGATTGATTTGTATACTGCTCCCTGAAATGAAAAGCTAGTTGAATATGGAAATTTCCATATTCTGTCAATTCTATTTTAATGGATATTAGAATGTCCTCTTGTTAACCATGTGAGCCCGAGGCGAACCATTCCTACAATAAATGTTATTGTAATTTATGATTTATCAATAAACGTTATTGATTATTTTCACTCTCTTTCTGAGATTAAATGAACGAATGCACTATAAGGTCCCTCTGTACAATAAGGGTTATGTACCATGGCCGACTTGATAATCATACAGTTGTTGATTCATTAATTGAATCATAGAGGATGGTGCTTGGATGAATATCTAAGGAGTTAGATAGAGGACTCATCAAGCACCATCAAATGATTATTAAGTGTTGATCTCCAGCATGAGTAGGAGATGGCAATCCTTTCTCTTTTGGCTGATATTTGACCGACCTCTTGATGCAAGTCCTCTGCATGGGAAAAGTGATTCGGAGGTGTTAGATTAGTTGAGTCAAAGGGTTGACTTAATGAGATCGAGATAACCAAAGACCTATGTTAAATGATGTCACAGCATAGGCACACATCCTCTGACCAGAGACAGATGTGTTACTATATGTCTGAGTGTGTACATTTGGCAGACCAATAGGTTGATCACCTAATCAAGGTCTATACACCGACGAGCTGGTGTGCATGTAAGGACATATGAGTAATACGATCTCTCAAAGGGATCATACAGGTTCACATGTGAACCGGAAGACATGAGCTCACTCACGAGGTATAGGGACTGATCAAATTCCATGCATGGTTGTCATGCTTTGGAAGCATGACAAGAATTTGAAGGTATGATATATGCTTTGGGAAAGAATATGATCGATACCAATTCCCAATGACCAAGACTGAGAAACTTGATGATTAAACCCTAAAGAAGACAGTACAAAATTGATCTACATCTTTGGGTTTCATCACAAGTCTTCCAGTATGCAGGATGTACAAGTGTTGGGAATACCTGAGGGTGATGTCATCATAAACGATTGTATAACTATGACGTTTCCATTCTGAGGGAGTGATGAAACAGGTCTGGATTTTAGTGACTCCTCTCAGTAGAGAAGTAACCTGATCTTAGTCCAAGTATTGGACATTGTTGTGAATGAGATTCAGATGCAATGAGAAGATTAGGTATGTGGCCTTGATTCAATCAAGCATCTATGGGAGGTCCATGAGATCTAGATTTGAGATGTGATCTCCATATCCAAGTCACTATACATGGAAAAATACAATCGCCCTGGCCTGATATCCAAGTATCTGCGGAGAAAGCGCATCATTCTTGAAAGGGTTCAAGAATGATTCCATAGTTGAATGATATCTGAGCATTAAGAGATTGATAATTAATTGTGATTTAATTATCTTGACGTGTGTGTATATTTATCCAATATAATTAAATATGATTTAATTATTGTGGATAAGAATAATGTGGATATCAATATCAAATTATTCATAATATATTATAAATGTGATTTATAATATATTAGAGAGATTTTATTATGATTTATATTTGTTAATTAATTATTGGTGTGAATTGGATTCACATTGTATAATTAATTGAAAATGTAAATTATTTTTTGTTTTGGGTTGTGAATGTGATTCACAAATTTCCAATGGTAAGATTGCAATATTCTCAAAATTAATTATAAATTATTTTTGTAGAATAATTTACAACAAAAGTTATTGTAAAATAATTGGAGATTTTCATGGATATATGCAATCTCATGAGATTGCATGAGATTGCCTCCACCATGGATTATGGTGGACGGCTACCAAGTCCTATATGGAATTGGTAGCCGTCCTACCTATTTCATGGGGAGATGTAATCTCCATGCTAATGTCTCCATATTTGATTGATTTGATTTAGGATTGAATTATATTTGATTTATCAAATACATTTAATCTAAATTAAATTATTAGTTGTTGGTTTTACCAAAAAGAATCTTTACCATTGGATTAAGCACAAATCAATCTCATCCATGATTTGGTGTGTCTCATGGATTGTGATCCATGGACTCCCAAAACCCTATAAATAGAGAGGCACCCCTTGCTCTCTATGGATATGCAATTGTGATACATGAAGCTCTCTTCTCTCATTCCACATTTCACCCCTTCTCTCTTGAGATCAGGAGTTCACCATGCTTGGATCAACTTCTTGGATTGCGAGGATCACGTGACTCATCTCCACGCTCGCAAGCGTCTTCTCCGAAGATCGGACTTGAGACATGAGGTCTCTTTTCATAGAGACTTGATAAATCACGCTACAAGAGGTATTCCTATATACTTGATGTGATTTTAGATGAAACGATCCGAGAATCGTTCTTAGATCATGTGGTTTCATCACATGAAAAATTTTTAAATTCCGCTGCATAGAACAACTAGTCTGACTAGTCATTTTTCATTGTATTCGATACGATGCTCACGCTTCCGTGATGCGCTTGAGGATTATCCCATATCCTTCAAGTGGTATCATAGCCTTAGGTCGAAGGTTTTGGATACGATCCGTAAACCTAGGACGGCTTGGGTTCGTTAAGGTTGCGAAAGTTTTCATCGCATTTCATTTTAGCACCTCTGTTTAGTGAACAAATTCGGCCCTGTTTAAAATGTTTAAACACGAATTAATCATTTGAATTTTGTTCTCCATTAAATAAGGAAATCATAGGATCTGAGTTTACATAATTTGGGTTCCGTTTGCTCAAGATATGGCCTTTTGAATAAACATGTATTCACTGTTGCGGGAACTGCAAATCTTAACATGATTAATGAGTTAATTACTATTTTGATGCACCTAGAAATGCATGAAATATCACTTAGATTCTGTCATAAATCAAATTATCAATCTTTAGAAATTGATTTTGCATAATTTGGATTTGATTTGATTGAGATATATTAATTTTAGTAAGTAGGGGTCACTACTGAAATTACATTCCTAACCAAGAATCATGTGATTGTCAATTAGTGAAATTAATTGTTAATTTCATGAAATAAATATGGAAAATATTTGAGAAATATTTAATAATGATTATCCTTAATTGACATGGCCTCAACCAATAAATTGATTAGATTTGATCTAGATAATAATTGGAAACACAATCAACAAACAACTTGCTTGAATAGGATTGGGCATTTGTCTAGCAAATTTCCTTATAATCAAAATTGTTTTGATTATTACTATATGGTATAAATTTGGTTGAAGAAAACATTGATCTATTTGGTATTATCCTTTCCTGAGGTGGATATGGTGTCTAGTCGGGGAGCGTTGGGGTAGCAGGTTGCACCGTGTGCGGTCTGTCCCACTCCCGTCGGTATTGGCCATGACAACGCGTAGGGACATGATAATGCCGGAGAAATCAAGGTGTATTTTTCTAATTATTAAAATTCGAATTAATACGTACTTGAGATAATACCATATATATTCAAGTAAAACCAATCAAGTTTGTTGATTGAATTGGATTGATAATTGATTTAATAAGATTGAATTAATTATATCCAATTAAAACACTCTATTATGAATAGATGTGTATTTCCCTTGGAAGAATTAATTATATAAATATGATTCATGATAATTAATTAAAATTTGAATATGAGGTGGAGGATCACATAAGTGACATCCATGGTCTCTCGTCAAGGCGAAGGGTTTCTGTCACCAGGGATTGCATATACGAGACGCATGTCCAAAGTGACAGCTCCTGTATGCAAGCGCATCTGGATCAGGCTCTTTGCTTCTCGAAAGAGTAAGGTCGTATGCGTAGTGACCCCGATATCGGGTCCTCATATTATTGGGGCGATATTGGATTGCGCATAGTGAGTACTATTCTTGTTGACGGTTAGTTCAATTAACAATGGGTCAACATCACCTTAGGGGTGGTGGGCCCGGGTGTTAAAGACCGAATTGGGAAATGCAAGTTGGGCTTGCAAGGAGGAATGTGTTCCCGCTTCTCTTTATTGGAGTCACAGGTTCTCATATTATTGGGATGTGACAAAGGTAAAGAGTAGATCCCAGTTCTTGCTAGAGATACAGCGGTAAGTATATATCTAGCTTTGAAAGTGATTAAGGGAATGAACTTTCAAAGTTGACAATGCAAGACTAATTTAATTTAAAATCCCTTAATCAAATATATATAATTTTATGTTCTAATATAGATGCATTCTTAATTTCAGAAAATGAAGTCCATGAACCCACTAAGCAGGCTTCTGGAGGTCAACCAGTTGACCGGACCGAATTATTCGGATTGGATCTGTAATTTGGAGCTTGTTCTCTCGGCTGAGCGCATAAGTTATGTACTCACAGAAGACAAGCATGAAAACCCTAAAACGAAGGAAGAAAAGCAATACAATGACAATTATGATGAAGATCATGTCTTGGCTAGATGCTATATCTTGGGTTCTCTCTCCAATGTTCTTCGGAAGCAACATGTGGAGATGAGCACATGCCAGGAAATAATGCAGAATCTGAAAGATATGTTTGATGGCATAAACCGCACCCAGCGTTACAATATTATAAAAGAACTCGTTCGCTGCAAGATGTAGGAAGGAACTTCAGTCCGAGAACATGTACTCAAAATGTTTGGGTACTTGTCTGAGCTGGAGACCCTTGGGGCAAATATGGATGCGGACATGCAAGCTGATTTCATTTTGTTGTATTTGCCCAAGTCTTTCAATAATTTTGTGGTTTCATTCCACATGAACAAGTTTGACTTGACTAACGCTGGACTTCTTGCTACATTAAAGTCTGTGGAAGACGTAATGAAGAAAGATGGTCCCTCTGACAGTGCAATGGTTACACAGGTCAAAGGGAAGCACAGTCGAAAGCAAGGTTCTCGGAAGGGCCTGGCCCATAAGAGAAAGAAGAAGAGTCAAGGCATTGGCTCATCTTCCAATGCATCCACACTGATAGCGTCAAAGAAAACCGACGTTTATCACCACTGCAAGAAGCCCGGGCACTGGAGGTGTAACTGCCCGGAACACCTAAAGTCGATCGATAAAGGTAAAGCTCCAGCAGGTATGAAATCTACTTTCATCATTGAGACTAGTTTTCTCGTTGGACGAGAAGGAAGTTGGGTTGTAGATTCTAGTGCTTCTGTTCATGTATGCAATTTGTTGCATTTGTTTCAGGAAACTAGGAATCTGGAAGAAGGGGAAATAGTCATCCAGATGGATCTGATGCAAGTGTTGCAGCAGTCGTCATCAGGACATGTCGACTATCATTATCTAGTGGTAGAGTCTTAGTACTTAAAGAGTGTCTTTATGTACCTGAAGTCAGAAGGAATTTGATATATGTAACTAAACTTGTTAGAAGTGGATATTCATTCCTTTTCTGTAATAAATTAGTCATAAACCATTATGATAAATATATTACGGATGGTATTTCGACTTCTGGTGGACTCTATGAATTGTGCACTGATAAATGTATTATGAATGTTACTAATAATAAAAACCCTAAAAGATCCAGAGAGGATGGAATTCTTTTGAATGAGATTTGGCATCAAAGGCTTGGCCATTTATCTGTTGATAAGATCAATAGATTAATAAAGGATAGACCTTTGGATTTTCTACAGATTCAACCTTTATCTACGTGCAAACATTGCATTCGAGGTAAAATGACTAGGATGTCTTTCTGTAATAAAGTTATAAGATGCGAAGGTATTTTTGACCTAATACATACTGATGTATGTGGTCCCTTCAGTACCGCGACCCAAAATGGATATCGGTATTATTTGACATTTATTGATGACCATTCGCGATACGGGTTTATCTTCCTATTACGTCATAAATCTGAAACCTTTGAAAAGTTCAAAGAGTTCAAGCTTTTGGTTGAGAACCAAACCGATAGGAAGATTAAACAGATTCAATCTGATCGAGGTGGTGAGTACATCTCAGATGAATTCAAGGAATATCTTAAAGAGAATGGAATTGTCTCCAATCTCACTCCCCCCGGAACTCCCCAACTTAATGGTGTTGCTGAAAGACGCAGCTGGACTATCATGGATATGGCTCGTTCAATGATGAGCAAAGCACATTTACCACTTAATTTCTGGGGATATGTAGAAGAGACTGCAATATATATCTTGAATAAGATTCCTAGCAAATCTGTACCTAAGACTCCTCATGAGCATTGGTATGGAACCAAACCTAGTGTTAATCACTTGAGGGTTTGGGGTTGCTTGGTCCATGCGAAGAACATGGATGCAAGTAAGCTACAATATCGCTCTCGTGAGTATTACTTCATTGGGTATGTTAAAGATGGTATTGGATACCAGTTCTATGGCCCTGAGACTCAAAAGGTTTTTGTCTCTAGAGATGTGAAATTTGTGGAGGATGATTTTCTTAAAGATCAAGGCAAAAGTGAAGTAGAGGAACTCATTGAATCCCCTGAGGATTCTGAGCTTCCTGAGCCAGAAACTGAAGAGATAAATAAAGATGAAACACCCATACCTCTTCGAAGAAGTTCGAGGGTGGTTACACCACCTGAAAGGTATGGATTCCGTGTGTCAAGTGAAACTGACAATGATCCTTCTTCATTTGATGAAGCACTCGCGGATCATGACATGGATAGATGGATGCTAGCAATGAAGTCAGAAATTGACTCCTGCATAAGAATGGTGTATGGACCCTAGAGGATCCACCTAAAGGGGTAAAACCCATTGGGTGTAAATGGATCTTCAAGAGAAAGAGGGGACCTGATGGGAAAGTAGAGACTTTCAAGGCACGGCTTGTAGCCAAAGGCTACACACATAGAGAAGGCATCGATTACGATGAGACGTTCTCTCCTGTGGTTATACTTAAATCCTTCAAGACACTGCTAGCTATAGCTGCATATCTTGACTATGACATCTGGCAGATTGACGTCAAGACGGCTTTCCTCAATGGATACCTAGAGGAGGATATCTATATGGAGCAGCCCCAGGGCTTCATAATTGAGGATGGCAAGGTATACAAGCTGAAGAAATTCATCTATGGGCTCAAGCAAGATTCTCGTAGCTGGAACATCAGATTTGATGAAACCATAAAGAGTTATGATTTTGTGCAGAATCCCGATGAACCTTATGTGTACAAGAAGCTTAGTGGGAGCGCCATTGTATTCATCGTGCTTTACTAGATGACATCCTTATCATTGGGAATGATACATGGATGATGATTAGTGTAAAAAATTGGCTATCCCATACCTTTGAGATGAAATATTTTGGAGAAGCCTCTTACATCTTAGGTCTGAAGTTGTTCAGAAATCGAGAAAAGAGGATATTGGGATTGTCACAACATGGGTACATTAAGAAGATTCCAGTCGGATATTGATGATCGAAAGTCGACATCAGGGTTTGTATTCCTGTTGAACGATGGTGTCGTGAGCTGGAGAAGCAAGAAGCAGGACACTACAGAAGATTCAACAACAGAAGTCGAGTACATTGCCGCATCAGATGCTGCAAAGGAGGCGGTGTGGTTGCACAAGTTAATCCTGGAGCTTAGCGTAGTTTCCTCTGATACTCACATCCCATTACTCTATGATAACACGGGAGCCATTGCCCATGCGAAGGAACCTAGATGGCATCAAAAGAGCAAGCATGTGGAAAGGAAATACCACATCATTCGGGAGATTCAAAAGCGTGGTGATATCATCATCACCAAGGTGGCCTCCGCCGACAACGTTGTTGATCCTCTTACCAAACCTCTGACACAGAAGGTTTTCGACCAACATGTAATGAGTATGGGTTTAAGGATTGTTTCTGAATGGTTCTGAGGGCTAGTGGGAGATTGTTAGCCATGTGAGCCCGAGGCGAACCATTCCTACAGTAAAAGTTATTGTAATTTATGATTTATCAATAAAAGTTATTGATTATTGTCACTCCCTTTCTGAGATTAAATGAATGAATGCACTATAAGGTCCCTCTATACAATAAGGGTTATGTACCATGGCCAACTTGATAATCATACAGCTGTTGATTCATTAATTGAATCATAGAAGATGGTGCTTGGATGAACATCTAAGGAGTTAGATAGAGGACTCATCATGCACCATCAAATGATTATTAAGTGTTGATCTCCAGCCTGAGTAGGAGATGGCAATCCTTTCTCTTTTGACTGATATCTGACCGACCTCTTGATGCAGGTCCTCTGCATGGGAATAGTGATTCGGAGGTGTCAGATTAGTTGAGTCAAAGGGTTGACTTAACGAGATCAAAATAACCAAAGACCTATGTTAAATGCTATCATAGCATTGGCACACATCCTCTGACCAGAGACAAATGTGTTACTATATGTTTGAGTGTGTACATTTGGCAGACCAATAGGTTGATAACCTAATCAAGGTCTATACACCGACGAGCTGGTGTGCATGTAAGGACATATGAGTAATACGATCTCTCAAAGGGATCATACAGGTTCACATGTGAACCGGAAGACATGAGCTCACTCATGAGGTACTGGGACTGATCAAATTCCATTCATGGTCGTCATGCTTAGGAAGCATGACAAGAATTTAAAGGTATGATATATGCTTTGGGAAAGCATATGACCGATACCGATTCCCAATGACCAAGACTGAGAAACTTGATGATTAAACCCTAAATAAGACAATACAAAATTGATCTACATCTTTGGGTTTCATCATAGGTCTTCCAGTATGCAGAATATATAGGTATTGGGAATACCTGAGGGTGATGTGATCATAAACGATTGTATAACCATGACGCTTCCATTCCGAGGGAGTGATGAAACAGGTCTGGATTTTAGTGACTCCTCTCAGTAGAGAAGTAACCTGATCTTAGTCCAAGTATTGGACATTGGTCTGAATGAGATTTGGATGCAATGAGAAGATTAGGTTGGCGGCCTTGATTCAATCAAGCATCTGTGGGAGGTCCATGAGATATGGATTTGAGTTGTGATCTCAATATCCAAGTCACTATACGTGGAAAAATACAATCGCCCTGTCCTTATCTCCAAGTATCTGCGGAGAAAGCACGTTATTCTTGAAAGGGTTCAAGAATGATTCCATAGTTGAATTATATCTGAGCACTAAGAGATTGACAATTAAATGTGATTTAATTATCTTGATGTGTGTGTATATTTATCCAATATAATTAAATATGATTTAACTATTGTGGATAAGAATAATGTGGATAGCAATATCCAATTATTCATAATATATTATAAATGTGATTTATAATATATTAGAGAGAGCTTATTATGATTTATATTTGTTAATTAATTATTGGTATGAATTGGATTCACATTGTATAATTAATTGAAAATGTAAATTATTTTTTATTTTTGGTTGTGAATGTGATTTACAAATTTCCAATGATAAGATTGCAATATTCTCAAAATTAATTATGAATTATTTTTGTAGAATAATTACATTGGAGATTTTCATGGAGATATGCAATCTCATGAGATTGCATGAGATTGCCTCCACCATGGATTATGGTGGACGGCTACCAAGTCCTATATGGAATTGATAGCCGTCCTACCTATTTCATGGGGAGATGTAATCTCCATGCTAATGTCTCCATATTTGATTGATTTGATTTAGGATTGAATTATATTTGATTTATCAAATATATTTAATCTAAATTAAATTATTAGTTGTTGGTTTTTACCAACAATAATCTTGACCATTGGATTAAGCACAAATCAATCTCATCCATTGATTTGGTGTGTCCCATGGATTGTGATCCATGGACTCCCAAAAACCTATAAATAGAGAGGCACCCTTTTCTCTCTATGGATATGAAATTGTAATACATCAAGCTCTCTTCTCTCATTCCTCACGTCACCCCTTCTCTCTTCTCCATTGGTGGTCGTCCACCGAACCCTAGAGGAGAAGCCTCATCATCGCTTCGCCACCGCGCCGCCGCCTCGACGTTCTCCGGTTCTCCATCTTCTTCAGAATACTTCGCTCATGAAGATGGTGTTTGATCTCGTGCGATGAGATCAGGAGTTCACCGTGCTTGGATCAACTTCTTGGATTGCGAGGATCATGCGACTCATCTGCGTGCTCGCAAGTGTCTTCTCCGAAGATCAGACTTGAGACAGGAGGTCTTTTTTCGTAGAGACTCGATCAATCATGCTACAAGAGGTATTCCTATATACTTGATGTGGTTTTAGATGAAACAATCCGAGAATCGTTCTTGGATCATGTGGTTTCATTACATGAAAATTTTTTAAATTCCAAGCATAGAGCAATTAGTCCGACTAGTCATTCTTCGTCATATTCAATACGATGCTCACGCTTCCGTGATGCGCTTGAGGATTATCTCATATCCTTCACCTCTTATATCTGAGGATTTGAAAATTGTTGACAAACGATATGTTAGCTTAACATATTTTCACAATGTCAGCATAGCTACATATTATACAAACATAAGTTATAGTTAGCACAGCTTGTTGTCATGGTGTTAATCGATCCTTTTTGAGCTTTCTTCTATACCGAGCCTTGTCAAACTTACTGTTAAACTTTAATGATAAATGTCATACTTAAAATGTTCCCTTAATAATTTATATCTTATGATATACTTCCAGCTATAATTTCATCTACACCGATCATTGTTATATTGTAGGGTTTTTATCACTTGTACCCTTCTTAACTTATGTAATGTCAGTTATCCCCCTCTTTTTTGTAATATCAGTTGTGCCCTTATATTATTACAAATTTCATAGTTCTATTCTTTGTAATATATGTTGTCTCCCTAATTTACTTTAACATAAGGGCGGAACTGTAAATTTTATAAGAAGGTAGGGGCACAACCGGTATTCCAAAAAAGTAGGGGACATAACTGATATTGCAGAAGGTAATAAGGGCACATGCGATAAAAACGCTATATTGTAAATGCAAAGTTAAATTGAAGTTAAAGCTACTTTTGTGCTCATCCTTATTAAACAATAATTGCATGTAATTATTAGAAAACTTTATTTACATGTTAATGCTATTATTGATTCATATCAATTAGCTTATGTTATTTTGGTGCTACATACTATTATTGTTTTTTTAAAGAAAAAAAGGCTTCCACCGTATAGGTGTGAGTCCAAAAACTTCACCATTAACATACTATTATTGTTAATCCATTTATATGTTAGCGGTTATCAATTAACATCTCTTTATACATGGCCTCCGTGAATCGAGAAGTTGATTGATCATGGAAATATCCCAATCTTTTTAGTTTTGTTTTGAAAGATATTAGAATCACCTCATATACCCTAGGTTTTGAGAATTACTGTGGCACACAATGTTGGTATAACTTGTTTTCACAATGTTCGCATAGCTTGTTGATGTACACCATGTTAACATAACTTGTTTTCACAATGATAGCATAGCTTGTTGTCATGGTCTTAATTGGTCCTTGTTGAGCTTTCTTCTATATCAAACCTTACTAAGCTTACAATGATACATTCTCTATGTTAAATACAGTACCAGAAATGATGTATTTATGGATATAGAAAGGATGATAATGCTCTTATTATTGGGTTTGTTGTAATGAGAGATTTATGTAACATTTCTGCTATACCTTCTCCCATTGAAATGCTACATGTTGTTATATTGATCCATTTTAAGAACATCTTTAGTTGCATATTGCCAACCTAATCATTTATATGAAACAACTTAACAACATATGTTTTATACAATGCCTCCTTGAAATGAGAAGGAAACTTGTTGCGCAATGATTTCTATTATACTGCCATCTTGATAGCATATTTTCTTATCACACCGTTGGCGTAGCTTGTTGTCATGGTGTTAATAGATCCTTGTCGAGCTTTCTTCTATACCGAGCCTTGTTGAACTTACTTTTAAACTTCAATGTTAAATGCCATACTGCAAATGTTATGTTAAATTCATACCTTCTGCTATAGTTTCTTCTATACTAAACTTATTATATGGTAAATACAATATTAAATTGAAGTTAAAAATCCTTCTAAATTGACCATTGCTTATAACTATTGAGGAACTTTATTTTCATGTTAATTCAATTGATAAATCAATTTCTACCTCTCTTAAAAATGTTGAATTATTGTAGTATAGCGAGATAGAAAATGCGTGATAAAAAATTACAGATTTTATAAGTTAAATGTGGTTATTTTTTTAACTTGGTAAGTATACCAAAGTCAAACTCAGGAAATGATGATTCTTTAGTTGCGTGGTTTCAATTATTTCATGTATTAAATTAACTGTAATGATAATTTTTGCATCAAGAAAAATTTGCAGAAATGAGCTACATGCAAAAATGAGTTATCCGATGCAAATATGTTTTAGATATTTTTAACGAAGATAAAAATTAAAAGATGGAAGGACGGGCTACTATGTGAATATGTGTGATTTTATCTCTGCAATAATAAATATCTCCAATCTAAGATTTACACATAGATCAAAAGTCTCCCAAAAATATTTATCAATAAAAAATCTTGGTTGCATCCTTGAATATTATTCGCTCAATTATTCATGCAATAATGTATATATCAAATTTACTTTCAAGCAATAAAATTAATATAAAGGATCTGGATAATTACGTTAAAAGGTCAACTTATTTCCCTACAATTCATTTTTACTTGGATAATTCCTCAAGGAAATATCTTCAATTGAAGTAGAGAAATATGTCCATAATAATATCTTTAATAAAAAATAAATATTCAATTACAAGAATGCCTCTAAATCAAGTTCTCTATATCTCAGAAGATAGATAATGAAAATGGCTTTAAATCGACACTAAGTTTGCGATTTTTAGATAAGATATGCAACAGTTATTCAACAATGAAGATAGGGACATAAATGCAATAAAAATATTGACTTTACTATCAGAATGGTCCAAACTAGAGACTTATCTATAATACTCTAAAAACGGTAGGAGCTTTTACAAATTTGTCCAATAGCCGAGGATGCCTTTGTAGTTCTTGGAAAATAGGAGGCCCTCTATGTAACTCATGCACCCACGTGTTACAAATCTCATGACTCCAAGGTCTTATCGTGTGGCTGCAGTCAGCTTGGTCTACCACGATCCAGATGATGATGGCTCTCCACGTGGTGTTACCATGATCCAATATTCTAAGAACTTATGACCATTATTAAAAAATGGAGAGCAGACGAGTTCATGTTGATAGTGTTGTTACATGCAATAGATTGCATCATCAAAGAAAGAAGAGATGGGTTAAAATGAAAGATGCTAGTGCTGTAGAAGGGACCTGATGCCGCTTGACCTGCAAATGAAGTTAGGCTCGAGCTGAGAAGCTCGGCCATGGCGTGAAAAACAAAGTGATAGGGGGATGGAATGCTCCTGTGGGACTGGGACGAAGCCAGGATTTTCGAAATGGGGAGTCCAAATGGAATAAGAAAATGCACTCTTATGTTATATAATAGATAATAAAAATTTTCTCATTTCTAAAAAGGGCTTGAAGGGGCTGTCACCGCACTATTTTTCCTGTGTTTTTTTATTTTTTTTGAAAAATATCACCATGTATATTCATCTATATATTCCTTCAATATATCATTCCAGTTTCGTCAGAAACAGAAACTCCTATGCCCTCTATCTAGAACAAGTCGATTACAACAATATTTAGACCATTAAAATTACATGTTCTAGATGAAGACATAGGAGTCTCTGTTCCTGACGAAATTCGAATGTCATATTGGAGGGATATTTGGATGAATATACATGATGATATTTTCAAAAAAATAAAAAAATTATGGAAAAATAAGACGGGACAACCATGTTGATTGCCCCGAGGGGACATTCCCATTTTTTTCTTCTAAAAATATCAACATAAATACTTAAATATCTAAAAGTATTTTTTAGATTTTTTATAACCAAATATTCAAACCAATTAATTTTGTTATAAAAAATTTAAATTTTAGTAAGTATTCTTTCATGATTTTACATGATTGGTGAAAAAAAGCTATCACATTATAATATTTCAATAAGAAGATAATTGAACTATAAAGTATTGAAAATAAGAGCAATTGGAAATACCTACAATGTTGGTATTATTCAAATCTTCTTACCATTATAAATAATACGACCTTTATAAATCATGCATATTTGTCAACGTCATGGTTATGAGGATGAAATTTGTTAATGCATTTTCTTAGCAATTAAGATCTCAAAGAAAATTCTATATCGCAATAGATCAAGGTATTTATATGGAGTGTGCTAATATTACTTATTTGTTGCATTGTTATCAACCTCTTTCTTGTTTTTCCTATTCTTTCATCTTCTAATGATTGTACTTCATATTTAATTAGAGTTTGTATTATTTTTTATGTATTTTAATTTAAATAATATGCATAAAATTTTCAAAGACTTATATTATATTTATTTTTAACAGAAAAATAGGTAATGACAAATTACTAATAAAATATTATATTATGATTGTTTTAAATAATAAAACTTTACATTTTTCGCAAAATTTAAAGATCCAAGCCCTGTATAATTGAAAATTTAAAGTAAATATCAAAACCATTCATATTTTTTGGATCATTCATTGGATGGTTGACTTTAATTTTTCAAATTACTAAGAAATAAATTTAAGTATACTTATTTCCTTTTAGAAATGACAATATAGATGAAAAAAAGAAAACAAAAAAGTGGTATTTGTTTTAAGAGGGCGAAATGGAAAATATATATTGAAAGATTAATGGGAGGATAGTGTTTGACAGGGGTCACAATATCTTATTGATATATTAATTATATTAAGTATATACAGAAAGATTAATGGGAGGATTGTTTTAAAGAGGGAGGAATTCCTATTATTATATTACTTATATTAACTTATTAAATATATTTCTATTTAAAGTAAAATAGAAGAAATGACATTTCATTGGGGAAGCCAACTCTTCCTTAATTATAGAAAACATGGGAGTGGTGCGCAGGGGGGGAGGGGGTGCGCTGGCCCCCTCCCTCCGTCCCTGTTGTGGGATGAGGGAATTGAAGTTGTAGCTCTGACTGGGTGTCAATAGGAGGTGGTTGAGTTTCTGGAAAGGTAAAGAAGCATGTGATAGATATGGGTATGAAGTGGTATGTGTTGTCGGATTGGGTTTGACTGAATCATGAAGATGAAGAAGGGGATGAGGGAATTATAACAGATAAATGGAAAGAAGATCTGCAGGAGGTAGATAAGAAAGAAAAAGGAAGGGTTGCTGAGAAGTTATCTGGTGGGTTTCTTCGTTGGGTTGAGGTTGAAGCTGAGAAGAAGCTCGGCCAGTTCTCATCTCAAAGAGCCTTGACAAAACTAATCTGAAGCTCTACAGCACACAAGAGTTCGGATTGCTACAAGGAAGGGATCTCTTTGGATCGTGCTTCCACAGTCGGGATTGCTACAAGGAAGGGATCTCTTTGAATCGTGCTTCCACAGAGTCGTCACAACCATCATCGCCTTCTCAGATTGCTTTCTCATATGTCACAGGCGGGAGCTTCGAAACATGCTGGCTCAACCTCATGTTTGGCGGATGAAGGTGGTAGTGGGAATGTGTTAGGGCTTTATAGATGGTGGTTTGAGATGAAACAGATGCCAAGGGGGTTGATGGTTGATGGTTACAAGCTACATGGATTGGGGGTTACATGCATCACTGATCCGAGGCAGAGGGCGAGGAGGAAACAAACTGGAAGATGGGATTTTCGTTGGTAACGGCTAAGGATGGGTGTGTTGACCTCGAGGTCAACCACGAGCACCCCTTGATTGGTGGGTTGGTAAGAGGTTGGTTGGGTTTGATGAGGTGGATCTAGGAATGTAAGTGAGCGAATGGGTGCAAACCACATGGCATTGTTGTCTTCTTGAGAAATCCTAAAGAGAAAGAAAAATTAAAAGAAATAGAGGATTGACTCAAATGAAATATCGTTTTTCATGAAAAATATCGGCCTCAATGTGATCTACATTGTTCATAAGACCCTAAAATCAAAAGATGACTCATGTACCAAATACATTTTTTTGGAAAGCTATTATATTTGAATAAAATATATCTTTTTCAATGTTTTGTATTTTCCTTTATCTTTTAATAAAATCTATAGATAAATGAATTAAAATAAATACTAGAAGTAAAGACAAACAATATTTTCTTTTTGAATTTTATAATTAATAAAAAAGGTTAAATAAAATCAAGAAAGAGAAAATATGTACATTATATACATGATCACAATACTTTATTTTCTTTGTTTTGCCATTCTTTTTGGATTTTATTTTTTTATGGTTAGTTAAAGTAGAACTCAAAGAAGATAAATGAAAACGAGTTAATCTCAAAAGGTTAATTTTTGTACATAAAATGATAGGCTAAAGAATGTTAATTTAATTTGCACATCTTATGTATATTACAAGAGATGGTAATTAGGGGTTTTATTTGGTTAACTACTCAAAGATTAAAGCTAAGATCAGACATTTAGAGTAGATGAATCACATATTCATCAGCTATTATTTTGTCAAACTGATTATTTTCTGCAATTGCAATGCTAAATATTCTTATTACTGATCCATTTACATGTTGTCGATGATTGATTAAAGAATATTTGCACATTGCTTCCTGAATCGAGAAGCCGATGAATCATGAAAATTTCCCCAATCTTTTCAATTGTTTTCTGATAGATATTAGAATCACCTCCTATGACTGATACTCTGAAAATTTATGAGTTAATTTTCCCCATCTTTATGTTTGATGCTATAATGGAAACACTATTTTAATTTTTCACACATCAACCGGATCTTAGAATAGGACAAAAGGATAATCTGTCGTTGGTTCCAAGATACTAATTATATTAAACTTGTTGTATGTTGATTTTGTTCCGTTCGAATGGTTGAATAATGAAGACTTAGCCCTCCAAATCTATGAACTGGATTAGGCAAATGGATGAGCAGCGTTTTGGTGGCCCTTCGCGTGTGAACCGCTCGATCATAATTGGGCAGCTCCGACGGTACAGCAGGCCTCTGTAGTACAGAAGAGGATCCTGGCCATTTACATTATCCTCTCTTTCTTTTTTATTTGCATTTTCTTTCTAATATAGTTTGTAATAGTTTCAAACTCTCTTTGAATCATCCATCTCGAACTATTATTTAGCAATTAGTATTGAATATATCATCGCTAGTAAAATTATTTTTGCATTACAATCTATAAGCGATTTTTTTATCATCGACCATCTTAACTTTGTGTAGTGTGGTTTTGTCGTTGCGATTTAAGTTTGCGGGAAATGGCACTATACTCCGAACATGCAAGAGATCACATACGTATCTGTTATTGTACAGATAATGTTCTACTCGTATGTCTGATGAAGTACGTGTATTCGACGATGTAGAGAATCTGTTGTGTTATCGTTTCCCTAAAATGAGATGTATGTAACGAGAAGCATCTCGAAATTGCAAGTACAAGGATAAGGCATCTTCGTTTCCTCCTACTATACGGTCAATGTAAGTTGCGAATGTCTTCCTGGCTGACATTATAAACATTATGAAATTCTCTGACAATGAACGAGGATAGCGATTAGAGGAAAAAGAACACATGCTCTGAGATAATGACAGATTTATCATACACATGATAGGCCAATCAACATCTGCTCACGACACGATCGACGAACCTATGTGCGATAAACATATTGTGATGTAGTTAATATTAATCGATATTTGTCACGGTATTTTGGCATCCGTTTACCTAATATTGCATATTACGGTTGTAATTCTCAGGTTATGACTCCATCGCTTCAATGTATAGTTACGATACGATGGCACACCCGATGTGACCATTTGAGATGGACGATAACCCAACTCACTTGATTGATTAGGTCATACTTAACGACAAATATGAGGCTTTCAATATTGCACATATTGGTTGGGATGTAATTGTTCTTGACTTAAATGAAAGATTTAAAATTGACTATCCGCGAAGTAGGATCCTGAAACAATCAAATATCTAACAATCTAATTATACGAGCACAATAAATCTTAAGAGAAATAATTAACATAGATCTCGTACACCTTCTTTGCCAATCAAATAGAAAACACCACGTAACTACCATTTATCCATCCTTACTCGTATTCATATCCGTGCAAATGAAGAGAAAAGAGAGATAAACCTCCTTTATCCTTGCACCGAACGAGACCTCATAGTCTCGAGTTTACTCGCTCAGACTCCCCTTTTCTGTATTTTCATAGAAGAGAAAATATATACAATCTATTCGAAGTTGCCACAAGTATGCAAACAATGCCTAATGCCTAATTTTTCCTCATTGAAGGAGTAGTTGTTGATGTACCTTGCGACTGGATACATTAAAGTTTGGATTTCTATGATTATTTTTTCAAGAGGCGTTTGTGTAGTCCAAAGTAAAATCCTCTTCACTGGAATAAGAAAGCCCACCCGTGCAAAACCGCGGTGAATGGAGGTAGAAGACTGGCATTTTGAGAACATGTTCTTTGCTAGAGCGTTACATATATCGTATAATTCTTTGAGCGTGTTCATATTTCATATATTATCCTTCGACATAAATCGGACTTAAAAAAGAAAATTATTTTGATTCAACCGTCTTATCTATACCTTAACTAACAAATTTTAATAATACACGATATATTTATGATACCAAATCTTACATAAAGCCCCGTGAGGGCTCACCGTTGCCCGCACTGTTCACCCCATCTGTCCAGATGAGGAGAAGAAGATCGGATCATATCTCCATTTCCGCTGTAGCTGTAGCTTGCAGTGCACTCCAAGCAATGCATAATCAATTGGTTGTTGACCAGAGATTATCCGTTGGGTAATGGCAATTTGTATTTCCCGTTGTTCACGTTTACTAGCCATTTGATCAAGCATACAACAACAACAAAGCCTTTTCCCACAATTAAGTAGGATCGGCTACATAGATTCTTCGCCTCCATTCAGATATATCTTGGGTCAATCTCGGACTTAAATCCAAAAAACTAAGATCTCTTCGTATAGTCTCTTTCCAACACTTCTTGGGTCGTCCTCGCCCTCTCTTAGCCAGCTCAACATCCCAATACTCGCATCTCCTAACCGGTGCATCAGTTGACCTTCTTTGCAAATGACCAAACCATCTTAAGTGGTTTTCTCGCATCTTATCCTCGATCGGAGCTACACCAACTTTCTTTCTGATTGCATCATTCCGAATCCAATCTTTATGCGTATGTCCACACATCCATCTTAGCATTTTCATTTCTGCTACAGCCATTCTCTGCACATGTCTATGGTTCACATGCCAACATTCATAACCATAAAGCATAGCAAGTCTAACGGCTGCTTTGTAAAACTTTCCTTTAATTTTTAAAGGGATTTTCTTATCACAGAGAACAGCGGAGGCTCCTCTCCACTTTAGCCAGCCTGCATTTATTCTATTAGTAACATCTCCATCAATTTCCCCGTCATGTTGCAAAATAGATCCCAGATATCTAAAAGAATCTCTCTTCTGAATGTTATCGTCACCAATCTTCGCCTCGATTCCTTCACCATTGCTTCCATCAAAGGTGCATTCCATATATTCCGTCTTAGCCCTACTTATACGAAAACCTTTAGTCTCCAATGCATGTCTCCAAACCTCAAGCTTCTCATTTACTCCATCTCTAGTCTCGTCAATCAACACAATATCATCAGAAAATAACATACACCAAGGTAACTCATCCTGAATGTGACTTGTCAACTCGTCCATAATCAAAGTAAAAAGAAATGGACTCAAAGCTGAACCTTGATGTAAACCATTGTTGATATCAAAATAGTCAGTCTTCCTCGTCGGGGTCCTTACACAAGATAAAGCACTATCATACATATCCTTTATGAGATTAATGTATAGGACTGGTACTTGTCTCTTCTCCAAAACTCTCCACAGTATCTCTCGTGGGACGGAATCATAAGCCTTCTCCAAATCAATAAATATCATATGGAGATTCTTCCTTTTAGCTTTATAAATCTCCATTTTTCTCCTCAGCAAATGGATGGCTTCAATAGTTGAGCGACCTGGCATGAATCCGAATTGGTTTTCTTTTACTTGGGAAACTTGCCTCAACCTTCTTTCGATCACACGTTCCCAAATTTTCATAGTGTGACTCATCAGCTTGATACCTCTGTAATTTGAACAATTTTAAATGTCTCCTTTGTTCTTATAAAGAGGCACCACGATACTCCTCCTCCAATCTTCAGGCATTTTCTTGTTTCGCCAAATAACATTGAGTAGATTCGTAAGCCAAGTCAAACCACGCTCACCTAAAACTTTCCATACTTCTATAGGGATGTCATCCGGTCCTACACCTTTCCCAGGTCTCATAACCTTCAAAGCCTCCTCTACTTCCTTTCTTTGTATTCGTCTATAGCATGCACGATTCAAGTAACTTTCACTACTAGCTAAATCACCCAAAGTGATCTCTCTATTTCCTTCCCCAATGAAAAGTTTATGGAAGTACTGCTCCCATCTAGTCTCTATATCCTTCTGAGTAACAAGCATGTGATCTTCCTCGTCCTTAATGCATCTCACTTGAGAAAGGTCTTTAGACTTTCTTTCTCTTGCTTTGGCCAACCTAAATATATCCTTCTGGCCCTCTTTGGAGTCGAGATTTTTATACAAAACTTCATAAGCTTTTGACTTAGCTTCGCTTACAGCCTTCTTTGCTTCCTTCTTCGCTATTTTATAGTCTGTGACAGTTTCCTATGTCCTAACCTTAGACATAGCTTTAAAGCATGCTCTTTTAATTTTAAGCTTTTCTTGCACTCCACTCCATCGCCAAGCATCCTTTTGTCATGTAACTCCTCCCTTTGACTCGCCTAGCATCTCTTTGGCTACCTTTCGGATACAAGATGCTACTGCCTCCCACATCTCGTTTGCACTACCGCTACAATCCCAAGATAAGTCTTCTAAAACCTTCTCCCTGAAGCTTGATTGCTTCAGCGGAAGATTCCACCACCTAGTTCTAGTGATCTTAGGAACCTTCCTTTTCTTTACCAGCCCTTTTATTTGTAAATCCAAGACTAACAAGCGATGTTGGGTTGTCAAACTCTCTCCAGGGATTACTTTGCAATCTTTGCAACACAACCGATCTCTTCTCCTCAACGCAAAGTAATCTATATGTGTTCTAGTTGAACCACTCTTATAAGTAATTAAATGCTCCTCCCTCTTCTTGAAAAGAGTGTTTGCTATGAAAAGATCATATGCAATTACAAAATCCAGAATGACTTTTCCCTCTTCGTTTCTATCCCCAAAACCATGTCCTCCATGCACACTTGCATACCCTGAAATATCTTTTCCCACATGTCCATTAAGATCTCCTCCTATGCAAACCGTCTCTCTTTGTGGGATTCCTTGTAAAATCTTATCCAGATCCTCCCAAAAAGCTTGTTTAGTCCTTTCATCTAAACCAATTTGCGGTGCATAAACTGAGATGATATTCAGAATTTCTTCTTCAACCACCATCTTTAGTAAAATAATCCTATCCCCAAATCTTTGCACCTCAACCACACAATCCTTCAAATCTTTATGAACAACCACTCCAACACCATTTCTGCCCTTATCTTTACCTGAATACCAAAGTTTAAAGCCCATCTCTCGATCTCCCTTGCTTTCTCTCCAACCCATTTAGTCTCTTGAAGATATAATATACGAATCTTCCTTCTTTCCATTGTATCCACATTCTCCATCAATTTTCCAGTTAAAGTACCGATATTCCAACTACCAACCCGTAACTTCCTTTGCAATCTCTTTTGGACTAACTTCTTTACTCGCATGCGTCCATTATGCGAGAACCTTTGCAAATTTTGGGCTGCATCCGGACGGTGATGCAGCGGAACTAGCTTATTTACCAGCATGCGTTCCTCATGCGAGAACCCTTGCAAATTTTGAACTACATCCAGGATACGATGTAGCGGCCCTTGCCAATTTTTCATTGCATTCGGGCGATGCAACGCGTCACAAGTAGGGAACGCCCCAACGAAACCTGTATGTTTGCTTAAATCCATGTTTAAAAGATCCGAACGGTTTCGAGATAAATTCATAAATAGTGTTCTTAGAAGAACTTTAAGAACACTATTTAACAATTTATCTCTCCTGCACTGGTTGTCGGCTACCTAACGCGCAACCCTCCTCATTTACCCGGGCTTAGGACCGGCCATGGCTGAGTTCATTTGATCAAGCATACGGTTCCAATAATTTAGATTTTATAAGCTCACGACAACAACAAAAAATTTTCCTACGTTAAGTAGCATCGGCTACATGGATTTTTTGACTTCTTCGACTCCATTTAGATCTATCGTGGGTCATTCTCGGGCTTAAATCCAAAAAAACTAAGGTCCCTTCGTATAGTCTCATTCCAACACTTCTTGGACCTTTCTCGCCCTCTTTTAGCCGGCTCAACATTCCAAAACTCACATCTCATCACCGGTGCATCAGCCGACCTCCTTTGCAAATGGTCAAACCACCTTAAGCGATTTTCTCTCATTTTATCTTCGATCGGAGCTACACCAACTTTCCTTCTGATAGCATCATTCTGAATCCGATCTTTACGTGTTTGTCCATACATCCACCTTAGCATTTTATTTATGCTATTGTCATTCTCTGCACATGTCTATAGTTCACATGCCAACATTCAGATCCATAAAGCATAGCAGGTCTCAAAGCTGCTTTGTAAAACTTTCATTTGATTTTCAAAGGAATTTTCTTATCACAGAGAATAGAAGAGACTCCTCGCCACTTTAGCCAACTTGCATTATTTGTAACATCTCCATCAATTTCCTCATCATGTTGCAAAATAGATCTCAAGTATTTAAAAGAATCTCTCTTCTGAATGTTATTATCATCAATCTTAACCTCGATTCTATCTCCATTGCTTCCATCAAAATACACTCTATATATTCAATCTTAGCCCTACTTATACGAAATCCTTTAGTCTCCAATGTATGTCTCTATTCTTCAAGCTTCTCATTTATTCCATATCTAGTCTCATTGATCGCTACAATATCATCAACGAATAACATATACCAAGGTATCTCATCCTGGATGTGACTTGTCAACTTGTCCATAGTCAAAGTAAAAAGGAATGAACTCAAAGCTGAATCTTGATGTAGACCAATGTTGATATCAAAATAGTCAGTCTTCCCAAACAGTATCATTACACAAGATGAAACCATATTATACATATCTTTTATGAGGTTAATGTATAGAACATGTACTTGTCTCTTCTTCAAAACTCTCCACAATATCTTTTGTGGCACAAAATCATAAGCATTCTCTAAATCAATAAAAAACCATATGAAAGCTCTTCCTATTGGCCCTGTAAATCCCCATTGTTCTCCTCAACAAATGGATGGCTTCAATAATTGAGCAACTTGACATAATTTTCTTTTACTTTGAAAACTTGTCTCAACCTTCTTTCGATTACATGTTCTTAAAATTTCATAGTGTGATGTATTAGCTTGATACCTTTGGAATTTAAGCAATTTAGAATGTCTCCTTTGTTCTCGTAAAGAGGCACCACAATTTAAGCTCGATCAACAATAATTAATCAATTTCTACGATCAAATGTCTTTTCCAGGTTTTTATTCACTAGCAACGACATAATATACTCAGTACTTTCTATTCTTTTTTTACTCTTTCGCATGTTTCTATTTTACCATCAATCCGATCAGCATTAACAACTTTTCTTTTCTTATCAATCTTTAGGATTTCTTTTATCGCATCAAAGCAACTGAATTTATGCATACATCTCCAAAACCAAAATCCTCTCAGATTAGCTTTACGGACATCTAACAAAAATGTGTGAAACTTAACCACATCACTAACATCAAACATAAATATACACATCTTTAACTCAAGTAAACAAAGCATACAACAAATACCGACCTCGAATTGCTCCCAGCATTCAACTGCATTGCTTCTTGCGATTCCCAGAGCTGGAATCAAACAGTTTCCGCACATCTTGAGAACTCAGGTTTCTTTTACCGGCAAGCTCAGCGAGTTCTGAAGAAGGTTTCCGCTTTTTACCTCTGCTTACAAAACAATTTTCGGCAACTGGATTCCTGACAAACTTCTTCTGATATTTCGAAGTTGTGCCCGATTTACCTTCCTTGCGGGCTTGTTTGGCATTAGGTTTGAAGTTCGAGAAACCCAACTTGGCCATCGAAAGCTCGAGGCCAGGGAAGTTGGTGCCTGCGGGGAGCAACGTACCTGGTTCGTCCTGAGATCTAGGCCGTTTATGTCCTTTCTTTCGAGTTTTTCCTTCGCTGCCGGAGTCAAAAGACGAAGATACAAGAGCCTTCCTGCCTTCTTGCTGAGAGCCAAATGTGGCCTGAAATTCTCGGTATACAGTTTCTTTCGCTGCTTGGCTTGATTTCCACTGCTCCGGACGCCTCATAAATCTACAATTATACGCAAAGGTTAGGAAATGCAATCATGTACTCCAAAAAAAAGTGGAAATATAACCATTAAGTTTCCAACGTCAGGACGTTTCATGGACAGCTAAATTGTGCACCAACTCAGCAGGATGTGTTAAAATAAACACTTGTGAGCATGAATGAGAAGCTGAGGAATAAGAGTAATAAAATGATTAACCAACCAAACAAATTAGCCATTTTAAGTTCCACTCTCCAGGAGTGACCTTTGAAAAAAAAGCAATCCAAGAATAGTATTTTCTGGAAAATGTTTTGGAAATGAACTTAGATTATAAATCGACATAAAAATCTTCAAACATATTACAAGTTGCAACAACCAAATTTTATCCTACTTCAATAGGGGGAAGCTGCATGTATTTTTTACAATCAAACAGGCCTAATTTCAACCATTGCCAAACTTAGGATCTAGAAGGCCATATCGTTCTAAATTGTCTCCTAATTTTATTACAATATTTCTTCGTTCTCCACCCCCACTTCAAATCTTCTTCTTCCAACTTCAACACTTCCAAAATCTAATCATAAAATGGCCTTTTTGTACACATCTACACCACCTTCAATGGGTTTCTCTCATTATATCTTCAATTGATGACACACCAACTTCTATGAAACTCACTGCATGTCCAATCATTTTGCAAAATCAGGAATCTATTGGATCATCTTCATCTTAGTTGCATACAGTTTCTGTACATGTACATAGTTAATAGCCCAATACCCACCTCCATGAAGCATTTCAGGTCTCATTGCAGCCATCAGGCATTTGCAATTATCTTCAAAAATATCATTTCCTCATTAAGAATACCTAAAACGCATTTCGACTTGGACCACCCAATATTAACCCGTGAGGTCCCACTAATTCATCCATCAATCGATGCCAAGTATATAAAGACATCCTTCATAAAGCCTATTTGTCCAAAGCAAGGTTGCAGGAAACAATATTTTCTATTCAGACAAACATAATGGCCACAAAACGAATCGGTATTCGGATAACTAATCAAACATTCGATAAGTTATTTTTACATATATATTAAATAATCTTCAATGCAGTTATTCACAGCTGACTGACGTAACATATTCAATATAAAATGATTGAGTAGATAAACTCCCACAGCCAGACGGGATACCTGACCTGATCCGCATGGTCAACCTTAAACCCAATGATATCCAACAATTTAGTTCGGATCAGGTTCTCGACTTTCTTTGACACGTGATATACGTGGCTCCAACCCTATCAGCAATGGTAACCCACAGGTCGACCCATCTTCTCCTCCCCAAGACTTGGCTGTTTTCTTTTTATTGAATAACCAACTTATCAGTCCAGTCAGTTGATAAACTCAGATAATTATCAAATAGAGTTATTCTAGTCACTCACCCTCGGACCCCATAATCGATCCTATTATCTGTTAAGTTGGAGGATTATCGCATGCTCAATTTCGCACTTGTCACGTATCTAAATTCCAAGGACCGAGATACCCCGATACCGTCAACATATTCATATCAGTAAGTTAAGCATACCAATATCACCTTGGATATCCTTTCCCATGTATCAACCGATATCGAGCGATGTCGGTGATGTCATTTGATAGTCACTATTGGCAAATTTGAAGTAATTGGTGCATGCTTTCCCCAATTTAGACCGATATCACCAACATTGTATTGATGTAAACACCGTTACTAGATTTCACTACTTGTTAAAATAAGAGAAGATTGGAAGGTAAATTTTTTACTTTTCAAGCTTTATAAGTTGAATTTTTTCAGGATTTTGTAGTCACTCCCTTTATTGACGCGTTCAGATACAAATATGACAAAAAATAAGATGATTCGAAAATATAAGAATTTTTTTGTTCCGAATATGTCTTTGTCTTGCTCCAGTAGGCATTAAATGTCTTTACATTATGTAAAATTTTAGTTCTAATCAATAGCATTAGATCACCTTCTTCTCTTTCAAATCTGTGATTATCATAAATGATGTATGCCATAATTTATAAGTTATTATACTTGCTTATTTGTTTGATTTTCAGTATCTCCCAGGTTTTTTAACATAGTATGCGACGTAACATATTCGTAACAAGCTAAATACATCTCTTTCATATCTGAAAAAAATCGTATGTTATTTTTGTAAGAACTAAGATAATTTTACAACAAAAAAACCTTTTCCAACACCAAGTAGTATCAGCTACATGGATTCTTTGCCTCCATTCAGATCCATCTTGGGCCAATCTCGGGCTTATATCCAAATAAATAAGATCCCTTCGGATAGTCCCATTCCAACACATTTTGGGCCTTCCTCACCCTCTCTTAGCAAGGCTCATCATCCCAAATCCCGCATCTTCTAACAGGTGCATTAGCCAACCTCCTTTGCAAATAGCCAAATCACGTTAAGCGGCTCATCTTATCCTCTACGTGCACCAACTTTCCTTCTGATTGCAGCATTCAGAATCCAATCTTTTTGTGTATGACTACACATCCAACATAGCATTTTCATTTCTACTATAGACATTATCTGCACATATCTATGATTCACAAGCTAACATTCAGATCCATGGAGCATAGCAGGTTTCACAGCTGCTTTGTAATATTTTCCTTTGATTTTCATAAGAATTTTCTTATCACATAAAACAACAAAGTCTCCTCGTTACTTTAGCCTACCGGCATTTACTCTATGAGTAACATCTCCATCGATTCCCCCATCATGTTGCAATTGAGTAACTAAGATAATTCTAATTCATGACAATTTTGCTTTAGATCCAATTTCAAAACTTTGTTCGAAATAAAAAGCGGTGTGACACCAAAAACTTTATATTCACAGGTTATGTTTTACATAAATCAAGAATCTTGTAAGATATTGGCATATTCCAAAACATTCTCTACAGAAAATCTTTCCCTCTGAAATATTACATCATTCTTCGCAAGTCACGACACCTAAAGGATGGCAAGCACCATGTCTATTACATGCGCTACGACACCCCTAATTGGCTCAATAGAATCCTAGAACATGTGACCAACACACAGGTCCCTCTACACAAGGCAATAGAAGAAAATGTGGTCTAAATCTTTCGTGATGCCAGCACAACATCAGCACAAGTCATCAAAACCCTAGAATATACTGCCTCTTCTAGCATTCGTAATGAACCGACCTCTTCCAAACAGCTAAATAAAATCTTGACCCATCGAGAAATCTTCCAGCTCCAAATTTGCCCAAGTTGAATGCAACATTCCCATGGCCAAACAACATCAAGGCATTGAGAACAATATATGCCTTCACAATAAAGTAGCCATCCATCCACAACCAAAGTTCTCGCCAAACTGCTAGATTCATCGTGCCACCTCCTTAAGCAGAAGAAAGATCAAAGAATGGTTTAACCTCTTGAAACCATTCTTCATTCCTCCACGACAACCACCACATCCAACTCCATCAACTCCTAAAGCTCATGGAAGGAAAAAAGCCAAGATCCATCCTATTCAAGGGAGCCATTCGTATCCAGATCGGAGATAGTCAGCACTGATCTCCGAAATAGTAAAGTACGCATCAGTCCAGTTGCTTGGGAGTTAGTCAGCCATGGCACTTTCCTGCACAACCATCTTGCACCGTGAGAGCGAAGCCTCCTACTCACCTCATGGAAGTAGCCAACCACCACAACCCCTATGGCCCGCTCGCCCTTAACCCACATTCCTCCCACCCCAATAGATCGGATAAAATTGTGATGTCTTTTGCAAGTAGAAATCGTATGGAAGACACAAGTAATCACATCCTCCTCTTTCAACCATGTTTGCTTAGAGTAAACAATCCACTCCATCTCCTACTTCTTATTCTCCTCCAAAAGCACATTGTGCTAACCTGATCTCACAACTCTTAATCATTCGATGGTTCACTGC
Source organism: Ottelia alismoides (assembly GCA_037367405.1). NCBI lineage: Eukaryota > Viridiplantae > Streptophyta > Magnoliopsida > Alismatales > Hydrocharitaceae > Ottelia > Ottelia alismoides. Next base: position 165,485 of record JAZKJV010005465.1, read on the forward strand.
TATTTTTCAAAAAGACAAGCTTGACCAACTCTACCTGGGTCATAGCATTTGTCCTTCCTACACACCCTTATTTCCCTCATGAAAGCCATCAACATTTATCACATGCCCTAAGACGCTCCGCCTATAAGTGCCAACCTGAGAACCAAATATCTCACCAACAAATAGCAACACGGTCACGAAAGCCCTCCAATAACCACGCGTGCTAAAACCAAAATAACTGCTAGAATACTAACAAAGCTTGAGTATGATCATAGTAGGATCAAGGCAATGATTGCACCGAAGCAAGCGGAAAAGCCTCCAGAGGACCCACAAAACAAGAAAGAAATCAATACGTGAATGCAAGAATGAATTCCACTAGAACCATCTAACATTCATCGCATCTAGGATGTTGAGAGATAACCCATTTATAAAATGAAGAAATATTGAGGAGCATCCCACCCACCCCAGTCATGAGGATGACATGTAGTCAACGACATGACGTTGAAGTCACCACTAACAAGCAAGTTCGGCTCTAAAACAACATGTGTGCCGAACACAACCAATCCCATTGAGTCAAACCAGATGAGTTGCTTAGCGAACCATAAGCTGGGAAAAAAGAAATCAAACAACATCTGACTTGTGAAGAACTACCACAATCAACAAATGTGCTTATGCAACATCCATCAGCTCCTAAATATATCCATTCCATCGAACCAAACGCTAACAGTTGCCCCAATAGATGCAACTACTCAAAATTCGGAAAATGCGACTCTAGCAACAAATCTCCATATAAAAATATCCTAAGCCTCCAACTTCATCTCTTGCAAACAAATCACATCCACACACCATGCATCCAAAAGCAAGCATGATGCAAACGGCTTCCGGCGTCGACGATAAAAGTAAAATAATTTGGCGGTGGAATATCGGTGGAGAAAAGGAGAGGTTTAAGAAGAAGAAAACTCGTCGGTAACGAGGGGTTGAAGGAGAAGAACCGCGGAGATCGCGTGGGGGAAGAGAGAGAAGAGAGAGAGATAATGAGATAACTCAACTTTTCATAATACTTCACTGCCTAAAAACATGGGACTACCATCTCTTTATATAGGAGAGATGGGGTTACAAAAATAGTAAACTAACTTAATTTGACCACTAATTATCCTAATTGGACTCTAACTAATTAACCGACCAATTTTGAAATTAAAATCTACGAAATAAATGTTGAGATCACATGCGATCTCAATTACTTAATTAGACAATTACGACAACTTAAAAACGTAAATAAAATTGACTACTAATTAATTAGATAAATTCGACCCTATAATTTGGGGTCACACTGCATCAACTCTCCTCCGCTTTAAAAATTCGTCTCCCGACGAATTGCTTGATGTAGGTGCATCGTTGGAGAAGTCGTCTTTGAGATGGTAACCTGCAATTAGATCTTTCAACATTACGTTTGTAGTTCTTTTCAATTGGGGGGTGTCCCTGCAATTTTCGTACCCCTTCAATTTTCCTCACATTTCTCTTGCCCTGGACCTTTCTGCAAATATGGATTTTAGGGAATTTATTTTTTCAATTTTTCCCACTAACCATCCAATCCCACAATCCCAGGGATTTGGCTCCATGAGACCCCGATAGGGTTTCGATTCTCTTCAACAAAGGGCGGCGGGGCCGTGGATCCGTGTGGCATCGTAGGCGGCGCTGAAGTGGGAAGCTGGGGCATCGTGGGGGTGGGTGACCCGTTTGGAAGACGCGGCAGCGCGTGGGAAGGCGCGCAGGGACGAGGGGGCATATGCGGGAGGGGTGGGGGTGCGGGCGTGCGGGGGTGGCGTAAAGGAGGCGATGGGGATGGGAGTGCGGCCGTGCGGGGGTGGCGCGATGGAGGCAATGGGGATGGGGTTGTGGGCGGGAGTGGGGCGCGGGGAAGGTCTGTGGAGGAGGAGGGGGGTCCTGGGGAGGTCTGCGGGAGGGAGAGGGGGCGTGGACTGGTGGGGGCTGGAGCAGGTGGGGGCTGGGGCCGGTGGGGGCTGGGGCCGGTGCGCGTGGGAAGGAGGTAGGCGAAGGCGGGAGGTGGGGTGGCGCGGGTTGCCGGGCGGCGGGGCCTGGAAGAGATGGCGGGTGGGGATGGGATCTGAACCGCGGGGCTTGCGGGGGTGAGGGATGGCGCCAGCGAAGCTGGGTGCGGGAACGGGGTCGCCGGGGTTGCGGGAGGGACCGCCGGTGGGGCGGCGAGGGTCTGGGCGGCCTCGGGAGCCGCTGGATGGGCTGGGGCTGCGATTGGGGCCGCCGTTGATGATGGATTCAGATCTGGAATCTCCTGGACAGCGGCCGATTCCTCCTTTACGGCGAGTTTTTCTTCATCAAGACTGACGGCAGCGGCTTCGACGGGTGGAGGCCTCGATTGGGCGTCGCGGTAGGCCTCAAAGTTGGCCATGAGGTCCCGAAACATTGATGACATGGATCGAAAGTTGTTCTACAAATCACGTACCATGTGCTCCGCCTCTTTGAAGGAGGTGTCGATGGTGGAGATGACTCGTCGTGTTTGTTCGGATGAACGATGATGCCGATGCGAGCGCCGGGATAGATCGTTAGATCGTGAGGACGATCTGTAGGCCATGCTCTGATACCAATTGATGCAAACGGCTTCCGGCGTCGACGATAAAAGTAAAATAATTTGGCGGTGGAATATCGGTGGAGAAAAGGAGAGGTTTGAAAAGAAGAAAACTCGTCGGTAACGAGGGGTTGAAGGAGAAGAACCGCGGAGATCGCGTGGGGGAAGAGCGAGAAGAGAGAGAGATAATGAGATAACTCAACTTTTCATAATACTTCACTGCCTAAAAACATGGGACTACCATCTCTTTATATAGGAGAGATGGGTATACAAAAAAAGTAAACTAACTTAATTTGACCACTAATTATCCTAATTGGACTCTAACTAATTAACCGACCAATTTTGAAATTAAAATCTACGAAATAAACGTTGAGATCACATGCGATCTCAATTACTTAATTAGACAATTACGACAACTTAAAAACGTAAATAAAATTGACTACTAATTAATTAGATAAATTCGATCCTATAATTTGGGGTCACGCTGCATCAAAGCCAATCAATCTTCTCTTGTCGGATTGCCCCATCCCCCTCACATTTCACGAAATGAACCTAATTAGTCTCCAAATAGGGTCGTACCTGCTACCCCACCTCTAGCCACCTCCTAACAGAGTTACCCCCAGGTTCTGAGGAGTCAAAGTCACATGAGGGGGAAGCCATTGCCAACACCTGATCACCTGATTTGCTTTATTTCATACACCCCGTCCTCGAATAATCGAGTATGCCAACAACGTCATCGCCCCCAGGTCAAGCACATGCTACAGGCCCACAACCCCACAAGATCGATCAACCACGCACCTTCAAGGGCTTGTTGAGACCAACTTGAATCGTCCACCCTACACCACTTGCGTGAAGTAACTACCATATACTATGGTCTAACCCCCATTGTCAGCAAAACACACCCTCCCGCCAACATCGCCCCCATCTTTTCCCCATTTCCACCACCTCCTCTGTCATTCCATCCTTAAGACTGAAATAAAAAGCACCTCAAGGTATTTGGACATGGGTCAAAAGGCCAGATCTAAGTAGCAGGGAGCACACCCATATTCAACACTTCCGCCAAAATTCCCTTGCCCTTGACAAAATCTAAATTAGATTCAATGGGAAAGGGTGTAATATTAGGGATTCTGATTGAACCCCCTTGCATTCGTCTACAAGAGGTTCCTCCATCCCCAACGCTTCAGTTGTTATAGCCATCGATGAACATTGTTGGCTCCACCACCGGCTCTATCCCCTTGCTCCATCAAGTCAGCCATCTCCATTGTTGCCTCAACGGTCCTCTTATCATCCTTCACAGCACTCGACGGAGGCCAAGGCATCGCATCCAAATGGAAAACTCTGCGCAACCACATGAAGGGAATGGGATGGCGGCACCGATTGTGGAGAACCTAAGATCACCACTACATAGTCCACCCTCGACTTCAAAGTCGCATGAGGAGGAAGCCATTGCCAACACATGATCACCTGACTTGATTGATTTCTTACACCCCATCCTCGGATAATCGAGTCTGCCAACAACGCCATCGCCCCCCCAGGTCAAGCACATGCTACAGTCCCACAACCTCACAAGATCGGTCAACCACACACCTTCAAGGGCTTGTTGAGTCCAACTTAAATCATCCACCCTACGCCACTTGCATGAAATAACTGCCATTAACTATGGTCTAGCCTCCATTGTCAGCAAACACACCCTCCCGCCAACACCATCCCTATCTTTCCTCTCCTCCATCGCCTCAGTCGTCATTCCATCCCCTCTGACCCAACTAAAAAGCATCTCGAGGTATTTGGACATGGGTCAAAAGGTGAGATCTAAGCAGCAGAGAGCACACCCATATGTGGCCCTTCCTCCAAAATTCCATTGCCATAAACAAAATCCATATTAGATTCAATGGGAAAGGGCGTGATATTAGGGCTCCTGATTGCACCCCCTTGCATTCGTCTACGAGATCCTCTCCACCACAATCTTTGACGCAAATTCCTCCATCCCCAACGCTTCAGTTGCTATTTTTTTTAACTTAGGGGTCCTCTTATCATCCTTCACAGCACTCGACGGAGGCCAATGTATCACATCCAAATGGAAAACTCCGTGCAACCACATGAAGGGAATAAGATGGTGGCACCAATCATGGAGAACCTGGGATCACCACATCTAAGCAGCAGAGAGCACACCCATATGTGGCCCTTCCTCCATAATTCCATTGCCATAAACAAAATCCAAATTAGATTCAATGGGAAAGGGCGTGATATTAGGGCTCCTGATTGCACCCCCTTGCATTCGTCTACGAGATCCTCTCCACCACAATCTTTGACGCAAATTCCTCCATCCCCAACGCTTCAGTTGCTATTTTTTTTAACTTAGGGGTCCTCTTATCATCCTTCACAGCACTCGACGGAGGCCAATGTATCACATCCAAATGGAAAACTCCGTGCAAATACATGAAGGGAATAAGATGGTGGCACCAATCATGGAGAACCTGGGATCACCACATCTAAGTCCACCCCCAACTTCAAAGTTGCATGATAAGGAAACCACTGCCAACACATGATTACCTGACTTGATTGATTTCTTACACCCCATCCTGGGATAATCGAGTCTGCCAACAACGTCATCGCCCCCAGGTCAAGCACATGCTACATGCCCACAACTAGGATGCAAACGAACGAATACGAATGCGAATTCAGGTCATACCATAACCATATCCATATTATTTTGTGAATACGAATGTTACATGAATGTAAAAAAATAAGATCCATATCCTCAAAATACAAATACGAATACGAATGTTAGCTTTTAACATGAACATTTTAACTTCCAATTTGTTTAATCACATTCCATTTTTCAAACAAGCTTCCATATGGAGTATAATATCAATCACATAAGAAACTGAGAATGGAATTAACATTACAAGATTAAGAATTTAAAATGCTATACCAGATCGGTTGCGGTTGCGACCAAGAGGGAGGTTGCGGCTGCGGCGAAGGGAGGTTGCGGATGTGGCTGAGCGAGTTTGGTTGCGATGGAGAATTTAAGATGCACTAATTAGATGAAAACCGAGCATACAATTTACAATGGAAACGACGGCCATAGAAAAAACTAACCCTGATGGATATGGTAAACAGGAAACGGAGGCGGTGCGACGAAGGGAGATTGGGCAGGGGAGGTGGGGGAAGAAGAGGGTGGTGGGGGAGGCAGAGGGCATGGGGAGGCGGAGGACGAGGGAGGTAGAGGGTAGGGGGAGGTGGAGGCTGGGGAGGAAGAAGGTGGTAATGGTGGCGGGGGAGGAAGAGGGAGGATGAGAAGGAAGAGGGTGGCGTGGAAGGAAGAGGGAGGATAGGGAGGAAGAGAGCAGCAGGGTGGCAGGGGAGGAAGAAGGAGGCTGGGGAGGAAGGGGCGGCAGGGGTGGCTGGGGAGAAAGAGGGAGGCTGGGGAAGGGGCGACGGGGGCAGCAGGGGAGGAAGAGGGAGGCAAGGGAGGAAGAGGGTCAGGGGTGAAATTTGGGGGGAAATTTTGGGGTTCAACCAACCCTAAATCCAAAACATAAAAAAATATTTAATATGAATATCTGTATTCGTAATTGGATTCATTTTTTTTATATTTGTATTTGTTAACTCAAGATTCATAATCAGATTCGTATCCGCGAAAAAAATCATTTAGAATATTCGTATTCGCCTGATTTAAAAAAACAAGAACCATATCCTCTTAAAAACGAATACAAATATAATTGCATATGTTTGCGTCCCTACCCACAACCCCACAAGATTGGTCAACCACACACCTTCAAGGGCTTGTTGTTGTAACTCTGCCTACACTAATTTCGTGATTTAAATTGAAAGAATTTTGGGGTTATTTGATTATAGACAATGGGTTGAGTAATAAATAGTAGAGATTTCTAGATCATACAAGGATACAAAACCTAGACAATCCCTAGCTTGATACACTTAACATCATTATCAAAATTTAAGTTATAATCTTGCTCGCAATAAAGAGAATATGACTACTAACGTTGGGAAAAGAAATTCTGAAGCAACAAGAATAACGTGAATAATTCACTAATCCATCTGGTGTACTGCAGGCTTTAGCAAATTAAATTTCTATAGGTTGCACCAAGAGAACCAAAATAAGGAATTGATGGGGATATAAAAAGATCTAAAAATGAAAAAAAAAACTTAATACATTGTATTTTGGATGACAAAAACTCGATGACAAAGCCCAACCTTGATGCTTCAGATTTTGCAACATAACTTTCCAGGACAACACAAATGACAGCAAAAAATTCAAGAAATAATCCATAGACTTGCACGGGACTATAATCCACAGCTTCGCTCCCATGTTAAACAATATAAAGAATCAACCATAGCTTTTTAGAAGAAAAGTCTTAATGCGGTTGGCAATGCCATGATGTCGCACTATTCTCCAAGAAAAGAAAAGCAGGAACATGAAGTACATGATTGGCAGCAAAAGAGAGGGGGTGATTGTACCTTTGGATCCTCAAATTTGGGGATCAAAATGACATACAGGAGTTGGCTGATTTGGAGGCTCCAGCAGTAGCTTTCTGCTGCTGTGAAACAGATCCAGCTGCTATATAAAGCAGCCTCAAGCCACTAGCTGCTTGCAGCAGCTTCAATGGGGGAGGAGGAGCAGCCTGCAACAGCTTTTAGAGCTGCTGGACAGCAGCTTGCTGGGCTGCCTTGGTTAACACAGGGACTGGAATTGCAGCAATTGCTGATTTGAAGAAAGGCTGAGGTTCCTTCGGTTGTAGAGGAAGAAAAGAGAAGATTTGAGGCTTCTTCGGTGTGGAGTTGAGAGGTTTTTGGGGGAAAATTAGATGAGGAAATACAATGGGGTTTGGGAAGTATAAATAAGGAGAGTGGAATGGTTGGGTGTTGCGAAGTGGAGAATGGAGATTTGGGGGCCAAGTGGAGCTACAGCTGTCTGCTGGAATTTCTGAAATATATTTTTTATTTTTGAACTTTTTTACTTGAATATTAAAGTCCTCCGTATTTGCACATCAAATCTCCGATTCTGATGTACAATATCTTATTTTGATCTATGCATGATGATCGAATGATATAAATTTCATATTTTCTGATCCAAGATAAATACTGAAATTGATGAAATAGGATCTTGGTTTTTTAATCAAATTTTGTGATATTAAAGTATCAAACGACCTCCGATCGACAAACTGTCAATTTCTTTGATCTTATTTCGTCGATACGGATTTCTGATGGTCTCATTTGTTTTGCGGTTCGGATTTTGCATCGCGGCTTTTCCGATGACATGTATTATGATGCAATCAATTTTTGATCGATTGATCCCAATGAACATTGATCTACGATCTATGGATCGATTTAGATCATTTAACAGCGAATCGGATCATATGGACCTTGATCGGTTCAAGTTATTTGGATTCGGGCATCACGTTTGTTGAGCTCAACTGAAATCATCCACCCTACGCCACTTGCGAGAAATAACTGCCATTAACTATGGTCTAGCCCCCATTGTTAGCAAACACACCCTCCCGCCAACACCGCCCCCAACTTTTCCTCTCTTCCATCGCCTCCTTTGTCATTCCATCCCCTCATACCCAACTAAAAAGCACATCGAGGTATTTAGACATGGGTCAAAAGGCGAGGTCTTAGCAGCAGAGAGCATACCCATATTTGGCCCTTCCTCCAAAATCCCCTTGCCCTTAACAAAATCCAAATTAGATTCAATGGGAAAGGGTGTGATATTAGGGCACCTGATGCAGAAAAAATATTCAACGGTGGAAAATATAATATTGATGGTGGAAATATTTGGTGAGGAGAGGAAGAGGGAAGAGAACACGCCGGTTGTATGGGATATTGGAGATGAATCGTGCAGACCACGTTGAGAGATAGAAAGAGAGATAGCGAGATAAACTCAATTTTATATCATCTGAACGGCCCCTCACAATAGACTACCAACCCCTTTATATAGGAGGGGTGGAATTACAAAAATAGAAAGGGAATCAAATTTAAAATCTCACTCGATCCTAATTGACTCTAATTGATTTGAATCAAAATTCAAATCTACCTCTATCCTAATTTGACTTTAATTCGAAATTCAAATTTAAAACTAACTAATTTTGAAGATCACACGCGATCTCTTTTATTTAAATAAAATTGCGACAACTCGAATAAACGTAAATAAATTAGACTCTAATTAATAATAAAACTAAGGCCCTATTTATCAATTTCGTGCTGCATCAATTCTCCTCCGCTTGAAAAATTCGTCCCCTGACGAATTGCTTGATCTTCATTCCGTCGGTGGAGAATTTCATCTGGATTGGTTGAGCAGATAACCCCCATTTTGATCTTTTTCCATGTTACATTTGTAATTTCTTTCAACTGAGGGGCATGGCTGCAATTGTTTTACCCCTTCACTTAAAATGCTTTCATAACATAACTTTTCCTTCAATTGGCCCTTTTGATAAGAATTTTTTTCAGGAGGCCGTCCCTGCAAAATTTCCAAATTAAATCCCAATTCCGATTCACAAGGGATTCGAATCCCTTTAGAGGTTCCTTCCCCCATGTTAGGGTTTCGTATCTCCCTATAAAAATAGGTGGTGGCATCGGGTTGGGTTGGATGGCAGTATGGGGCGGCCGCGCATCAGGCATGGAAGCCTTGAGCGACACCGAGGAACGAGGTGCGACGACCCATGCTTGCGCGCATGGTAAAGGCGGGGCGGAGGGTGGTAGACCGCATGGCAGTGGTGGCCTGGTTGGGAGGCGAGTGGAAGGAAATGCCAGCGATGGTTTAGGCTGCCACGATCTTGACCATAAGGAAGGCGGCATCGCTTGTAGCACTGAACTGAGGGTGCTTTCGGCAAGGGAATGCAATCCTAGCACATAGATGAGGGTCGGTTGGCCGCCGACAGCACCGGGGTCAAGTCTGGAGTAATAGACAGTGGCAGTGATGAATTCAGGGATTCCAGGATTGCATCAGAAAGCACCTTGTTAGAGATTCCAACAATCTCTTCTGCAGTGCTCTCATCATATTTGGCCTCTAAATTTTCACCTTTTCGTTCTTGGATAGCAACTTTTACTGCTAACAAATCGAGGATTTCGAACTCTTCGTCCGCTGGATCTTCGTCGAATATAGGCTCTTGGTCAGCAGGGACAACTTCGGCCTCTAAAAACTCGACGATTTCATACTCTTCATCCGTACTTTCATAAAAAAATCGGCCCTATATCTTCATAGTTTTGTTGCACAGAAGTTGCATCAAATAAATATTCTTCGAAACTGAAAATATGTTCGCTTTCTTGGCTGAAATCGGGTTGAACAGCAAGTGCCTCGTTCTGATTTTTGTTTTTTACGGACGACCTTTCATCGATGGTTGTGTCCAACCATGCTTGGACTTTGAAACTTGATAGGAGGCGATGCTTGAACTTCCTCAAACGTGAACGTGAATCCGAACCATGGGAGAGACGACTTAAATCGTATTGCATCCTCCAATATGCGACGAGATCGTCGAATCATAAGAACGATTCGGTTGCCATGCTCTGATACCAATTGATGCAGAAAAAATATTCAACGGTGGAAAATATAATTTTGACGGTGGAAATATTTGGTGACGAGAGGAAGAGGGAAGAGAACACGCCGGTTGCGTGGGATATTAGAGATGAATCGTGAAGACCACGTTGAGAGATAGAAAGAGAAATAGCGAGATAAACTCAATTTTATATCATCTGAACTGTCCCTCACAATAGACTACCAACCCTTTTATATAGGAGGGGTGGAATTGCAAAAATAGAAAGGGAATCAAATTTAAAATCCCACTTGATCCTAATTGACTCTAATTGATTTGAATCAAATCCAAATCTACCTCTATCCTAATTTAACTTTAATTCAAAATTCAAAATTCAAATTTAAAACTAACTAATTTTGGAGATCACACGCGATCTCTTTTATTTAAATAAAATTGCAATGACTCGAATAAACGTAAATAAAATTAGACTCTAATTAATAATAAAACTGAGGCCCTATTTATCTGTTTCGTGCCGCATCAGCACCTGATTGCACCCATGGCCTCAAATTTCAGCGAAATTCGGTCGAATTTCTGTCGAATATCAATATCCAGTCGAAATCGAAATTCGACCGAAATGACCGAAATGACCGAAATATGGGGGTCCTAGTACAAAAAATGACCGAAATGACCGAAATTTGGGTCGAAATTCCACCGAAATTCCATCGAAATTCTGTTTTTGGTAGGTACCGAAATTCCATCGAAATTCCCCGTGCATTCTTCTACGATATCCTCCCACCACAATCTGTGACACAAATTCCTCCATCCCCAACGCTTCAGTTGTTATCATGGCCTCAAATTTCGGCGAAATTCGGCTGAATTTCGATCAAATTTTGATTTCGACAGGTTGCCGAAATTTGACCGAAATGACCGAAAATAGGGATCCCTAGTGCAAAAAATGATCGAAATTTCGATCGGTCATGGAAATGGCGACCGGAACCAAGGTTTAGGAAAGCGGTATGCGTATGCGTTCGGACTGGTTACCGAATACTGAATAAGCGGTATGCGAGGGCATATGCGGGGTATATGCGGTTCTACGCGGTTTTCTAATTTTTAATTTAAAAATAAATAAATATCTATGAATAACATTACCACTAAATTTATGTATCTATGTAATTAAACAAGATCTAAGAAAAACGATTCATGTTAGATGTGTGTGTGTATATATGCTTTTAATTGCCTCATATTTAATCATAACAAATATTCACCATAAAAACTTCACACATTAGATGATTCGTAATAACAAAACTACAGTACACATACATGCACTCCATGAGCAAAACCTCAATCGGCATATAAAAATATATTCGACGATACATTGCATATACTTGTGAAAACAATATATGAGAAAAACATAAAACTTTGCATATACATAATGGTATAATGCATTGCAATTGTATAGAAATACATGTCATATTCTTACAATTGAATGAAGGAAGAGGCAGAGCCACAGAATTAAGGATCTGAATGAGAAGATTGAAAGGTTGGAGCTCCTGGAGCAGTATGCGGGGCATATGCGGATTATGCGGGGCATATGCGGGCCGCATATGCGGGAATGGCGCATAATGCACTGATTCATGAAATCGGTGCGGTCTGCATGTTGCACGGGCATATACGGCCGCATATGCGGCCCATGCGACCGATTTCGTGAACACTGACCGAAACCGACATTTAGAGCCTTGGTTGTTATAGCCATCAGTGAACATCGTTGGCTCCACCACTGGCTCTATTTCCTTGCTCCATCAAGTCAGCCATCTCCATTGTTGCTTTAGGGGTCCTCTTATCATCCTTCACGGAACTCGACGGAGGCCAAGGCATCGCATCCAAATGAGAAACTCCGTGCAACCGCATGAAGGGAATGAGATGGCGGCACCAATTGTGGAGAACTTGATATCACCACCACATCTAAGTCCACCCCCCCCAACTTCAAACAATTACAAACCACCATGATGAGGTTGCCAACCAGCAACAAAATGCCCTTAATCATGTCAAAGGCCCTGCATCTCAGAGGATATGAACAAAGAGAGAAAAGTTTGCACCACCAGTAACATAGCACCATCCCTGAAGAGAGACCGATGCCGCGACTGAAACCTTAGGGGTCCAACATCACCCTTCAAAAGAAGTTCCTCCTTCAGTGTTGAGAGTCCACGCACATACAAATTCACCATCCGCTTTAATCCATTACCCTAGAAACCATATCCCAATAGCAACAATAGATCCTTATTTTCCTTTCAGAAATTTGTGTTGAATCCCTCTAACACCATGCATCTATTTCCAACTACAGCACGGGTGACTCTGTCGAGGGTGCCTCAGGGCACCCTCATCTCAAACATTCACATTGTTGGTGTCCCCAATTCACTACACCAAAACGGTGATAAATCCTAATGATGTTGCAACGCCCCCCTCGCAACAAAATCGGTGATAAATCCTAATCATTGATGTCAATGCCATCCACTAACTATCGTGGACCACGAGCAATCAAGGAGGGCTTCTCGGCCTCCCCCATTTGAAAATCCACCTAGCCATTTTCAAGATTTCCAATGATACCACGACATATCCCAATATCTATACCTATCTATACGATATTGATAAATCTTGCTAATTTCCATGTCGACGAATTTGGATTCTATACATGTCTCCATTCTACTTGTAAAACCCTTAATTCTTCAAAATTTTCTTCCATGAAGACATGTCTTCTTGTATATGCTACGTTAGTTCATCTAATACCAATATAGAACAATAGACCCAAACCTTCCAACAACTTGGTTGCAAAAAAAAAAAACAAATGCACGCATAGGTGCTTTTGTAGTTGCAGGATGAGTGATAAAAGCTGCCTCGCCATTCTGGTTTTGGGTTTATCTCAACATTTGCCATGAAAAACAATGGAGATTGTCACGGACACACAATACATTTCTATCACAATGCTTCACAGATACGGGATATGTTGGTAAAGTAAATAGATTAACCATTGAATGCAACATCAAAAATGTAGATTAGATTAATTTCAGAAGGGTATACTCTAAAAAATTTACCATCCCTTAACCGAAAAACACCATAAAACCCACTTTCTAGCTTTCTCTCTTGGATGGACTAGGAAAAATCAAAGGGGCAGGAAAAACAGAACCAAAAGAAGACATAAAGTAGTTCATGGGAAGGGAAATTTGCATAATACACATGAACTCTAAAAATTAACGCTATAAAAATTACCATACCCGTCGATGTCTAAATTCTTTAGGACATGTGGTCCGTGCTTTGCCTTGACAAGCTCATCTTTTACAGCTGATAATTCAATTACTATCATCTCCTTGAAAGATAAATTACTGGCAGCAAAGCACTTTTCGACGGTGAATGAACCAGAAGGACGAAGTGAAAGCTCTCCAAAATGACCTTGAAGCCTTCAAAATAACATAAAATATCTTAAAAATCCACTGAACTAAAATGAGTTGCAAAGACTGCTCTCTTTTGTTTTATACTAGGAAAAGAACATCAAAATTTAATGCCGGAACAGATGAAGTTCTATTTACTATGAACAATAATAGCAAAGTAACTCACAGATCAATGAGAATTACAAATATCAAACCTAATAAAGAAATAAGGTAGACAGTACTTACAGAACTTCAATATTTGCATGAACAGCATACCTTGAAATCACTTTGGATTTTACTTTAGCAGAAGCATCAGAACAAAGAAAAGACTCAAGTACTCGACTTCCTCCTGCATCTTCGGCTATTTTGAAAATTTGATTGGCATCCAATGATATGAAACTTTTGGTATACTGCAGCATAAATTGCTGAAAAAAGGTATAAATCGTACTGACAGATGAGAATATATCTTAATGACAGCTACAAACAATAATTAACAACTATTAATTGAGTTATTCATGGCTTCACAGACAAGCATTGCCCATAAGGGGATCCGATGCATGAATGAAGCTAATACTATGTATGTGACCCAGAGAAGTGCCATCAGCAAGCATTATCCATGAAAAAAAGAAAAAAATAGTTGCTTGGCAGAGTAAACAACTTAATAACTGGAAGCACTTCCAAATAAACTACATGAAAGCTTACTCAACAAGCATAATCATCCAAAACCAATAATTTACTCTGGATAAATGATTCAAATATTAACACCAAAACTGCATAAGTTGCAACATACACGCATAATTATGACATCTTTATGCAACACATCCAAATCATTTTGATGTGAAGATCGGCATTCATTGTGCATAAAGGATTGTAAATGTCAAGTACTATGGGCATAAGCATATCCGATCGCCATCGTATCCGCTTTTAAGAGGATATAGATATGTATTTTTTATTTTGACGGATATGGATATGGCTTTTTATTTTTTTGCGGATATAGATATGGATACCATTTTCAATTATTTTGGATACATATGGTTACAAATATTTTTGGGGGATAAATATACATATATCCATGTTACTAAATCCATGTATGTACCGTAGACAAATATCAATGTGTATAAATAAATATTCAAATATATTATAGGGTTACACGTAATATAATGTGTTATAGAGTCATTTCAAATGCAGGAAGATATATATATGGCAAATTACATAATAGTGCCCTGTTATACCTCTATTCCCAAATAGGGCCTCATTTTAAAAATGAAATGAGAGGATCGGTCTTCTTTTTCTGTTTCAAATACATGCTTCCATAAGCTTCCGCAACCCTTCTATGTCAATGTTAAAGCATAAAGTTGAAAGTTTGGTATCCTCTCTAATATACCATTTCAAAAAATGAGGCTCTAACGGGGGATACAGGCATAGTTGGGGCCTTTTTTCTTGGTAATTTATCCAAATATATATTAATGCTATATACCGTAGTATAATCCGTATCCATTTATAAAATATTCATATGATCATATCTGAATTATGATTATCCGTTTCCATATCCGTATCCATATTTAAGGATATGGTTAGCGAATGTTAATATCCACAAGATATCTGCTTCCGTATCCAGGTTTTAAAAGGATAAGGATACAGTAACACCTATGTTGGTCATGGCCTCAAATTTCAGCGAAATTTGGTCGAATTTCTGTCGAATATCGATATCCAGTCGAAATCGAAATTCGACCGAAATGACCGAAATGACCGAAATATGGGGGTCCTAGTACAAAAAATGACCGAAATGATCGAAATTTCGGTCGAAATTCCACCGAAATTCCATCGAAATTCTGTTTTGGTCGATACCGAAATGGTGACCGAAACCGACATTTAAGGCCTTGATGTTGGTATCTATATCCATCCATTTGCATCCTTAATGGGAAGAGTTTTGAACGTCCCCATACTTAAAGCAACACATATTTCAGAACTTCTGCATCTTGTAGCAACAGAGAAGACACAAATCCAAAATGTTACAACAATATACCAGTAAAATAAGTCTTTCTTATAAACTGAAAGATTAAGTTCTTTCAAAGCACACAGGCTTTTAAATGTCTCTTCCTAGGTAGAAGTGACACTGAAGATAAAGATAAAAGCATAAAAGCATATGGAGTCACCTACGCACCAACAAAGACTCCAAGCTGATGGCACAAAATCAAATACGATATTAAATAGACAGATATCCACATGATCTATTTCCAATCCCACAACTTATTTGCAAATTGATATTGGTCGACAATATCAGGAAAGCGAGCTCATGCAAGAAAATGTAACATCACTTTGGTCAACTATTATCAGGAAAAAGAGCTCATGCAAGAAATTGTAACATACATTGGGAAATTTGAAAATTGTTTGCAACATCAGACAGCCTAAGACATGCATCCTGTTGTCTAATGGCCATTCCCAAGTGGACTTGTCCCTGCAGCACAGAAAGCTATCCAAAAACAGTAGCCTTGGAACAACAGAGCTGGAATACTCGTTCTCTGAGTGGACTGCACGTGCAAGAACCTTACAGAACTGCAAATAAAAACATGACAAATATGAGAAAAAAACTAACCAGGATGACTTCATACCACCTGGAAATGAGAACTTATATAATCAAGGTTTGAAAAAACAAAAGCAGAACGAGACATTTTCCCTGTAAGGCGAGGCGAGGCATAGCCTCAAGGCATAAGCCTCAGTATATAAAGGAAAATATCCTTAAAATGTACAGTAAATATATATACTATTTATCCGACTAACAAATAATATATAGCACTATATTATATGATGACACCAAAAGAAAAGATATATAACTCCATAAACCTTTTTATTAAATTTCCATCCAATCAAAGAGGGGGATCATTGGATATGAGTAATTAAAGTAACTGACATTACATAGTTGTCACTAAAATATTTATCAAAGATGGAGTCATTGGATATAGTTGTCGTTAGGGTATCTGACATGTTGATATACCTTGAATCCTAACCATCTGATGTCAACACCCCCCCTCCCCCGATGCCACCATACCCTACAAGTACGGGAATCTCGCTGCATCTGAGATTTGTGGATTCCTATATTTAAAGGTGCAATGTTAAGAGTTTACTGAAACAAGTAGACATGTTAATGGTAAATATGTATAAAAAAGAGGCCAAATTTAAGCATTTGTGTTGTATAAATATAATATAAACAACTAGACATTTATTAACATCTAAAACTACTAATAGGACAAATGATTTTCTTAAAAAAATGCTCCAAAAAACCTTATATCACCAGGGACCACCTCACGTCACCACCTTGGTCACATGAGGTGCTCGCCTAAAGACATGAGGCGTTAGCCTTGAGGTTCTTAGGCCTCGCCTCGCCCGCCTTTCCACCTTAAGGTGTGCCTTTTCATACCATGGATATAACGTAAAATTGGGAACTAGGGTATGTAGTTTATTTATTTCCGTCCAACTAAAGTATACAATTGAAATAAGGGATAAGGTTCGTCTTTATTTGAGTCCTTACAATTTTATTTTGAATAAATAAAATCACATGTGATCTCCAATTAGCTTAGGGTCTGTTAGGGTTTGTGGTATTGCACAGCAATTCAAGTTAATAGAAAATATGGAGTTTTCTCCACCTCTCTCCCTCCCCTTTTTCTCTATTACCTCTCTCTTTCTCCTTTCTCCAATGCACCTACATGTTTCTTTTCCGCCATCCCATTGTACAGACACGCCTTCTTCCTAGTTCCTCTCACCTTCTCAAAACTTCTCTCCACCATAAATTCAAATTGCATCAAAGCCCCTGGAGGGGGCGGTTTTGGGGTCTTAAAGCTCTGTGAGTGTGATACTAATGAATGAGGTGGCGAGACTTTGGAGAGATATTGAAGACATAATGTATGTCATCTACTTTGAAGATTTCGATTAAGGTCATGTAATCACCAACAACCTTCTATAAAGGCATTGGTTTGTCCCAGATGAAGCATCATCCATCGCATGATATCTAGGAATGTTACATTCTTTCAATTTTGAAAAGAAGACTAGTCAAAGAAGGGCACTTTATGATTTGTTCTCAATACTATTTGCTTAAGCCTCTAACAAAAACGTGACGACATATGTGTAGTTGAATGGAGCATGGACACCAACATTTCATTCTAGGTTTTCTGACAAAAAATAGGAGGATCTTTTGAGAAACGTTGTATGCCCAACTGAGCATAAAGATCACTAAACATGTGACTGTAATAAAGGCTTACAATTTAATGTCTACCCTTCTGATATAAGTTGTGTGAAATTTGTCAATGGATAACATATCGCTATGAAATTCAATGACACCTTTAAGAATGAAGAACTTTATGTGGTCTTTTACAAGAAAGGGTGGCGACGAAGGTTTTTAAGGGGAGGCTTCTCTATGGTGCAGACATACATTTCATGCTAAGCTCAGTGGACTAGAAAGATGTGAATCATTGGTTCTTCTCTTGTGATTTTGCTAAAGCGGTTTGGCTTGGTATGACACTGGTTTTGATGTGTAACAAATGTGTGGAAGATTCATGAAGTTCTTTGGGAGATGTATCTCTCATCTGTCGTGGGGATGTATGAAGCCTTGTGCTTTTCTTTGGGCTTTTGGATTGCTAAAAACGAACGATGATTTAAAAGAAAGTTCATATGTGGGAAATGTAGCGACACATGCCAAGGTCTTTTAAAGTTCTACTTGATGTGTATTTAACATGTGATTAATATGTTTTTTAAGTGTACATTATGTTAAATACCCACCCTTTTCATTTAAAAAAGGCATACTAGTATATATATGTTCATTAACATCATGTTTTCGTATTTTCCTAAACACACACTCATCAATATTCAAGGGAAACAAAGTCAACGGCGAACATGTATATTTTACGCATTAGATTAGCAAGATATCCGGCTGATAGTGGTTGCTCTCTGATAACGCTACTCGGGTTTGAGTTCGAGTAGGAGTGATGGGGGCAGGGAAGCGGGGGTCCTCAACAGGGGCCGTCGGAATGGGGAAGCCAACGATATGGGGCGGGGAAGCAGAACTAGTTCGGACGACGAAGGGTGGGTGGTGGTTCACGCAGGGAGAAGCTGCAAACGAAAGACTGGGAATCGCGATGGTTCGCTTAGGAGAAGCGGCCTCTTGTCCACCCTTTTGGGCGTGGGTGCTTCCGGTTTGGCTCCCTGGCGCACTGAGCCCGACAGTGTCGGGAACCTATCAGGTGCTTCCGCTACAGGGGTTTCTCATACAGGAGCGGAGCATGCCCGTGGCTGCAAAGGATGAACCAGGGCGGGATGATGGTCGGCGAGGGTGGTGGTTCAGAAGCATTGTTCTTGGGCTCTTCGGACGTAGGGATGGTCTAAACGGCGCGGTTATGCGGGGATGTTGTGCAGTTGAGACCATGGCGGGTGGCGGCGAGGGGGTTGACTGAAGATGAGGCAAAGGAGTAGCTACGGTGGTCGCGTGAGGCATGGAAGGCCGTATCGATATCGATATCGTTTCGGTCCGCCCAGAAATGGATATATCGGGATATATCGGCGATATATCGACGATATCGTGGAAATGTCGAAAATGGCTCAAAAAGGCTAATTTTTTGACATTTTTTCAGAAATTAAGATCATCCAAGATATTAGAACAATAAATAACCTACAAATACGCACTTATATCACACATATCGGTCATTTATAGACCATATATCGCACATATCGGTCATCATATCGAACATATCGTTGTTAATATTTATTCCTGAACTTTCTATATTGGAAATGGATTCCATTCAAGTTCTTATAACATTAAATAACTTACAAATATACACTTAGATGACACATATAGGTCATTTGTGAAGACTATGATCCTTATATTGCACATATCGATTATATTGAAATATCGTTGGTACTATTAGTTGTTGACCTAATATATATTGAAAATGGAGTTCATCCAAGTTCTTAGATCACTAAATAGCTTACAAATATACTCTTAG
Source organism: Ottelia alismoides (assembly GCA_037367405.1). Lineage (NCBI taxonomy): Eukaryota > Viridiplantae > Streptophyta > Magnoliopsida > Alismatales > Hydrocharitaceae > Ottelia > Ottelia alismoides. The sequence goes on from JAZKJV010005465.1 coordinate 184,974, forward strand.
ATCACACATATCGATCAATCTATGAAGCTTATATCGCATATATCGATCATTTTGAACATATCGATATTAATGTTTGATTCTTGACTTATAGATATTTTGTTTTTGAAGAACTGACTTATAGATATTGGAAATCGATTTCATTCAAGTCTTACGATATGAATAACTTGTAAACATACAGCAAGTTGAAGAACTATTGTATACACCCTCCTATCGCACCATACCCTACCAATACGGGGGTCTCGTTGCCCGGTCAGCGAGCCTGGGGAGCTAGGGGGCCCAGGTTGGCCCCCCCTTGCGGGGGCAGCGCCCCCGACCCGAAACAAAATATATATAAACCATTGTGTGTTTTAATACTAGGTGTAGCTAGATATATGTGTTTTAATACTAGGTGTTGAATCAATCTTCCATGAATAATAGGATTGATATATAGAGATATAGGCGAAATATCGACGATATCGATCGATATCCAGGATTTTTTCTACTGAAACCGGTCGTTTTTTACCGATATGAGCCGATATGGCGATATATCGCCGATATATCGCTGATATCCTTGTAAAAGGAGATACTAGGTAATATCGAAACCCCTACCCTGTCGAAACCGATATATCGCCGATACGGCCTTCCATGGCGGGAGGGATGGACGTTGTTGCGATGGCATCGCCTTCGGTATAGCGATGGCTCGTCGGAACCAAGGTCTATGGAGCGGGTTCGTGCGATGGGAATCCCTTTCTCTACGCGATGACCGTCGAAGATTCAGGAGTTGTTGGAAGGCATCGCTACGGTGGTCAGGGTCGAGACCTCCGGCTGCCGCCCGTGAGAGCAACTCGATGCAGTCCTTAGGGTGAAGAGCGTTGGTCTGAAAAATCTAGGCTTGTGGGAGGTCAGATCGGAGGAGCGGATTGTGCTTCTGGAGCTTGAGAAGGTAGAGCGGGGTTTGGTGGCTCCCGCTCTGCTTCGACGACGCGAGGGGAGACCTGAGGCGGAGGTCTGTGGCGCAGAGGATCCGACACTCGTGTGGTCCTAGGCAAAGCAACGGTCGTACGACGTGGCTGTGGAGTCGTTGGAGACGATTCCTCGAACTCCAGAACGTATCACTTTTGGAACTTTCACCGAAACACGGAAGCAAAAAGGTTCTGAGGCGGAGACTTTTCGAATTCCTGCCTCTTCTAGTGATAGGGCTAATGGTTGCGATGGGAGGGTGGTGTCGTCTCATGATCTCGAAATGCCTTCGGGTGCGCAGGCGGACGCTAGAGGGATCCAACTGCAGGATCCAAGGAAAACTGTCGGGTTGGGTGCTTATCGGGAAGACAGGAACTCGGATCCACTTTGCTCTGGGGTTCCGAGTTGTGACAGCTCGGTTATGAAGTCCAGAGTGGAGGGCTCGTGGTCTACGGTGCTGACTGGGGTCAAGCCTTCACTGAAGACCTGACCCGCGAGGATGGAACCGCTATATCAAAAAGGAGGCTGCAAACGAGATGACTGCGGGGGGCGCCAATTTGTCTCTCACAGCGAGGATGGCGTCGCTCCGGTCAACGGAGTCTCCTCATACTTTTGCAGGAAGAGTGATGTTTCTCGTGGAGATCTTTGGGCTTCAGTAGGGAGCCCTCTTCGGGAGGAGGGGCGTGCGGAGGGGGAAATAAGGGTTGTGGGGAGCAAGGTGACGAGGGGCATGGGGAGGGAATCTTCTGAGGGCATTGATGCAGAGGATCATGTGGAGGAGGTGGTGGCGGCTCCTCCCCAGATGTTGGTTGTCGGACAGGAGGCTGGTCGAGAGACTAGGATCGATGGGGGAGCGCCCAGTTGCCAGTTGGGGGCGATTTCGGTCGGGGACCCCGGATCCCCAAGTCCGGAGAAAGAGTGTGAAAGGTCTGGTACATGTAATTCGAGGAGGGGTAGCTTCAGATCGAAGAGTAAAATGAGAAGAGTGGTTGCGCTTGCCGCAATTGCTAATGAGGACTCCGTACAATCTTTGCAGATGGTACTTATTGGTCAAGGGCCTTATTACCCCATCGGAACCGCTTCAGCGTGCTAGACAGGAGAACTGTCGTGCGATTGGGCGTGATCCCACCAAAGATGTCGAACCAGGTTGCCCATAAATGAAGATGCTATCTTGGAATGTAAGGGGTTTGGGCCGCCTCGAGAAATGGCTACATGTCTGTAACCTGGTACTGGAGGCTAGAGCAGACGTGTTCCTTCTGCAGGAGACTAAGATATCTGTGGGAGTGGATTCTATCATGTAGGGCATGGATGGAGGAGGCCGGTTTGAGCTCACGGCATTGGAGGCTCAGGGCACGTCGGGGGGGTTACTGACGGGCTGGAAGAGAGATGAGTTTGAACTTTTGGATGAGTCGAAGTCCTTGTCTTGTCTGTCAATGCGACTGAAGAGGCGGACGGATGGGCTCTGCCTCCTTGTCACGAACATCTATGGCCCAACGGGTGGCGAGAGGGGATCTTTGGCAGAGGAGTCGGGGCAACTGGGAATGACGAATGGGACAGAGTTTTGGATCGCTAGAGGCAACTTGAATGTAACTATTCTACTTGATGATCGCCCGCAGCGGAACGATCATAGCTCTGAGGAGTTGAGGAGACCCTGGCAGAGACCCTGGCTCTGAGGAGTTGAGGAGAGTGGTTCATAGCCTGGGGCTTTCGACTGTTGATACGGTTGGTTGTGCATTTACCTGGCGCAATGTGAGGTCCCGATCCAGATTGGATAGATTCTTGTTGTCGCCTGAGGCTGCGGAGTTCAGGCCGGGATCTGGGAGGTGCTGCCTTTGGTCGCGCATAGGTTATGACCCAAGGTGGGGGGAACGAGCGCACTTTCAGGCTCTGAAGCGACGACTGGACATGCGAAGGAGCCCTGCCGATAGATTTCCGAGGCTTTTTGCATTGGCGGCTTCTAGGGAGGGTTCCGTCGCGCAGGAGGCAAATTTCGTCGCGCAGGAGGCAGATTCGGGTACGTGGTCGCCGGTCTTCCTGTCGAAGCTGTCGGATCAACGGTTGGAGGAGTTTATCAGATTACAGGAGGATCTTCCTTCGTCAGGCGACTTGGATGAAGGCATGGACCACTTTTAGTGGAAGGGCACGCGTTTCTTTGTTAATCGAGCGTATCTAGAAATGGAGAGGGCAGAGGAGGACAAAGATCCGGAACTGTGTTAGGACATGAATGTGGTTTGGGCAGCCAAGATCCCAAGCAGGGTCATGGTCTTCTTGTGGTGCCTGAGAAAGGACCGGTTGTATGATAAAGCGAGGAGGGGGAGGATCTTTGGTGTGGCGGACAATCTCTGCGACATATGCCACAGGATGGAGGACCCGATCACTTGTTTTTCAAGTGCCCTACGTCAGATAAGGTTTGGCATGAGGTGGGGATTTCGTGGGTGGCGACGGGCGGGGCAGACACTTTCTGGAGGTCGGTCCGAACGATGGGGACCGGCTCATCGGATGACTGCTCCAAACCATTTGTTGTTCTCTGGGCGATTTGGGTGGGGAGAAATGATGTGGTGTTCAAAAATCAGAGATTTTATTCAGAAAATGTTGTAGCACATTGTAATGCCTTGTATAACTCCTGGGTCGCCAGGTAATGTACTCCAAAACTTTTTAAAGGAATCTTTGTTGCGGTGCGGTGACTCTCACATCGGGAGATCACCCTCTCTTCTATCGAAAAAAATATTAGCAATATAGCACCCAAAACATAAACCAATTTCCCTTTAGATATTACGGCATAGTAATAAGACATTTAATGAGTTTTAATTTAGTTAATTGTATTTCTAAGAGATGCAGCTTTCTAAAATATTCTTTAAATCAATTTAGTCTAACTAAGTCCACCATGTGGTTGTAATGGGAGCGTTATATTGAGAACTTTTGCTTGTTATTCCCTCTTTTCATGTTCTTTCTCTTATTAGACTTACCTTCATAGTACTAAATATCACGATATATCATTCATATATATATATCAATAAGGAGGGAGTTTCGACATGATTAGATTGTGTATTGGTTTACAAGATATCGATATATATCTCGCCCAGACATCAATGAGATATCACTCGTATTTCATCTCAAATTAATTAAAAATTAGTTTTTTTAAAGAAAAAGGGTGGAGTCCCAAGATGGGATGCACCGTAATGAATATATTAATGAGATGGGATCGATATTACAGTCTTGTTTGAATGAGAGCTTTATAGTGATCCAACACATTATATGGGTAAAACACTTGGCCCTGAAAAATACGTTCATTCATTGCACACCAGATGAACCAAAGACGAAAAAAGGCAAGGGATGTATCCTCCTCTAATGGAGTTCCAGAAATATGTGTTGCTATCAGTAATAAACCGCGAAATTCCGACTCGCAACCAGACCTCAGATGATAATACTGAAATAGAAGAAAATGTGTTCCATGCCTTCATCATCTTCTCAACATCTACTGCAAAGCTTGGGTTCATACATATACAGTGGAAGCCCTTTTTCTTTTAAAAAACATCTACTGCAAAGCAAATCCACAATATGAAGTATTATCTCGATGTACTTTGGTAAGCAGTTGACCATGCCATGCAAGCCATGCAAAAACCTTGATCCTCTGCGGAATTCTACTGCTCCAAATGATTTTATAATCCCTCTAAAAGGTTTTGACTATTACTTTGTTGATGAGCGAAGAATCGATACACCCTTTTAACAAAGAAATTGTTGCTACCCCAGACAAAATGGTATGTCTCTACCCTGAGTCCATCCAAATCCTTCACGTCACCTAGCAACTCCAAGTAGTCCTGAAATCTCTGCTCTGAAAATGTTGCTGTGAATGTTGGAAACAAGGAGCCATTCACCCATGCACTGCCAGCCCTCAAGTTATGTTCTCCACAAAAGCGAATAAGCATGGGTATCTCTCATTCAGAGAGATCGGTTCATTTATCCAACCAAAATACAAAAGTTTCCCCATTACCAACCACATGGCTGAGAGCATCCCCCATATTAGGTAAAATCTGCAAATTTCCTTTTCAAAGCGAAGAATGGATCCGGATGTTGTTACCCACCAACTCACCACGAATGTGATAAATTATCTGCATCAGTCTGTATACTAGGTCCTTAGACTTACCCCCATAATCTTAAGACCCATTTCGATGGGAGTGCTTTATTCATTGAATCAAGTATCAAAATACCCATACCACCAACATCCTTCAGCCTAGTCAAAATATCCCAGTTAACAAGATGTATGCCTCCTCCTGCCTCCGGTAAGCCCAAAAAAATCTCCTCATCAAAGTCTCCATCTTTGTCTGCACACCTACTAGAAGTAATCTAGTGGAGTAGAAGAAAATTGGGATGGCAAACATTGCATGTTTTAGAAGGACTAACTTACCTCCTCTAGACAGCTCACGCTTTCCAACCAGCTATCTTGCTTCCCGTTCTTTCTAACACAAATTTCCATGCTAAAGAGCAAAGTCGTCCAACAACTACGGGGAGGCCCAAATTTGTGGCATGTAAGGTCCCATGTGGGAATCACAACACCGAGAACACCTCCTAAGTTCCCCCTCTGAAAGACCAAAAGGTATAAAAGTGTCAAAAACTGACTTGTCACTATTAAGCTAAAGTCCTGAGATGTAACCAAATATATCCATAATGTATGGCGCTCTCCTCGCATGTTCCACATCTCCGTCCAAGAAAATCATGGTGTCGTCCACATATTGTAGAATCAGGATAGATATATCCTTACAATGGTAACACCTACAGTACCCCGCCTCAGTAGCTAGTCTCATCATTGCAGTCAAGACATTCATTGCAATCATAAAGAGCAAGGGGCCAAAAGAGCATCCCTGGTTCACCCCTCTTTGGGGTTGGAAAAATCCCCACTCAAGATGTCCGTTAACAAGTCCCGTGTACGAAGCAGTCTTGATGCAGTGCTTGACCCATGTGATCCTAGTGCTAGGAAAGCCCCTCTTCTGTAAACATGCATGGATGAAACGTCAGTCCACACAATCGTACGTCTTAGAAAAGTCCACCTTCCACAACAAACCTTTTTCGTTTTTCCTTTTTCAAGTAAGCACCATTTCAACAGCCATCACCCAACCATCCGCTATATGTCGACTCATAACAAAAGTAGTCTCCTCAGTAGCTCAGGCAAGATGATGTCATGAAAACAGTACGGAGACAATTAGCTAGTACCTTAGCGACGATCAAATAGATCCCATTTGAGAGAGCAACAAGCATGAAGTCTTCAACTCTAGACGGACCATCTTTCTTCGGCAATAGAACAAGGCCTTGTTCAAGCGATCAAAACCCTGCTACCCATCCCCCCACCCCTCCCCCCGAACTCCTGCAAGACAACAACCACATCGCCCTTGACGACATCCCAAAATTCCCTATAGAGAGAGACAGAGAAGCCATCAGGTCCCGAAGCACCATCCACATTCAGTTGCATGACTGCCTTTTTTATCTCCTCCTCACCAAAAGGAGCCATCAACGCCTCAACCCAACCAGCAGAAATCCCTTTCACTCCTCTTCCACGCCAAGCCCAACCAGCACTATTGACTTGTCGGCTAAGTTCCTACTGGTGGGCCCGAAGGGCCCGACTAACCTCCACGTCGCCCTAACCCTGACAACCATCTATGGTAAGGATGTGAATGCAATTTTTATGTATCCGCCCACTAGCCACAGAGTGAAAGAATCGTGTGTTATTATTGTCATCCTTAAACCAACGTTGTCACGATCTTTGTCTCCATTCAACCTCCTTTTATTGTCCTCAATCTAAATCTCATTAAACCTAACAGTCCTAAGCTTGATTTCCGTGGCAGTCAACTCATGTTCATCTTCTAAGGAATCCAAGGTTGCAGAAAGCGGTAGTCGGTACTCGGTCGCCAGGGTCACTGACTAATGATTAATCAACAATCGGGTGACTAATCGGATTTAGTCGACCATTAGTTGGTTTTGAATTTTTTAATTATTTTAAATATATAAATCATTTTTATACATATATTCTTATATATTAACATAGATTTGTATATTTTCTATATTATCATAATGAAACAAAGAAGTAATTGACTTTAAATAAAACATTAAGCATATTAGTATAAGTTTGCTTTAAAAAAATCTGAAAAAAGAAAAAGCTTGATGTAAAAGTCAGCCGATTAGTCGGGTTGACCGACTAATGGCCGACTAGCCCTAGTCGAGTCGACAACCACCCCCACCCCCACCCCCGACTCGACTAGTCGGGCCAACTAGTCAGCCGACTTTTACAAGCTTGAAGGAATCCACCCTGATAATGTCCTCTTGAGAATGTGTTCTCCTGCTCATGCGCTAAATCCAAACTTCCTTGTTGTATTCCAAAAGATGTCTTTTCAACGTCGCTAACTTTTTAGCTAGACGTGTTGCCGACGAACCCATTGATACTCAATATCTGTTAACTTGTTAGCCAAATTGAAATTTTCAAATAAAACTTTCCTGATACCCATTGATACCAGCAAACGTAGAACTATATTGTTCAATACCACCCTTTTGTTAAATTTCAAGTTGATTTGTTTAAGATTTTGCTTTGTAGCTACTACGGGTACTTAAAACATATTGTGATTTATTTATTTTGTTTCGGTACGGGGTCGTTACCCCACACCCTTGTAAGGAGAGCGCACTTGCTTCACCTAGACACACATTTTGAGCGGGGGACTCCGACCCCCCTTTAGTAATGGGTTGATCAAGAAAAGTCGGGATATATATTGTACATATTACTATATTAATATTTAATAGTTGATACTTAGTAAGTATTAGTAATATAGCATACAGATTCACATATCAACGGCATACTCTAATCGGTATTTATTTTTCTTTAGTTTAGTTGGAAAGATTTCTTTCTAATATATTTTAATTCATCTTGTCTCAAGCAAAAAATATGATTATTATGATTGGTGTTCTTCACAAACTATTTGTAAATATGCTCATTTGTTTGTTTGTTTGGATTTCTGATACGGCTCAACATTTAGTTTGTACATAATATGCAATGAGATATAAAGCTATATTTATGTCGTGCCATCCAATGGGGCTTAGAAGGTGAATCGGAGCTTAGAAGAAGGTGACTCGCGCAGACAGTTGACTCCTTCGGACAACACTGGTGATAAATGTTATTATTGTTCAAATTTCATCAATTCCTTTCCATTATATTTAAGCAATCAGTGGTCGACGTCCAACATTGATAACATCAATGTATGATATAATGTATATTGATGTGCTAAATACATCCCATTCTTGCAAATAGGTGTATAAGTAATTATATGTTATTTATTATTCTAATTACTAGGATGATCTTAATGTGAGATAAAATCTCTTTTTTGAGCTATTTTTGAGATTTCCATCAATATCGTCGCTATATCCCAATATATCCCCGCAAGGTTCAGAAAGTCAGCAAGCGGTATTAGTTCGGTCAAGCGGTCTGGAGCGAGTAAGCGGGTAGGAGGAAGTATATGCAGACTATGTGGTTTCTATTAATTTAATTAAAAACTAATTAAAAATATAATAATAATAATAATAAATTTAAACATTAGATATTTATGTTTTTAAAATTATAACATGGAAGAAATACGAAGTGAAGACTTTTTGTACAATGTGATATCAACCAAAGCATTTCCAAAAGTCATCCATTTTAATAAAATAAAGATGTTAAGTTAGTGGTTGAGAGAGTAAAAAATGTTGTAATTTGATTAAAGATAGAAAAAATGGTAGATATCCTTGTCCAAATTGGAAGGTAACCTTTTTTTGGAAGTGTAACCTGGTTAGTAAACAAAACCATGAACCTTCGCACTTTAGTAAATAATGTATTTTTCTACACAAAGTCAAATATTAAAAAAAATCAACTATTTAAATTAAATATAAGTTATTTGTTCCGTGCAGTTATAAAATCCCATGCAAATCCGGCATCTATATTTATTTTATCCCATAAAAAAACTTAGATAAACACATGTAATTTATTCTATATTCATGCAATTATGAGATAATGTAAGAAATAGAATTATTGCTGGGGAATCTAAAAAAATAGAGTCGTCGTTGAATCTAAAAATAGAGAGATCTAGGACTAAATAGAGCAATTAGCAAACCTTTGCAGAGGAGAAAAAGATGACGGAGGAGCAACCCATGTGTAAGTCAAGAAGGTGGCGGAGGAGCAGAAAGTTACCTTTATTACATATGCAGCCGCATATGCGGATTACTCGGACGAATATACCCCATAACCCGCATATTGAGCGAGTATAGCATACTCGGTGAGGTAGCGGGACCGCCTCCGTAATGCGGCCGCATATGCAGCCGTTTGGGCTGCCTTTCTAAACATTGTATCCCCTATATATCCCTTTTCGGGTTCACCAATATGATATCGATATTTTGGAACATTGCTTCCCTCCCAAACCTCATTTCTTGGTCCACCTTACACGGCTTGGTGTAATCTTCCTCTACTCATCCCTCTTCTTTCCTTCTCACTACCAAATTTCGTCAATAAAAATCAAACATATGTAACATACATCACATTGGCCTGCGTATTGAGTATATATAAGTCTTTTTATTCTCCAAATACCCTAATAACAAAAGGTATGGATGAAGAACATCTTTATATAAAGTTGAAAAGATACTAACACAAACTGTTCTTTGCAATCACTAAAGCCAAATCATTGCAAAAGGTACGGTCTTTCAATTCTTCATAGGTAAAAGGCAATGAACCCTCTAATTTATCCCTCCATGCGGGAAATCCAAAAACATTTCCCGAAAATCCCTGACAAACCTATTATTTTAAATCAAGCCTAAAACCTATTATTTTGAATCAAGCTTAAAGGAAAATGATGAAAAGCTCAATGTCCTCTCAACTCAAATTGCACAAAGGACAAGAGAAATCCATGACAAATGAAATAACACGACTTTTAATGGCTCTTTGCCTCTTCTCCCACTCTTTCCCCATGGCTTCTGAAAGAAGCCAACCCTCGCCCATGCGTCACGCAAGTGACGCATTATGTACGTTAAGTACGTGAGCCTCAATCAATTCCTTACGAGATTAGTTACATGTGGCGCTTGATCGTCCCTACTTCTTGATACGTGTATGCATTAAGTGTAGTCTAACGTGCTTTACACCATAATAGATAATCATACGTGACGATCAAAAAGCGTGGGTGTTGGCCCCAAAATCTATCAATACCTTTTAAAAGAGGAATCAACCCTTGTGAAGCGGTGACCCTTGAAAAAAGAGGATCATTGAGGTGCACCTTTCAAATCACCTTTCAACCATTTCTCACACCAAACCAAATGGTCATCCTCGTGGAAAACCCCACTAGAGGTAGGTACAAATAGGTAATAGGAGAGACCCCAAGTGTTGCAAGGATAGCCATACATCCAACAACCTCATTTGCAACAAATGGAATGACACAAATTTTGAAGGCTCATCACAGAATTATCACCTATGAGCCACTTCAATGAAGAATATTGTGGCATTTACATACTAAGAAATGGGAAGCGAGGTGACTTTCCTCCTATCATGAAATTACAAAATCGACCATGTCCTACACCCATCCTAGACACCAACAACAATGGCAACACTTATCATAGACAAAATCAATGGTGCCAACTAGCATCCTCAATGTACCTCAATTTGGGGTTGGACCGACTCACTTACCCCATACTCCCGCATTTATCCTAATGATAAAGAGACGATAGCAATGTGTTGCTAGTCGATACCGTCTACCACTCATGAAACCTTGTAAATAAAAAAGACCTCTAAAAAAGGCTAAATTATGATGGCATAAGGTTGGTCGAAATCTACCTTCCACAACAAAGTCATGAACATCGATCAATCTCATTTTTTCGATAGGAAAGAGGGTGATCTCCCAATATGGGAATCACCACGCAAGCTATTTCATTAAGTAAAAGTTAGAGTACATTACCGTGAAACCCAAAGGTGGTACAAGGAATTACATTGATACACAACATTTTCGCAGTAAAATCTCATATTATTGAAGATTAAATCGTTTCTTCCTGCCCAGATAGCCCACAGAACTGCAAACGGCTTGGAACAATCATCCGCGGAGTTGTTCCCTACCGTTCGAATCGACCTCCAGAACTCTTCAGCCCCTCCTGTCGCTACCCAAGCACACCCGACCTCCCTCCAAACCAGCTCCGATGTCGAGCAACTGAAGAACAAGTAGTCCGAGTCCTCCACCATTCCATCATACATGTCACACAATGTGTCCTCCAACGGAAGCAGTCTCCTCTCCTTGCTTTATCATTCAAGCATCCCCTTCTCAAACACCATAGAAACACCTTAACTCTGCACGGAATCTTTGCAGCCCAAACCACCTTCATGTCCTGTCATAAGTCTGCATCATGTTCCTCTGCCACATTCATCAGTTCCTCGTAAATTTTCTTGACAGAGGTTCTGACTCCTTCCCACATAAAATGATCTTTATCCAGCGCAAAATCTCCAGGTTGTGGGGCCTCCACCAACAGTCTAAAAAACTCCCCCAGACGATGCTCTGAAAGGTCGGAAATAAAACGTGGCGCCCAAGTGCTCGAGTCTGCCACCTGCGAAAGTGAACTCTCCTTCGATGTTGCCATTGCAAAAAGTCTTGGAAATCTTGTCTCCAGAGTACCATCCCCCGACAGTCATCAAAGCCAAAATCAGAATACATGGCCATCTCCCACCTTCGACTGCGACCTATGGGCAATCAATGGTAGGACCTCGCGTATTCCTACCCATAGTGGCGACTCAAATTGCATTCTATCAGCCACTAAATCCCCTCTGACACCATATAGTTTTCTGACAAGCCTAGTCGCGAGCGAAGATGATGGTCCCCAGATGTGAATCACCCACTTGGCGATCAGCGCCTTATTCATGCACTCCACATCACGGACTCCCAGACCCCCGTCCTTACGTCCCCTCGTCCCAGCTGAACAGGTGCATCCTGGAACCTTGTTGTTTCCCGTCCGAACAGAAGAACCTCCTCATCAAAGTCTCAATTTTCTCTCTGACGCCCACCGGTCAGTCAGGAAGAAAAGAAGAATATTGGGATTGCAGAAAGAACATGTTTCAAAAGAATCAAACCCCCCAGACAGCGTGATCGCTTTCCAGCCAACCGGCCTTTGCACCATTTTCTGCACCACTGCATCCCAATCCGATTTCTTCAGCTTTCTCACCACCAATAGTAGCCCCAAGTAGGAGATAGGGAGGTCCCCCATAGGGCATCCAGTCATCCCCGCCAGGCAAGGGTTTAAATATCGGTTTCGGATATCGTATCGATACCTTGCCGATACGATATTTCATCGAAATTTTAACGAAATTTCGACAACATTTCGCCCCTATCAACCACCATTTGTGAAGAAATTACTCGAAACTGCCTTCATATCGCCATTTCGCTCGAGATTTTGGTTCCATGTCGAAACCAAAATTTCGCCGAAATTTCGCGAAATCTGAAACCATGCCGCCAGGCTGGAGCATTCCGCCTCATCCATCCCAAAAGTAACCACAGTCGAATTGTGTTTGTTGATCTCAAGACCCGATATACTACTAAAGATCTGTACCATATGCCGTATTGCCGTTCTGCTCCTCCGAACCCCCTAGAAACAGAATCGTATCATTCGCATACTGTAGAATAGGGATAGAAATATCCTCCTAACGGAAGCCTTCACACCACCCCGTATCAACTGCCCGCTAAGCAGTACTGCCAAAGCATCTGCCACCAGTACGAAAAGCATAAGGAGCCAACGGACAACCCTGTCGCACCCCCCTTTGGGGTTGGAAGAACCCCCCCTCTGGTTGGAGTTCACCAAGATCGAGTAGGAAGAGGTAGTGACACACCTCTTCATCCATTCTATCTACAGATCAAGGAAGCCTATCCTCTGCAGGGACGCCCACAGGAACTTCCAGTCGACACAGTCATAGGCCTTGGCATAATCTATCTTCCACATGACCCCTTTCTTCCTCGACCGCTTCCGCTCGAGGCAGATCTCGAAAGCCATCACCATCCCGTCTACGATCTGTCTGCCTGGAAAGAAAGTCGACTGCCCTTGAAGCACCACTGAGTCCATTACGACCTTTAACCGGTTTGCCAGAATCTTAGCCACTATCAGGTAGATGCCAATGGAAAGCGCAACAGGCCTGAAGTCGTCAACTCCCACCGGATACTCCTTGGGTAGCAGGAATGGTAATGCCCTGTTGACCTTCTCAAACCCTCTGTTCCCTTCCCCGAACTCGTTCATCACCTCCAAGACCTCTTCCTTTACCAGCCCCCAGAACTCGCGATAAAGCAGGATTGGGAAGCCATCTGATCCAGGGGCTCCATCCGCGTTCAAACCACACATGGTCCGCTTCGCCTCCTCCTATGTAAATGGGATAACAAGAGCCTTCGTCTGCTCACCGGACAACGTCACCACCCCTCTTCCTAGCCACCACCATCCGTCCTCTCTTCTTCTTCACGTTGCTTCAACAACATGACCCCACAAGGCATTCCCTATCTGCGCCTCCCCCGAAAATCTTACCCCCCCCCTACTTCAATTTCGTGCAAGTAATTTCTTCTCTGTCACCTTGATGCCATCGTATGGAAGAATTGTGTATTGGCGTCCCCTTCTTTCAATCACTTTTGTCTAGATCTTTGCCTCCACTCCACGTCTTCCTTCTTGTCTTCCTGTAATAACTCTTCGAGGAAGCCCATCCTCTATGTCAACTCCTCCTGACCCGGACCTCTCTCATCATATATACCGTCTTACCGGGCAACTCCAGCCCGAGTCATCTCCCTTCTAGCCCTTCGCCTTGCTTTCGCCTCCCTGCCGAAGGTGGTAAGGAAAGACCTCAACAACCGCAGTTTTGTTGCCATCCTTGAGACAGTCGAGCCCTCTGGGGACCAACCTCTCCATCTCCCCCTAATCTCTTCCCTGAAGCCCTCCACCAAAAGCCAGCTCCGTTCGAACTGAAAGCGGAATCTATTTCTTCTTTCCTCCCCGGAAGATCACATAATAGGTGTGTGGTCGGAATGAACCCGCGGCAATGCCCAAGCCCGTGACATGGGGAAGTTCTATGTTCCCTCATGTGATAAAAGGAATATGTCCAGTATGGACCGCGACCTCACGTTGCGTCAAGTGAAAGCACAGCAAGCCGCATCGATGATCGACAGGCCCAAAGAGTGGGCCACTATCTGTAAATCCTCCGAGCCGAGGTCACCTCCTCCGCTCCTCTGAGGACGATCATCAGAAGAATAGAAATAAGGGTTTTTATTGTATTTTGGCCCATTTCTCCCCCTACTTTATTCCTTGTCGATCTAGTCATCATCATGCCTAGGTCTCGGGGTTTAGGGTCATATAATACCTATGGTATTTTATTTCTTTTCTTTTATTTTCTTTTCTTTTATTTTCTTTTCTTTATTCTTTTATTTTGGCTTTAAATATTCTATTTTAGACAATATTTACTATGTAAATAACAGAGGTTATTTTGTACAATATAATGTTATATACATGCATTTAGCTAGGGTTTAAAGGCTAAAATGAAGGAATAAATGTGATGAATTGGAGATTTATGACACCTCCCCTCCCACCCATACTTGCCTTTGCTAGTCCCTAGCAAACACTTATGCCTATAAGTGTAGATAGAAAATATAGAAAAGTAAAAGAAAGAACATGGTATGATTTTTGACTTTTAAATTTGTCTTATTAAAATCAAATTTGGAGCTCAGAGAAGACCTTGGGGTTATTAGTTATTTCAAGATTGCTCTAAAGTTAGGAAATGTGACACAACTACCCTTAGGTTCCATAGTCCTATCGTCCAGTTCTCTTCATGGTCAAATCAGATCCAATCTCTCAGTCGCATACTGTTGCTACTTTGAAATGACATATCCATGTGTGTGAATTTTTCAGCTCTTTCTAGACAAACTGTTGAATTATCAAAGAGTTTGCTCCCCTGGTAGCTCATCCTCGTCGAGACAGATATTTCCTTCTAGGGTCATGTATTGTTGGTCTTTACAAGCGAAAGGGTAAGAAGCTAGAAGAAAGGGAAAAAACCTTAGAAAGGACCAGTGTAGTCTTCATTCCCTTATGAAGCATGGTCAATGTAACTGAGTCCACAAGGAATCAGGCTTTTTCTGAAGCTCATATTTTTGGTGGCATTTATGGTGTAGGCTTCGTTTTAGATTTTCCTTTGACATTGCAATGCTCCGCATTCTTGCTTGTGCCCCTATGGATATAACAACTTTTAGTCAACCCCTTTTTTGGGGTCTTGGAAGAAAGTTGTGCTCGTAGACCTTTCCTCATTCGAGGCATTGTCTCAATCTAGTCCCCAGTATTTAGATAGCATGGCTACTAGAAGAAGTAGGTTAGAGTACTGGTTTCAAAAATCCCTAAGAATGATTCCTGAGCCACACTTGATGAAGCGGCCTAGCATCGTCCCGACATACAACTATTGATTCAGTAATAGAATCATAGAGGATGGTGTTTTTGGATGAATATCTAAGGAGTTAGATTGAGGACTCATCGAACACTGTCAAATGATTGTTAAGAGATGATCACCATTGGGGGGTTTCCTTTGTCAGTGGCCTCCCTCTCGGGTAGGCCGGTTTTTATACATCGTATCTGGTCTCTGTATTTTGTCTTTTCCTTTTCTCTGTAATATCTCTTTTCTTTTTATTTTCTAATACATTGGGGTGAACACCGTCGAGTGCACCCCCCTCTTCAAAGCTTCAAAAAAAAGAGATGATCACCAGCCTGAGTAGGAAATGGCAATCCTTTCTCATATAGGCTGATATCTGAACGACCTCTTTACAACCCTAATTGTACAGAGGGACCTTATAGTGCATTCATTCATTTAATCTCAGAAAAGGGAGTGAAAAGAGAATCAATAACTTTTAGGGATAATTACACCCATAACCCTGAGTAATTCCTCAATCTCAATCATAACCCTGCATAATCGCGAATTACATGAGAAACCCCGAGTAATCCTTAACTCTTACATGACATGACCCTGGGTTATATTCCGTTTGGGATCCCCGTTAAAGTTGACGGTTTCCGTTTGAAAAAACGAAAATACCCCTGATGTTTATACATATTTGCAAAACATACCATCCCCCTCTTCCCCACCGCGCACCACAGGCCATGCGTCGGTGTCGGCGCCCCCTTCCCTGTTCATTTTTATTTTTTGGCATGTCCGCAAATATGTTGCATGTATTTGTGAAGGGCACTTGTTCTGCAAGGAAATTAACTCTCAACTTGGTATTATAATCAGGTTAGTTTTTACTAAGGCCTTAAATGTCGGTTTCGGTCACCATTTCGGTATCGACCAAAACAGAATTTCGATGGAATTTCGGTGGAATTTCGACCGAAATTTCGGTCATTTTTTGCACTAGGACCCCCATATTTCGATCATTTCGATCGAATTTCGATTTCGACTGGATATCGATATTCGACAGAAATTTGACCGAATTTCGCTGAAATTTGAGGCCATGGTTTTTACAGCAACTGGCTTTGAAGATAAACTGATTTTACTGCACACCTGCATTTACTGGTGCTTCTGTTTCTCGGCATGTACCGCTTTCACAAGTAGCTCACATTGGCAATAATATTTTAGATGCTTCCTCTAAAATAAATGCTCCTTACGGGCATTAAATAATTCTTTAGATGTTCATGTTGCGATACTAATCTTTGCACCTCCAGCTAATCATGAAAATCTCCATAATGTCAATGACCATGCCTTTTGCTTTACCAAATATTAATACGTAACTGTTCTCATGCTCAGAAAGCATTACCGTTGCCCCGAGCATGCCGCCGATCGAAGCCCCCTCCCCCTTCCGATCCTTCCCCTTGATGCAGCGTGGACTCGACATGTAGGGCCGTCTAATTATTTAAATTGTGGTCGTTAATTTTATTTACGTTTTTTAAGTTGTCGCAATTTTAAATAAAGAGATCGCATGTGATCTCAATTAGTCTTAATTTGAATTTCAAATTTGGTAGTTAGTCGGTTAATTAAATAGAGTCCAATTAGGATAATCAGTGGTCAAATTAAGTTAGTTTACTATTTTTGTAACCCCATCTCTCCTATATAAAGAGATGGTAGTCCCATGTTTTTATGGAGTCAAGTATTATGCATTAAAATTGAGATTATTATCTCTCTCCCTCTCTCTCTCCTCTCTCCCTCTCCACGCGATCTCCGCGGTTCTCCTCCTTCAACCTCTCGTAGTCCCGGCGAGTTCTCTTCTCAACCCCTCTATCTTCTCTTCTCAAACCCTCTCTTCCTTCTACCAAAAAAAATCCACCACAAAAAATATTATTATTTCGACGCCGCGAAAAGCCGTCTGCATCATTTGGTATCAGAGCATGGATATTGAGTCGTTCCTACGATTCAACGATCCCGTTGCATATTGGCGTCTCAAGCTTGATCTCAACCGCATATCTCATGGGCCGCATGCACGTTCGCGTCAACGGAAGTACAAAAAGCGTCTTGCGGCATCCTTGAAGGTCCAAGCATGGCTGGACGCGCTAACCGACGAAGAAAACATCGCCGAAGAAGACGAATCGGCCGCTGTCCAGGAACGTCCAGATCTGAATCCGTCGTCGGAATCAAATCCGCCGGCCCCTCCGACCATCCCGGCACAACTCCAGCCTTCCCAGGTACCTCTCCAGCCATCCCCGGCCCGCGCGGCCGTCAGCCCCACCCCGACAACCCCTCCGACAGCCCCCAGGCCCCCAGCGGCTGCCCTAGCCCCGCAACCCCTTCCCGAACCCTCCCCCAGTCCCGCATCGCCTGCGGCTCCCTCCCAGCCGCTCACGCCCACCACCCGCGCCTACCTCCCTTCCCAAGCTTCCCCCCAGCGCCTTTCCCCTCCCCTCCCTCTCCCTCACGCCGCTATCTCCCAACCGCCCTCTCCCTCGTACACGCCTACTCTCCTCCCCCTCTTCCCCGCTGCTTTCTCACCCTCTCCCTCTCTCGAAAACCCTCCCCTCTTCCCCGAGTTTCTTCTTCACCCGTGCCCTCAACCCCGCCGCCTTCTCCTCCTTTCTTCCCCGAGCCTCCCTACGACCTCTCATGTCGCCGCCCCTTCTTCGACTTCGCGGCCTCCTCCCTCTGGCGCCGCCTACCCTCCAGCTGCGACCCCACGCATACGTGGCTCCGCCGACATCAGCCACACCCTCCCCGGCACTCCTCACGCCCCCGCGCGAATCCTTGCAGCCACCCTCCTCAGCGGACAGCAGCCGCGCAACCAACCTCGCCGGCACCACGCCTTCCCCGCTCCTCTACGGCGTCCTCCCCGCCGCCTTTTGTTGAGAAAGGAAGGAGCCCTATCGAGATTTGAGGTAGTCGAATCCCTGGAAAAATGGGATTGGAAAACAAAAGGGGAAATTTGCAAAAATAAATTCCCTAAAACCCCTATTTGCAGAAAGAACAAAGCCAAGAAAATTGAAGGGGTACGAAAATTGCAGTGGTGCCCTTCAATTGGAAAAAACTACAAACGTAATGTTGAAAATGATCGAATTGGAGGAAATTAAAGCCCAATTCAAGGACGAATTCTCCAACGTGCATCTACGTCAAGCAATTCGTCGGGAGACGAATTTTTTAAAGCGGCGGAGAGTTGATGCAGCGTGACCCCAAATTATAGGGCCACATTTATCTAAATAATTAGTAGTCAATTTTAATTACGTTTTTAGGGTCGTAATGGTCTAATTAAATAATTGAGATCGCCTGTGATCTCAACGTTTATTTCGTAGATTTTAATTGTAATTGTTGGTCAATTAATTAATTAGAGTCTAATTAGACTAATTAGAGGTCAATTTGAATTTGTTAGAGTCCAATTAGGCAAGTCGGTTGTCAATTAAATTAGTTTACTATTTTTGTAAACCCCTCTCTCCTATATAAAGAGAGGGTAGTCCATTGTTTTGAGGAAGTCAATTATGAATTAGAAATTGAGATTGTTATCTCTATCCCCTCTCCCTCTCTCTTCTCCCTCCACGCGATCTCCGCGGTTCTCCTTCTCCCAAACCCCTCGTTACCGACGAGATTTCTTCTCTCAACCCATCTCTTTCTCCTACCGAATATCCACCAAAAAAATATTTATTATTTTAATTCCGACGCCGCGCGATTCTTGTTTGCATCATTTGGTATCAGAGCATGGCAACTGAATCGTCCCTACGATTCGACGATCCCGTCGCGCATTGGAAGATGCAATATGATTTGAGTTGCATATCTCATGATTCACGTTCACGCGCATGTCGACACAAGTTCATGAAGCGCCTCATGTCAAGCCTCAAGGTTCAAGCAATTCGTCGGGAGACGAATTTTTTAAAAGCGGAGGAGAGTTGATGCAGCGTGGACTCGACATGTAGGGCCGTCTAATTATTTAAATTGTGGTCGTTAATTTTATTTACGTTTTTTAAGTTGTCGCAATTTTAAATAAAGAGATCGTGTGTGATCTCAATTAGTCTTAATTTGAATTTCAAATTTGGTAGTTAGTCGGTTAATTAAATAGAGTCCAATTAGGATAATCAGTGGTCAAATTAAGTTAGTTTACTATTTTTGTAACCCCGTCTCTCCTATATAAAGAGATGGTAGTCCCATGTTTTTATGGAGTCAAGTATTATGAATTAAAATTGAGATTATTATCTCTCTCCCTCTCTCTCTCCTCTCTCCCTCTCCACGCGATCTCCGCGGTTCTCCTCCTTCAACCTCTCGTAGTCCCGGCGAGTTCTCTTCTCAACCCCTCTATCTTCTCTTCTCAAACCCTCTCTTCCTTCTACCAAAAAAAATCCACCACAAAAAATATTATTATTTCGACGCCGCGAAAAGCCGTCTGCATCACCCCTCCAACGATCCTTCCCCTGCCGAGCACCTCTTCAACCACCCCTCGCTGGCTCCTCCCCTGCTCGAATTCAAAGCCCCCTGTACAGGTCCGCAATCCGCTCGATCGAAGCCCCCTCCCTCTTCGCGACGATGAGAAGCCTCCTCCCTCTTCGCGGCCTGCTGGTCCGCACCCCCTCCCTCCCGTGCCGCCCCTTCCCCTCCCTGCTCGCGGGCGAGGAGCAGCCTCCTCCCTCTTCGCGGCGACTCGCCCCCCTCCCCCCTGAGCAGCTCCCTGAACCCCCCCTCCCCCCTACGGGTCCGCACCCCCTCCCTCTCGTACCGACCCTTCCCCTTCCTGCTTGTGGCCCGCGAGCAGCTCCTCCCTCCTTGCTCGCCGCCGCCAAGAAGCTCTCCACACCTCCTTCCCCGCGCCGAATCCCCCCCAGCAGCCCCCTCCCTCCCGTGCCGACCCTTCCCCTCCCTGCTCGCGACCGATGATCAGCCCCCTCCCTCTCCCCGCCGACCGGCTCAGCTCCCCCCGCGACCGAACGTCCCCCAAGGTCGATCGCCCTCATGCCGCAGCCTCCACCATCGTTGAGATGCCAAGAAAGGTGCAGGGCTTGGCTCCAGAGAGAGACAAAAAGACAAGATATTTAATTTTTTTTAGATTAAATTTCAACCGTTAGATCGATTGTTGGTTAGATTAACTCAATCATCTGATTAAGTTAACATAGTAAAGTAACGGAAGGTTGTAGGTGTAAGACGATACAATTATTCAGGGTCCTGAATGTAATTCGTGATTATGCAGGGTTATGATTGAGATTGAGGAATTACTCAGGGTTATGGGTGTAATTATCCCTAACTTTTATTGATAAATCAAACGTTACAATAACATTTATTGTAAGAATGGTTCGCCCTGGGTTCACAAGGATAACAATATCCCGACCAAGTCCGAGGTCGAACACAGAGAGGCAAAGGAACAACGTCGGGTTAATCCAAAAACTTAGGTCTAGATTTTCAAATGTTATTTTTTTAATAATTTTTTTATGCAAACACAAATAAAAATGCAAATGCGGATGAATTAAGATAATAAGAAAACACATTACTAGGCCAAATTAATTTTAATGCGAAATTAATTAGATTTAGTCTTATTGTATTTTTTCTAGAATACTAATCCAGAGATGAGTACAAAACACATTTTTTTAAGTTTAGAAATTAAAATGCAATAATTAAAAATGTACACTTTTATGGGTTTTTTAGCAATTTTTCATACAAACAGAATGCAAAAATAATGAAAATTTTACTGGAATTAAAACATGATGCAAGGATACTACATTATTTTTTTGGAATTTTCTGTCAAAATATGAATTTTTTATGGATTTTTTAACAAAAACAAAGTGACAGTGAGTAATTAATTCCTAATAAATCCACAATAGCAATTTATCCAGAGTGCGAATTATCTCAAAATAATATTTATACATGCAATCTAGGAGAGTTGAAATTTTGCAAAAAAGATGTATGTGGATTTAATTTAAAATCAAATATCAAAATCACTCTACAATTTATTTAAGGCACAGGACAACTCTAATTGATGTGAAATTTGGACAGTAATTAAAGCACACATCAAGGCATCATTCCTAATTTTTGTGAAATTTTGTCTACCTCCTCCCTGCTTAGACCTCTCGCTACCACACGCCATGGGGTCACCTGAGCTATGTCCCCGAGGAAGCGTCTGACGAGCCACAAAAGAGAGTCTCCAATCCACCTTCTCCAAACCAAGACGGCGCCGCCTTGTTCAGAGCTTTGCAGCGACGAGCAGTTCTTGCTCCTATGCGCCCAGCAACCACACCGGAACCAACGGTCGAGCTCGCGGCATTGTTGTGCCCAGTGTCCTAGTGAGCCATACCGAAAGCATCCTCTCCCGAAGGGATTGGCAAAGGGTTGGTGTCGACTGTCCCACGAGTCTGGCTTGCGGCGACCCCCCCCCCCCGTTTTGTTCGGACGATGACCCATCCTTTCCCCGCAGAACCAGCCATCAATTCGCATCGATCGATCTCATACCTCAATTGTCTTTGAAGCTGCAACAAAACTATCAAGGATGATCATTGTTTAATGAAAGATAATAACCACACATCAATGGACGCTCGCCAAAAAGGCAAATAATGAAGAATAGCATTAAGGGCATAAGAAATCTATGTTCCAATAACGCCCTTGTAAACATATATTAGTTTCCTTTGTATTTCTCTATTATTTTTCTTTTCTGTCGTATGCTTTATGTAATGTACCCATAGGCTACTCTCCTATATAAGAGAGCCTAGGGCTGATGGAATAAGCACTTCTTCTATTTTTTCCCAACATGGTATCAGAGCGACGGTCCTAGACCGGAGTTCTTGAAACCCTATCCCTACCCCCCCACCCGTGTGCCTCTCTCTCTCCGCCGTTGGCGCCTACCCGCGCCCATGCGCCTCCGCGCCTGCGCCTGCGGGCCCTCGCGCCTGCGCCTGCGCCTCCGTGCGTGCGTTGCGCGCCCCTACACCTGCGTGCGTCACTGTGCGCACCCCTTAGCGCCATCAAGCACGCTCCAGCGCGCCCCTGTGCGCCCTTCAGCGCACCTTCATGCCCTCCAGCGAGCACCTTAGCACCATGTACATGCCTCATCTCACGTGCGTGCGCCCCTGAAAGCGCATGTGTGTGTGCCTTGTGCGTGTGCCCCTGTGCGTGTGCCCCTGAATCAGCCTTACCGAAGAAGAGCCTGCTAAGAAGACTGGAGCCAATGCCTCATGGGAGGCAGATGATGCATACGCCAAAGTCTGGTTATCTGGAACTTTGGCGATCGAGATTGCCAATGATATTCTTCATCAGCCCACGGCTAAAGACATGTGGGATATTCTGGCAGCCACATACTCTCAAGCGAAGAATGAGACAAAGATTCTGCAACTCCAGCATGACATATTCACCATTAAACAGAATAGTCGCCCTCTACATTCACCCTACACTTCTCTGCGTGGGATGTTCGAGAAGCTGTACAGCTTCATGCCCCTGACAACAACACCAGAGAAACAGAAGACCTACCGAAATGCTACTATGGTAGGAGTTTTCCTTGCTGCCCTTGATCCTGAGTATGAGGCAGCACAATCTCAGATCTTGGCGGATTCTACTATTCCTTCTATGGAGGAAGCCTTTCATAGGTTGAGCCGGATCACTGTTCCCTCTACGACTACGAATCAGACTGCTTCCGCTATGGCTGCCAACAGAGGTCGTGGAGGTCACCGTCATACTCATGGCCGTGGTCCTCGTGGCAGAGGAGGCCGAATTCGGCCAACACGTACCTACTGCCATCGTACCGGACATATTGAAGACACATGCTACTCCAAGCATGGATTTCCTGCATCTGCACGAGTCACTGAGCAGATAGAGCCTCCATCTGCTGCTTCTTTAGATCAGCGCTTTGATGACCTTGTTGCTCGTCTAAGGGGCATTATTCCTCCATCCGGCCCAGCACATACTACTGAGAGCCAGTCTGACACTGCTGCATCTGCCTCTGCCTCTACCAGTGCATCAGGTAGAACGCTTGCATTTTCTAGTAGTGGATCAGATACTCTAGCATGAATTATGGACTCTGGAGCCACACATCATCTATGTGGCGATCAAAGTCTACTTACAGGATACAGACAGATCCCTCCAGGTCGAACAGTGGTCATTGCTAATGACACACATTCCCAATTACTGGTCAAGGGGAGATTAGACTGACATCATCTATGCAGTTGAAGAATGTGTTACATGCACCTGATTTTTCAATGAATTTGTAATCTATCAGCCAAATAACCAAGGATTTACAATGTCGGGCGATTTTTGATCCATCTTCTCTTGTTTTTCAGGACATCCTTACGGGCAACGTGATTGGTCGTGGCTATGAGCAAGGAGGCCTCTATCGCCTCAGTCAGCCTCTTTTTGCTGGAACCTCATCCTTACCTACTGGATCTGTATCACCTCTGCTATGGCATCTGCGCTTTGGACATCTACCGCTTCAGAAGCTGTGTCGTGTGTTACCCCAGGGTCTGCCTCACAATGTGAGGCTTGTCAGTTGGGAAAGCATCATCGGTCTACCTTTCCCAGTCATCAGTGTCGGAGTAGTACCTCCAAGTTTGAGTTATTTCACATTGATATCTGGGGTCCAAGTCGTGTTCCTGATCATCAAGGACACAGGTTTTATATAGTTATTGTGGATGAATTTCTCGTGTGTCATGGGTGTTTTTGTTAAAGAATAAATCTGAAGCAGGAAATATAATTATCAATTTTCTTAATGAGATTCGTAATGTTTTCTCCACATCTGTTAAAATTGTGCGAAGTGATAATGCCCTGGAATTATGTACTCATATCCTACCCAGTTATTTCTCATCCCATGGGATTATCCACCAGACAACCTGTGCATATACCTCCCAACAGAATGGGATCGCTGAAAGAAAACATCGCCACTTACTAGATGTCACCAGGTCACTTCTTATACAGAGCAATGCTCCCTATTCTTACTGGGGTGACGCGGTTCTTACAGCGTGTTACCTAATCAATCGTATGTCGTCATCTGTCATAGGTGACAAGATTCCTTTCACTCTTATCTTTCCTGGTAAAGATCTATTTTCCCTGACTCCTCGTGTGTTTGGTTCGGTTGCCTTTGTCCACCAGTTGTCTCCCGGTACTGACAAGCTCTCTCCTAGGGCTGTCAAGTGTGTGTTTGTTGGGTACTCCAGAACTCAAAAGGGGTACAAGTGCTACGATCCATTGCACAGGCGGTATCTTGTTAGTGCAGATGTTACATTTTTTGAATCCGTAATGTATTTTTCATCCTCAGGTGATCAGTCGCTACCTCCAGTTACTACCGATGCCATCTATGTGACACCACCACCACCAGTACCACCACCACCAACAGCAGCAGCTCCTTTACCATCATCTGCACCTCCTATTACTATCCCTTTTTCACCACTACCATTCCATTATACCCACAGGCCTACTCCAGCTCATGGTCATGACTCATCACCTAGCTCGCCTAAGGTATGTTCTGAAGATATTACTCTTGATGGATTTAATGATGTTTCTGAGCAGGATGTGTTGCAGAGGACAGATGAGGACACAATTGATCTAGATGTTCCTATTGCTATACGAAAATCGAAGCGGAGCTGCGCTGCATATCCTTTAGCAGCTTCTGTGTCATTTGAACGACTATCTGGGGATTTCAGGAACTTTGTGGTCGCTTTGTCAGCTGTAGATATTCCACGGAATTACCAAGATGCTCTGAAGGATAGTAGATGGCGTCTAGCAATGGAGGAAGAAATGGCAGCACTTCAATCTAGAGGAACTTGGAGTCTAGTTCCTATACCTGCAGATGTATCCCCAGTGAGCTGCAAGTGGGTATTTACAGTCAAGCAGAATGCAAATGGCAGTATTGACAAATACAAGGCTCGCCTTGTTACTCGTGGCTTTACACAGACATACAGGGTGAACTATCTTGATACATTCTCGCCAGTAGCCCGTCATTCTACCCTACAGATCTTGCTGTCAGTTGCGGTTACTCGTGAGTGGCCACTATATCAGTTGGATGTGAAGAATGCGTTCTTATATGGTGACTTACAGGAGGAAGTCTACATGCAACAGCCACCCGGTTTTGCTGTTGAGGGGGAGTGTTTCAAGGTGTGCAGACTTCATAAGGCTATCTATGGCCTTAAGCAGAGCCCCAGAGCATGGTTTCAAAAGCTCTCAGACCTCTTTGAAAAATAGGGATACAAACGCTCTAATGCTGATCATTCCTTATTTGTACAGAAGACTTCAAGAGGTATTATTGCAATCATGGTTTATGTAGATGACATCTTGATTACAGGAGATGATGCACAAGGAATAAAGAAGGCGAAAGAAAAGCTGGGTAGCGAATTTGTTACTAAGGATCTTGGAGTCCTTAGATATTTTCTGAGGCTGGAGTTTGCCAGAAATCCGTATAGGCTAGTAATGTCGCAGAGAAAATATGTTACGGACCTGTTGAGTGAAACAGGAATGCTCGGGTGCCGGCCTGCTACAACACCAATGGACCCCAGTATGAAGCTATATGATGATGATACAGAGGAGGTAGACAGGAGAAGATACAGAGAACTGGTGGGCAAATTGTTGTATGTCGCGATCACTAGGCCCGATATATCCTTTGCAGTGAGTCGTGTGAGCCAGTTCATGGAGCAACCACGTCAGGTTCATATGGATGCTATACATATGATACTCAGGTACCTCAAATCATCTCCAGGTGCGGGTTTGCTATTCAAGAAAGGCAAGGTGATCTCCATCTTAGCATGTGCAAATGGAGACTATGCAGGTTGTCCCAAGGACAGGAAGTCACCTCTGGGTTTGCGGTTTACGTTGGAGATTCTCTAATCTCATGGAGGAGCAAGAAACATACTGTGGTAGCCAGGTCTAGTGCTGAATCTGAATATAGGGCTATGGCTCAGGTTAGCACAGAAATGATGTGGGTAAAGGATGTGCTTACATATTTATGTATAGAAGTCCCACTTCCTATGACCTTAGAATGTGACAATCAGGCAGCCTTGTTCATTGCAAACAATCCAGCATTCCATGAGCGAACCAAGCACATTGAAGTTGACTGTCACTTCATACGTGACATGATTCAGAAGGGATTCATTGCTACATCCCATGTTAGTTCAGAGAATCAAACTGCAGATATATTCACCAAGGCATTACTACGAGGCCCATTTCAGAAGTGTGCGTCCAAGCTGAGCATGATTGATATCTATGCTCCATCTTGAGGGGAAGTGTAAACATATATTAGTTTCCTTTGTATTTCTCTGTTATTTTTCTTTTATGCTGTATGCTTTATGTAATTTACCCATAGGCTACTCTCCTATATAAGAGAGCCTAGGGTTGATGGAATAAACACTTCTTCTATTTTTCCCAACAGCCCTTAAAGCAACCCTTTCTTGGAAAAAAAAGATAGTACCAAGTTCACAAACAAAATCATATTTATCCTCGATGCACTTGCAGACTACTTCCCAGACTTCTCCTAGAAGCTCATATAACTACATTAAAAAAAAGAGAGAAACCGTCAAACTGCAAACATTGCTCACCACTTCCTATGACACCTTTCGTATAATGTCCTTCCCAAATTGCAAGGACTCTTATGGCCCTAATCCTACTCCAATGCCAGGAAATCATGAAGTAAGATATTGATGCCACCCCAATCTCAGTCCTCCAAACTCCAGCTCACCATTATCAATTTGCATTTCAGAATCCTCCTCATTTTGTTTTAAACATATATATGGAAGAAGGGAGTGCATCGTATCTTACAAGTGTGCTAGTGTAGACAGTTGCCTCCGGTCGATCTATAGAAATACCCATTTACCACTTATAGATCCTATTCCCTCATAATATAGGAAGTGTTAGAAAATAGGAAGCGAAAGCAAAATAGATAAATAGAGCACAATCTAGAACGGTAAACATTAAGAACACAAAAGATTTTTTATGTGGAACCCTACGACGCGAGGCATCGCGCCGCCTCGCGATGCAGACTTCGACATGATCTCGCACCACTGAGAGGATGATGTGCGCGTGGAGGCAATGCTCCTGGAGCTCAATCACGCTGGAGGTTGCGCTGCCCAGCGCGCGCAAGGAAGAGATCTCGTCTACTCCTGGAGGTCGCGATGGCGCTGACGACACCCAGTGCGCACAATGCATGAGGTCGCGAGGTCGCCATGTGGTCTTGCCGCTATTGCTGCGGCTTCGAGTGGAGAGGAGGTCGTTCAAGAGTTTGAAGGACGAGACTTCACCTGGAGGTGTTCGCACCGTAGAGGTGCGTGCGATGCCGCCTATACTTATTGGTCTTCTAGTGGAGGATGCACATCCTCCTGGATGAGGAAGATGCTCGAGCGCTGCCTGGGAGTGCGACTGCGCCGATTGGCCGCATGGAGCTCTGCCGCGCAATGGAACTTGGAAGCATTGTGATCGCATGTACGCACTGAGAATATCGCGAGAAATCAACATGAACTGAACGTGATCTGGAGATACAAGATCAGACGACTCCTTCGACATAGAGGCGTGCCGGGCTGAGACGACGGCACTTCTGAAACTAGAGTTCAAAAACCCTAGATCTGTGCTTGAATCGAAACAGAACAGGGTTCCAGAAATTGAATCATGAACATGATAATCTCGAATCTCGAACAATAAAACAAAATAAAATCCACGAGAATCGACCCGCTCTGATACCATGTTAGAAAATAGGAAGCGGAAGCAAAATAGATAAACAGAGCATAATCTAGAAAGGTGAACATTAAGAACACAAAAGATTTTTTACGTGGAACCCTACTCCGTGAGGAGCGGGATGAAACCACAGGAGAAGGCCTCAAATGGTCAGGTTTGTCTATTGACTTTCTCAATGGATACAGGAGGTCTGGGGCTCCTTATATAGCCTTCACAGAGCCTCCAAGTCCCACCACTGGTAGATGTGGGACTAAATAACTGGATGGAGAAATGGATTCTGGAGGGATCCATTTACCCTCCAACACAATAGGCGCACATAACAAGTACTCCAACAGGAAGGAATACTCATTTCGATCTATAGAAATACTCTTTACCTCATAATTTCGTCATTGAGCCTTTCCTTCCGAGATGCTGAGCTAATCCTTAAGACTATCTAATCTAGCAACCTCTAGGGCATGTTTGGTAACTAGGTTGGGTTGGGTTGAGGAATAGTAGATGTTTGGATGGTTTGAGGGTTAGAGAGGGTTGGAATGATAAATGTTATGTGATGTGGCATTGATTATGTGTTATATCAACTTTTTAATGATTATAATATGTTTTTATGTTAACTTTTTTATTTAAACATGGTTAAAAAAATATTATACCAAAAGAAATTCATACAAGTAAAATCCCAACCCAGGAATGCAGGGATGGAGTTAGGGGTATGCCAGGATACCCCGGGGTACCCTGGCAACCAAACAGGACCCTAGTAAAGTTGCTCTTCGAATATGTGACCTCTCCTCCCTCAAGCACTTGTTGTACTCAATGGGGAAAAGCATCACAGTTCAAATATGGCTACCAAAGTCCATGTTGCAAAGGCGTCCTCGAGCATGCTCCTCCATTGATCCCTTATCTTGCTAATAGATAAAAGTAATGATGTGGTCCAATGGAGACCTCAATATAGCTCTAACCATAGAAATCAAGAAGGCTTTCATATATGAGATCAAGCATGGAAAATGATCAAATCGGGAATCTATTATCTTCATCATTGCGCTTCTTCGAGTGTATTATCGATTAAGCATGGGCAAATCCATAAGAAAGCTTTCATCGATGACAATCATGCACTCATGCATAAGCGGTGCCAAAGTTCCGCTCTTCTTCGATTGATTGAGGATGAGACTCATATTAAAACCTTAGCACGGCAAAACCCCGCGTAAATCAGCCATTACACTCAAGTCACTCAAGAGCAAGCCTCCCCTAGCAACATCCATCAAGCCATAAACAACGGCATACATACTTCTTCCAAGTGTGTGGCAATAGTCCCAATCCAACTACTAATTCAAACAAAATCCATGTCCCTCCAATCAATCATGTGTTCACCATATAGGAATAAAAAACGGATTATATATGGCAAATTCCATATCCATATTTGCTTCATCTATACCGAATATGAATGTGGAAATGAGTCAAATATGAATTTAGAGAACCATATCCTAACATAATCAGATATGAATTCAGATCGAATATGAATCCGGATCGAATAAAGGGTGAATATGAACACTGGTCGACATAAGATAGGATACAAATGCAATCGAATAAAGATAAATTACGAATTTGAATCAAATAAGTACCACGTATGAAACTATTTTAAAAAAATCATTACAATACACACCATAATAAAAATATTTAACCAATCAATAAAAGTTATAGTTGTAAAGGGGATGCTCCATAGAAATAGTCGTCGAGCGATTGAAGCCTACTTGAGGCTTCTCCTATTATGATTCCTATGAAGATGTCGAGGCAAAGAGACATAATGATTGTCGGAGATCGAGGGATGCATGAACTTGGGTTTAGCTTCGTTGTTAACCAAACACAAGATTGCATATATGTATGTATGTACATATTATTTTTTATTTGGATATTCGGATCCGAATCCAGATTTTTCGTTGTTACCGTATCCATATCCATATTCAAAACTTTTTACATTTAATATCCAAATTCGATCATATATGATTAAATATTTGAATACAAATAACCACATTCGGTATTTTTTCGAATATGGTAAGTGGCTATTCTAATATGTCCATGTCCATTTACATCCCTATCACCATACCAAAGCCACAGAGAAAGAACGAGGCTGATTATCCACCTACTAACCAAGAATGATCTCCCCATGCTCCAATTTGGTCTATTTAAACATTAAGATTCTGCATCGCGCTCCCTCCACAAAAAACTTATCATTTCCAAGTTAATACATTCTTTTAAGAACTATATAATCCCACGACACTGTTACTGACATCATTGCTTCTACAAACGATGCTCAGTTGCCCTCTCCATGACAACCATTAAGTTTTGTTCCTGCTCATGAACAGGTTCCCTCGCCTATTGCAAGTATAAGTTGATATAGCCCTTCTTACTGCACCTTTTTTTTATTTTTTTTCATAATATAAGGGTGACATGAACTATCTGCTAAACAATTTTCACCAATAAAGAGAATGTTACTGTTGACGATGTATTTAAAGATGAACAAGGAGCAAAAAAACATATTCCTAGCACAATATCACATAGGCATACGAACTAAGAGTAGGAAACACCAAAACTATTTCTAGGATAAAAAATGCTAGAATAAAAGAAGAATCTAGTATGAAACACCGACTATTTTGACATCAGCATCGATCTGCATCAAGGTTCAGCTTTGAGTCCATTCCTTTTTATTTTAATTATGGACAAGTTGATTAGTCACATTGAGGATGAGACATCCTAGGTGTATGTAGTTTGATGGTGATATTGTTCTGATGGATGAGATGAGCGATGGAGTAAATGAGAAGCTCAGGGTTTGGAGACATGCCTTAGAAAAGTAGGACTGGGACCGAATATATGGAGTACGCATTTGAGGAAATAGTGGTGAAAAAATCAAGGTGAAGATTGGAGAATATAATATTTAGAAGAAAGATTCTTTTAATACTCTTGGATCTATTTTGCAACAAGATGGGGAAATCGATGGAGATGTTACTCATAAAATAAATGCAGGCTGGCTAAAGTGGAGAGGAGTCTCTATTGTTATATGTGATAAGAAAATTCCTTCGAAAATAAAAGGAAACTATTACAAAGCAGCAGCCGTGAAACCTGATATGCTCTATGGATATAACTGTTGACAGTAGCAGAAATGAAAATGCTATGATGGATGTATGGTCATACACGAAAAGATCGGATTCGAAACGATGTGATCAGAAGAAAAGTTGATTTAGCTCTGATAGAGGATAAGATGAGAGAGACCCGCTTAAGGTAGTTTGACCATTTGCAAAGGAGGTCAGCAAATGCACTAATTAAAGAAGCGAGATTTGAGATGAGACAGCTAAGAGAGGGCGAGGAAGGCCCATGAAGTGTTGGAGGGAGACTACTTAACGTGGGAGAAGGTGTTGTTGTTGTTGTTGAAGAATAAAAGTAGGGGTACTCAATGTTATGCTGATCCGGAATACCAACATGTGGCATTTGCATCATTCCAACACAAAATATGTTACCAAATTAAATTAAAATGCAAACTTCAGAAATGAAAATTGTGTAAACATTAATATGCATGAGTCCAGTGTATGCAGAAGGAAATTTGGGTCGTAGTTCTCTAACTGCAATCTCATTCAATAGTTACAGCCATAAGAATAAATTTTTTACTGAATATATGCAATCTCATTCAATGGTTACAACCATAGGAATAGAAATTTTACTGAATATGACATCGAAATCCCTAACATTCAGAAAACATAGAATAATCACTTGATGGAAAATAAGACGATATGGATGGTGACCAAACCTCCTGGCCATGACATTCAAGACGGTTGCATGCAGCTAACAACGATGCTACAACTCCAGCCTTCCCAATTTCAAGCAGTTCCTTTGTTCTCAAGCCAATCTCCTCCCATATCATGTCCAACTGCAAGCAAAAGATAAGCATACCACCAAAAATAGTCAGTTAAACAAGAGAAAAATATGCATCAATATATCATCGGAACAATAGATAAATAGATAGAATATTTACTTCCAGATACTACAATAGATTAATATATAGAACAATATTTAGGAATGTCGTCAGGTCCTACACTTTCCCAGGTCTCGTAACCTTCAAATCCCTCTCTACTTTCTTCCTTTATATTCATCTATAGCTTGCACAATTCAAGTAACTTTCACTACTAGCTAGTAGCTAGATCTCCCAAAGTGATCTCTCTATTTCCTTCCTCAATGAAAAACTTATGGAAATAATGCTTCTATCTAGTCTCTATATCCTTCTAAGTAACAAGCATGTGTCTTTGCTCATCCTTAATGCATCTCACTTGAGAAAGGTCTTTGGTCTTTCTCTCTCTTGCTTTGGCCAATCTGAATGTATCCTTTTGGCCCTCCTTAGAGTTAAGATTTTTGTACAAAACTTCATCAGCTTTTGACTAAGATTCGCTTACAGCCTTTTTTGCTTCCTTCTGGCTATGATGCAACAATAAAAAATGCACATTCCCGATAAGGATCTCAGTATACAGACAGTCCAACTCTGGACCACAGATTACTCACGCCTGATGCAACTGCTACAAAGATCCGATGCCACTCCCAATGCAACTGCTCCTACTCAATGTTTGCAATATCGCGATATATCAGCATATCATTGATATATCGATATCAATGATAAATGTTGGTATCAATATTCATATATATATAGATCCTTTTCAGGATATCGACCGATATCTCATGAGATATCAACAATATATCGCCATATCGCTCAAAAATGATTGGTTTTAGTACACAATTTCTCAGATATCGACCGATATCGCAAATATTTCACCGATATCTATATATATATATATATTGATAATATTACCCTTGTAATCTTGATTTCATTACTTATTTTGCCACTCCTAATATTAAAACACATCGTAATTTATATATTTCTTTCAGATCATACAACGGTTCTTCAATTGGTAGATTTCACCTTCTTTGGCAACAGAGATGAAACACATCTAATGCTGATCAAGTTAAAATCACAGGTCCAGAATACACATCAGCAGTTTTTTTTTGAAGTCCAAAAAA
Organism: Ottelia alismoides; assembly: GCA_037367405.1. NCBI lineage: Eukaryota > Viridiplantae > Streptophyta > Magnoliopsida > Alismatales > Hydrocharitaceae > Ottelia > Ottelia alismoides. The sequence continues at coordinate 218,017 of JAZKJV010005465.1, forward strand.
GGGGGGAGACACTCTTTGGTGTTCACCCCAATATATTAAAGAGAATGAAAAGAAAATGAAATTACAAAAAAGAGGTAAAAGAACTGTACAAAGAGGCAACAACACCTCCACCACGCCCACAAACAAATGAGAACAACGCCAAGTCCTACGACGCATCCCAGTCCTCCACCAACCTTGCGCTTTGGATAATCACGTTCTCTTTGTAGAACCTTTGGTTTGAGAAGACAGCCTCATTACGACCACGCCAAATTGCCCATGATCTTGCCACTGACATCAAAAGTTCTTTCCTCGCCCTGTTCCTGTTACGAACCAAGGAGTCACAGAAGGCCTCCATGCTAACCGTATTCACCCAATCCAAGCTAGCATCCTCCCACACCACCCTCACCGTGGGGCAATCAAAGAATAAGTGCTCCAAGGATTCCACCGCCGACACACAAAGGCCACAAAGATTGGAAACATTGGCAATAAACTTCGTGCAGCGATCTGCAGTTAGCATTACACATCAGCAGTTAGCAATACACATCAGCAGTTAGCATTAACAACCAGCGATATACGCGATATAATGTGTATTAGTGTGCTAAATACACCCATTCTTGCATATAAATGCATATTTGTATGTTATGTATTGTTTTAATAACTAGGATTATCTTAGTTCGTGAGAAAAATCGCTTTTTGTCACATTTCTATATTTGCGCCGATATCATCGATGTATCCCCAGTATATGCCTTTCTGGGCGGATCGATACGACATTGATATCGATATTTCGAACATTACTCCTACTGTGCACTTGGCTACTACTTCAGGTACCGTAGCCAACTCTGCCACTGCAACAACACTAACATCGGTCATTGACTCCAGTGAATCTACTCAACTAACTAAAGAAGGTAGCTTAACGCATCCTCTCAGCCATCTTCCACCATGAAGTTGGATTGAGTTGCCATCAGTGCTCACGCACCCGTTACTACCGTTGGAACTATGGAGCTTTCCTCCAAGCTTAAGCTCACCGGAGTTCACTACATTCATGACTTTCCTTTGTGTATATAATATGTTCAAAAGTTTTGTGCTGAATTGAATTGCCGAGTGAGTTTTGACGAGTTTTATTGAGATTTTTATGACATCTTGACGAAGCGGATTTTTGGTGGACATAAGAAGAACGACCTTTACTACCTTGATCGCCATGTCGATTATGCCGGTGTTGCTTCTATTCCACTGACAAATTCCTATGGCCTTTTCGGCTTGGTCATCCTTCTACGAAAGCTCTTTCCCAGATGTTTCCCGAACTCTCCTCGCTGAAGCAATTTATGTGTGAAGCTTGTCAGCTCAGAAAACATCATTGGGCTTCTTTTCTCCTTAGTATTGAGCCATATAGACCTTCTCCTTAATCCATAGTGATATATGGGGGCCTTGTCCGATTTGTACCAGTGATGGTCATAGATATCTTGTAGTATTTATAGATGATTGTAGCAGATCTTCTTGATTTTATTTAACAAAGGGACGATTAGATATAAATAAAATTACCGCGTCCTTCTTCCAGTTTTTTAAAATATCTTCCTCTATTTGAATTCAAACTATACAGAAATATAATGCTCTTAAAATTACCAAACAAGACTCGGTGTCTTACTTTGCCTCTCAAGAAACCCCTCACCAAACATCATGTCAGTATACCTCCCAGCAAAATGGGGTAGCAGAAAGAAAAACTTTGTCACATCCTTAACATCGCTCGTACATTGCTTGCTTACATGAAAGTTCATTGGGTCTACTGGGAGGATGTTATTCTAACTGCTACATATCTCACCAATAGGGTTCCATCTTCTGCCCTCAAGGGGTAACTCCTTTCTCACTCACATATCCCGATGAGACCCCCTTTTCACTAGCACAAAGATTTTTTGTTATACTGCTTCTGTTCATAATTTACATACTATAGATAAATTGCCACCTTGCGTTGTCAAGTGTGTTTTCCTTGGTATAGGTGTTATGACCCTACTGGTTATCATTACCACATTTTTGCTTATATCACTTTCTTTGAACAGACAGTCTACTTTACTCAGTCTGTCAGTGATAGACCCTTGGAGCTTCCGCCACCAACAATTGTTTATAAAATAAAACACATTGCTCATTCTGATCATTTACATTACATGTTCCTAATTTGCACGATGTTGTGTCCTCTTCAAGTGTTACCACTACCGCAGCTCTGGATGCTCCACCAGAGCTCCTAATAACACTACGAAGGATAAAAAGGTAATGTATTAGGCATCCCTTGTCACGTTTTTCTTCCACTAATAGTTTATGTGGCATACGATTTACATATGCTCTTATGACTATTACTATTCCTCGTTATCATAGTGCATTACAAGATCATTGTTGGAAAAAGACCATGGATGCGAGAGACGCGCTTACCTCCAATGGCACATGGGATCTTGTGATGTGTCCTCCAGACGTCGAACATGTTGCCTACCAATGTGTCTTTATGAGCAATCAGCCCCATATTGATAGGCTGAAGGCCAAGCTCGTGGAAAAGGGATTCACTCAGATATATGGAGTGGACTGCTTTGAGACTTTTCTCCGGTGGCTATTATGAGATCAATTCGCACTATTCTATCAGTTGCAGCCAACAAGAATTGGCTCGTCTTTCAACTCGATTTGAAGGATATCTTTTTGTACGATGACATCAAGGAGGAGGTCTACATGATGCATCCACCGGATTACTCCATCGAGGGAGAGTGTGTGTGCGAACTCCGTAAGGCCATTTATGGCCTAAAGCAAAGTCCTCGAACTTGGTTTGACATGCTTATAAATGTGATCGGCTCTCTTGGCTTCCATAGGACAACATCTGATTGTTCTGTCGTTAGGCGATGGTCCACTGGCACTGTGATGCTAGTTGTCTATGTTAATGATATGGTGGTTACTAGTGATGATGAAGCGTGCATTCTAGAGACCAAGACCTTCCTCCAAAAGGTGTTTGTCACCAAGGACCTTGGTCAACTCTGATACCTCCTAGACTCCTGTGCGTTGAGGTGATACACACTACAGAGGGATTACACCTATCACAATCGAAGTATTGCCCAGATATCCTTATAAAAGTTGGCTTACTTGGATGCAAACCATCTGGCATCTGGGCAGGATATGCTACATTCATTGATCCTGAGTTTGAGGATATTGTACGATATAAAAACCTAATGGGCAAACTGCTCTACCTCATTGTCACTAGGCCAAATTAAGGTTTTAAATATCATTATCAAAACCATATTTATATGGTATCGATACGACATTTCAGCGATATCTCGGTGATGATATATCGCCAAAATATCGCCCATACCCACGTATATTTGTGACGGCAGGATCGGAAAAGGTGTGAATGTCACCATATCGATATTGATATCGTTCCATGTCAATACCATGGTTTGAAAGACGTGCCTCGAGATGCAAAGGCGCTTAAGGTGAAACGAGGTGGGGGGAAATAGCCTCGACGCGAACGCCTAGGACCCCCTGGCTGAGAGGAGCGGCTCGAATGACCGAGGCGATCGAGGCGAGGCGAGGCGGTGAGGCAGGGCGAGGCGGTCGCTGAGGCGTTGGGGATTTATTAAGCATTTTTTATAAAAATAATTGATTCTATTGGTAGTTTAAAATGCTTATAAATGCCTATTTGTTGAGGATATATTTATACAAGTTGGATGCTTAAATTTGACCTCTTTCTTATTCATATTTACCATTAACATGCCCAATTATTTCAGTGGAGTCTTAATATTACAACCTTAAACATATGCATCCGCAAATCTCAGATGCATGCTAATTTGAATACACATATAGGAAAATAATTTGAGACGGGAGCGTTGCCTCCTGCAACACCCACAATGGGAGGTCACCTGGGCCCCCCCAGGCTCGCTGATCGGGCAGCAAGACTCCTGTACTCATAGGGTATGGTGGCACAAGGGACATAGGACCGTTCCTCAACTGGGTTCAGCAGAACATACGGTTACGATTCAATCATATGATTCATATCAATATCTCGGATATCTTTAGTGACAGTTATCACCAATGACTCCTTTTTTATAAATATTTTAGTGATCATTGATTTCCTTTTTGATTGGATAGAAATTTAGTAGAAATGTTTATGGAATATGGAATTGACATATCCCTTTTTTCATGTTTTTATCTTCATAATTTCATTATATATTACAATGTTATATATGTGACCCTACTTAATGTGGGAAAAGGCTTTGTTGTTGTTGTATTACAATGTTATATATTGTATGTCTGTCATATTGGACTATTTCATCAATATATATTTATTATACTCTTTAAAATTATTTTCCTATACAAATTAAGGCTTACGCCTTGTTCCGTCTGTCGTTTTTTCAAACCTTGGTCAATACCGATAAATCTGTGATATATAACTGATATGTCGTGATATCTCAATCCATGGGACAGATATTACATATGATGTGAGAAGAGTCAACCATCACATGGAGAGACCCCTCTACAATCATAGGCAGGATAATCTTCTGATCCTTTGATATCTGAAGGAATCTTCAGGGAAAGGCCCCTTTTACGGGGTCAATAGCCACAATGATGTCACCGCATATGCAAAAGCCGATCATACTAGTTCTCTTATGGACATACGATCACGGTTTCAGATTTCGCGAAATTTCGACGAAATTTCGGTGAAATTTCGATTTCGACAAGGAACCGAAATCTCGAGCGAAATGGCGATATGAGGGCAGTTTTCGGCCATTTCTTCACAAATGGTGGTCGATATGGGCGAAATGTCGTCGAAATTTCGTCGAAATTTCGACGAAATATCGTATCGATAGGGTATCGATACAATATCCGAAACCGATATTTAAACCCTTGCATACGATTGACTACATGATATGCTATGTTTGTTGGTGGTAACCTGGTTAAATGAGGAAGCAAGAAGCAAACAATGGTTTCTAAATCGAGTACAATGGTTGAATACCGGGCGATGGCTCAAACAATTTGTGAGATTACCTGGCTAGTCTTCTACATGAGAAACCGTCACATGGAGAGACCCCTCTACAATCATAGGCAGGATGTCCTTCTGAGCCTTTGATATCTGAAGGAATCTTCTACAGGGAAAGGCCCCTTTTACGGGGTCAATAGCCACAATGATGTCACCGCATATGCAAAAGCCGATCATACTAGTTCACTTAAGGACATACGATTGACTACATGATATGCTATGTTTGTTGGTGGTAACCTGGTTAAATGACGAAGCAAGAAGCAAACAATGGTTTCTAAATCGAGTACAATGGTTGAATACCGCGCGATGGCTCAAACAATTTGTGAGATTACCTGGCTAGCCTCCTTTCTACATGAGTTTGGACTTTCTGCTACCACTCATGTAACTTTGTATCGTGACAACACATCTGCTACATATATTGCCACCAATTCTATATTCCCTGAGCAGATTAAGCACAATGAAGTTGATTGTCACTTCATTCGAGATGTAGTACGAGGAACGAAAATCACCACTCCTCATATCTCCATATATCTTTAGCTTATAGATATACTTACAAAGGCACTACCGAAGAAACGCAACTCTTGGTTGATTTTCAAGTTGGGCAAGATCGATAGATATGCTCCAATCCGAGGAAGAGTGGGAGAGTTATTTAGTTATCTAATCATTTCTCTTTTTTCTCTCTATTGAGTCATCTAATCTAACCAAGTCGGGGTCTTTATGTAATTCAAAGCTCTCTAAGGTTCCACGCTATATAAGAAACTCTAGACCCCTTGAATAATTAAGCTATTCATTTTCTCTTTCTCTCTTCACACCAAATTCTCAATTCCCTTCCTAGAATCTCTACGCTTCTATTTTAGGAATGAACCTACAGACATGTTGGATTCTATGTGGAAGTATCAAACTATGTACATGGTTTGAAAAAACATGCCTAGAAGCGTAAAGGCGCTCACGGCAAAACGAGGCCGAGCCAAAGAGCCACAAGGCGACCGCTTCGACACCCTAGCTGAGGTGAGTGCCTTGGATGCCTGAGGCAGTAAAGGCAAGGCAAGGCGATGAGGCGAAGCGAGGCATTAGTTGAGGCGTTAGGGATTTACCAAGTATTTTTTAAGAAAATAATCAGTTCTATTGGTAGTTTTAGATGTTTATAAAGGCCTAGTTGTTGAGGATATATTTATGCAAGATGAATGCTTATATTTGACCTCAATCATATTCATATTTACCATTAACATGTCCAATTATTTCAGTGAACACTTAATATTACACACTTAAACATATAAGAAGTTACAAATCTCATATGCATGCGAATTTGATTACCAATATAAGAAAAATTTTCGGGACAGGGGGACATCGAACCGTTCTTCAACTGGGTTTAGCAGAATATACAGTTATGATTCAAATCATATGATTCGTATCAACATCTTGGATATCTATAATGACAATTATAGCCAATGACTCCCTCTTTGATAAATATTTTTGTCAGATTAGATTATTTCATCAATAAATATATTTTTTATACTTTTTGTATTTATTTTCCTATACAAACTGAGGCTTATGCCTCGATCGCCTCGAGGCTACGCCTCGCCTCACCTCCAGGGAAAAATCCATGTTCCGCATTTCATTTTTTTCAAAGCTTGACTATGTATAAGGCACAAGGCATAAAGGGAGGTAACCTTAATGAAAGAGAGCTACAAAATGAAGCAAACAATCTGGAACTAAGTCAAAGGCACGTTCAAAGACCTTACTAGCTAAGATATCAAAGGACTAGAAGATTATATGCCCGGGAAAAAGAAAAGATGCCTTTGACTCTTTCGATGTTCCGCTTAACTTGTCTCCCCATCAACGGCTTTCAAATGCACAGAGATGAAGGAAACCAATAAGAAAAACATCTGGCTTTGAAATCAAAAAAAGGCTACCCCTTGACAAAGCTAAGGATGCAAGTCAAAGTCAAAAATGAATTTCTTCTGCATGTGATCTTTCAGTTTCTAATGTAGTTGTTGGTCTTATCTATCCGCAGCTCCAAGTTTAATTCTTGAACATGATGAATTTTGAAAACCTGCATGTCCTGAATAGAATCAAAGGAGCAAGTCTGCAGATATCTCCCATTGAGGGTTCATTTTTTAATCAGAAACAAAACTAGAGAATGAAGGGCCTGCACAAATGTTTCCAAACTACAATGAACATTTGTTTTTCCCCGCTATGCTTGGCGGCTTTGCTGTTGGGTCTAGCCCCTTCCATGCAACAACTTTCTACTCATTCAGCTTCTCTTCACCTATTCCGATAAACCGGCTGTCATTCCTTTTATTGATCTCTGTAAGCTGGCTATTGTAATATTTTTCTGGCACAAAATTCAACTTTTCCCATGCTTGGATGGAACTGAAGAAAATTTTGTGAACAAGCAAAGATTCAAAGGATTGATCTTTTGATAGAGACGAATAGCAATCACAGTTTCGTCAATTTTCTTCCACTCCTTTCTCTCAAAAAAGGGAGGGAGAATGATCGGCTCAGCCCCACTGGAGCTTGTCTTGCTTATGGTCTTGAACAAGGAGGACATCAAGAATGGTTCCAAGCTTGGTTTTTCAAAAGAAGCACAAATTCGATCCCAAGCTCAAGTCTCGAGATGCAAAAACAAGCAAGAGGCTACCTAACTTTGCTCATATCCAACAATATTCATCTCATCTGCATCAGCATGCCAACAACACCCTAATATAACATATATCCCTCTCCATCAAAAGGAAATTACCATTGCAACAATAAAGTAAACCTTCCGGAAAACACATGGACGACTCAGAAAAAACCCAAGAAGCAACAACCACACAGTCAGATGGGCCGAATCAAAGTACCACCAATGAAAGGGAACTACCTCCAACTAATGCATCCCAGGGCAAGACAAATGACTGTCAAGTGCTAATGCAAACTGAAAAGCACTGCTACGAAGGAAGTCAAAGCCAAACCATTATAACAAATGTTGAGCTCCAAGAAGCTATAACCTCACGGTAGGCCATCCCCAGAAATTACCAATATCCAAAAGCTTACCCTCTACACCTCAACTTGCTCACGAATAAAAGGCTAGTTGCAATAACCAACAGGTCCAAAACCATCAAAAAATGTAGCACAGTCACTAAGTAGTCCCAGTAATCCCACACAACAAAGTCTACCGAGCAGCATCGATAGCAGCAGTTTTAGTACCCATCAATAGGAGTAGAAAGACAAATGACCATTTGTGGTAATTTGAAATCTATGGATGCAGCAGAATAACACAGTACTTATATATATCCCTGTCAATATTGTGGTATGCTCTTGTAAAAACTTAAGGACCGTGGGTGGGGGGATAAAATTTAAAAGTGACATTTGTAATCTGCTATTATTTTATTTTATTTTGAAGTGAAAATCACGCATACAAATAAATATGGAGGATGACTATCTATAACAATTATCCATTGACATCTCAAAAAAAAACACTCGTCACACATTCGATCACTGGTCAAACCTTCACGTAACCATCTTCCAACCTGAGTGCCTCATCTTCTGGCTCCTTCCCACCCACTTTTTTTTGGAGGTGGAGAGGGGCGTTTGGTGGAGGTTGGGAATTGAATTAGTCATTAAATGTTAAGCAGATAAGCAGAAAAATAGGTTGACTATTTTCCACTACATACTTGATCTTTGCTCCTTGACGATGATATCAATGCCTGCACAACGAAATTTCCACACTGATGCGAGGACATTTCATATATTGAGCCTCTGAAAATTTTTTGGAGAATCTCCTCGTACAAGTCAGCAGGTGCCACTTCCAGAATGACCTACAAATTGCATCAGTGGTATCTCAAGCATTCACTACTTATCAATGAAAATAGTTGTAAAGCTTAAAAGTGATTCTAGATAAAGAATGGCCAACCTTACATGAAATTAAACACGCTTTCTATAATGTGGTCATTTGAAGGTAAGTACCACCACGAGGGAAATAGGAGAAAAACACAAAATGTGTACATGCAAACCCAATGTTAAACAAAGGTAAATCAAGATGGACAAAGAAACCACCCTAGTGCAGCATTTGATGAATGTGAATAGATATTTTAGTTAAAGGTCGAAAGAAGGGGTGAATCTCTCAACATCAATATTTTGCGCAGTCCTCAACCATTTAGCTATCAGCTTTCCTCCTTTTCTTTTAGATGTAAAAGGAAGACTGCTCAACAAAAGAAAACATCAAGCAATTAAGTACAGTTTCTTACCTTGCCATGCATGGTAAACATTTCTTTGACTTGCAAGAACGTGAGTTAGAACTTTGAACGTGTGTGATTTCAAAAGCAACTGACAACCCCCAAATATGTTACAAATCATAATTCTACAACCATGCTTACTCCCCAAAAAAACAAAATTCACTCTTGACGATAAAGCAATTAATTTCTAAAATCAACTCCAGAATAACATTCAAGATTCAATTATGCATGTTAAGTTCCCACAGCTAGATGAACCAACTGAATATGTTGTCAAATTTGCAACGCCACATGCAAAGTAACATAAATCAATACAAGGACAGCTAATTATCTCTGTCTTCTCTTCTATAACCAGAAAGTATTGATTTTTCATAAATTTCATCTCACTCACACCACAACTTCCATGCAAAATTTTTAATTGGTTCAACATCTCAAATTGCCAACTTATTTCCACAAGATGGCTAGCCGCAGTATCTTCTAGCAATCCCAGTATCGCTTGTGTATTACCAGATTTCAAAGATAGACTTTCAGAGATAATTCCCTTGGAACAACCAAGAAGGAAGAGGATGGCATTTGTCAACTCCGTGTCATTACCCACTAAGGACTTCAAGGCAACCTGGATTAAACGTAAAAAACAAATGCAAAAAAATTATTTCTTTCGTATCAGTTGAAAAAAGGATTATAGAAAATTTGATATCGAGGAACATTCAAATAATACGGAATCAAATATAATATAAAGATTTTTTTAGACCAAAAAAAAGGGAACAAGCTGTGATATCTGCCCAAAATATATTAAAAAACTTAGAGAAAAGAAGGGGAAAAAATATAAAGATAAAAACAATGTTATGCATTGGTTACAACTTAAAAGGTTGTAAAAGTTGGTCAACTATCCCTATCAAAATATAAAAGATAAAATACGTAATCAAAAACAATATTTTTTTTAAGTCAGAATAAGGGGTAACACGCTAAGGTGCCTTGCCCAATGTATTAAAGTTAAAAATTAGGGTCACAAGACCATACAGGAGCCAGGACTTGTAGAGATATATTTATGTTACATTATTTATTTCTTGTTTCATGTATTATTTTTTAATTCTCTTTACTTATGAATGTCCTATGTAATTTACCCATAGGCTACTCTCCTATATAAGAGAGCCTAGGGTTCATGGAATAAACAACTTTACGTTTTTTTCCCAACATGGTATCAGAGCGGCGGTCCTAGATCGGAGCTCCGAAACCCTAACCCTAAGCCCACCCCACCCGTCTCCTCCCCTTCGGTCCACGAAGGGCGCCGCTACCCCACGACGCCGCTACCTGGGCCCCGCACCGCCGACGCCTGGGCCCCGCACTGTCGCCCGGGTCTTCCGCGTGGGCTCCGTCAACCTCGTGCATCTGCTTGGGCCTCCCGCGCAGGCCTCGCTGCCTCCTGGGCCACTCGCTGCCCCTGCCTGGGGACCCGCGGGCCCGCCTGGGCCCCTCGTCGATCCAGTCTAGGCCTCCGCGTGGCTTCTGCCACCACCTAGGCAACCTGCAGCCGCAAGGCGCCAATACCTAGGTCCTTGTGACCTTCACTTTCACGCGGGTTGAACCCCTTCTCATAGAGCAGCCGTCGCCGGGGTCCTTTGTCGTTGATGAGATTGATTGCATCAGTCTACGCATGCAATCATATCTCTTTAGTAGACAAATCCATGTCAAGTCTTCATCCCTAGTCTTCTCGAGCCATCATGTCAGAAAGCAAGGTCGAGCTTCCCTCCATAGGTGCCTTCAGAGGTCATGCGCCTATAGTAAAAATGGATGGGTCAAACTATGAACAGTGGGCTATGCAGTTCATGAGTATGATGCAATCTACAGGTAAGAAACACATTCTTACCGAGGAAGAACCGGTCGCATGGCCTCAAAATTCAACGAAATTCGTTCGAATTTCTGTCGAATATTGATATCCTGTCGAAATCAAAATTCGACCGAAATGGTCAAAATGATCGAAATATGAGGGCCTTGGTACAAAAAATGGCTGAAACGACCGGAATTTCGATCGAAATTCCACCGAAATTCTATTTCGGCCGGTCCCCGAAATGGTGGCCGAAACTGACATTTAGGGCCTTGAGGTCCGGTCGAGAAGACTGGGGTTAACACCTCATGAGAGGCGAATGATGCTTATGCCAAGGTTTGACTCTCGGGTACATTAGCATTAGAGATTGCCAATGATATACTTCATCAACCCACACCCAAGGCGATGTGGGATATTCTTGCTGCCACATATTCACATGCGAATAATGAGACAAAGATTCTACAGCTCCAGTATGATATTTTTACTATCAAGCAGAATGGTCGTCCTCTCCACTCGATGTACACATCCTTTTTTTTAGGCTCGATGTACACATCCTTGCGTGGAATGTTTGAGAAGCTCTATAGCTTCATGCCTCTGACATCCACCCCTGAGCAGCAGAAAACTTGTCGGAATGCCACCATGGTTGGTGTATTTCTGATAGCCCTTGATCATGAGTATGAGGCGGCCCGTTCTCAGATTCTGGCAGACTCTAATATTCCTCCCATGGAGGAAGCCTTCTGCAAACTTAATCGGATCACTGTTCTATTTTCTACTGCCAGTCAAACGTCCTCAACCATGGCAGCTTCCCGAGGTCGAGGAGGAACTTCTCAGTTTCGTGGTCGCGGACCTAGGGGCAGAGGAGGTCGTGTTCGTTAGCCATGTACTTTCTGCCATTGTCCTGGACATACAAAGGATACATGCTACTCCAAGCATGGATTCCCTGCTTCTGCTCGAGTGGCTGAACAGATCGAGCCCCCAGCTGCTTCCTCTTTGTATCAATGTTTTGAAGATCTTGTAGCACGATTGAGGGGCATTATACCTCATTCAAGTTCTATGATGTCTTCGTCGGCCCCTGGGAGTCATTCAGATGTAGTTGCTTCAGCCTCCTCCAGTACCTCAGGTAGTACTTATGCACTCACTAGCAGTAGTTGACCTGATGCTATAGAATGGATTATGGACTCCGGTGCCACACATCATTTGTGTGGAGACAGGGGTCAACTTACAGCTTACAGACAGGTTCCTCCAGGACGAACTGTGGTTAATGCAGATGGGACCCATTCTCTAATTACTGGACAGGGGGAGATTACTTTGACACCCTCTATGCATCTACAGAACGTGTTGCATGCACCTGATTTCTCTATAAATTTGTTGTCCATTAGCCAGATTAAGAAGGATTTACAATGTCGAGCTATTTTTGACCCATCCTCTCTAGTTTTTAAGGACGTCCTTAAGGGCAAAGTGATAAGGTGTGGTTGTGAGCAGGGCGATCTCTATCGCCTAGTTCGAACTCCCTATGTCGGAATCTCCTCCCTATCTGTTGGATCTGTCTCACCATTTATGTGGCACATGCGCTTTGGTCATCTCCCGCTCCAGAAACTGTGTCATGTTCTGCCTCAGATCTCGCCTCACACGTCTTTTCAGTGTGAGGCATGTCAGTTGGGAAAGCACCAACGCCCTGCCTTTCCCAGTCGTCAGAGTCGGAGTAGTAGCTCCATTTCTGAGTTGTTGCATATACATATTTGGGGTCCCAATCGTGTTCCTGATCACCAGGGATACAGGTTTTATCTAGTTGATGTTGATGATATCTCTCGTCTATCTTGGGTCTTTTTATTAAATAATAAATCTGAAGCTGGAGATGTTATCTAAAATTTCTTAACCGAAGTACAAAATGTCTTTTCTGCTTCTGTAAAAATTGTGAGAACTGATAATGCCTTGGAATTTTGTACTAATACTCTCTCCAATTATTTTTCAACCCTGGAAATTATGCATCAAACATCATGTGCCTATACTTCCCAACAAAATGGTGTTGCAGAAAGGAAACATCGTCATTTGCTTGATGTTACTAGGATGCTTCTCATATAGAGTCGTGCCCCTCATTCTTTTTGGGGTAAGATGTTCTAACGGCCATGTTATCTTATTAATCGCATGCCCTCGTCATTCTTGGGTGAGAAAATTCATCTCTCTTGCCTTCCCTGAAAAGGAATTGTTCTCGCTCGCTCCTCGTGTGTTTGGTTCCGTCGCATTCGTCCACCAGTTGTCTCCAGGTATTGACAAGCTCTCTCCTAGAGCTCTCAAGTGTATCTTTGTTGGGCACTCCAGGACATAGAAAGGTTACATGTGTTATGATCCAATGCGCAGGAGGTATTACGTTAGTGCCGATGTCACCTTTTTCGAGTCCGTGATGTATTTTTCTCCTACAGGTGATCGGTTGACATCTTCAGATACATATGATGACATATACATGCTGCCGCCACCACCATTACCTCCCATACCTCCACCATCACCACCTCCTTTACCACCACCATCACCACTATCTACGTCACCTCCACTTACTATAACGGTCCCAGTTCCACCATTGCCACACCACTATACCCGTCGGCCTGCCTCTGCTCATGGTCATCGTTGATCACCTAGCATGCATGAGGTATGTTCTGATAACACAATTTCTAATGATGGGTCTAATGGTCTACCTGAGCAGGATTCTTTACAGGAGACAGATGTAGAGGCTGCAGATTTGGACCTACCTATTGCGCTTCGGAAGCAGAAGCGTAGTTGTGCGTCATATCCTATAGCATCCATGGTCTCTTTTGATCGCTTGACTGGCAATTTCGGGAATTTTGCAGTTGCATTATCAGATGTGGCCATTCCACGGAATTATCAAGAGGCTCTGAAGGACAGTCGATGGCGTTTGACTGTGGAAGAAGAGATTGATGCTCTTCAGTCGAGAGGCACTTGGAGCCTCGTCCCAACTCCTACTGGAGTGTCTACAGTAAGTTGTAAATGGGTGTTTACAGTTAAGCAAAATGCAGATGGTAGCATTGACAGATACTAGGCACGCCTGGTTGCACGAGGGTTTACTCAGACATACGAGGTGGATTATCTTGACGCATTCTCATCAGTTGCTCGTCATTCCACCTTACGGATTCTTCTCACTGTTGCCGTGATTCGAGATTGGTCGTTGTTTCAGTTCGATGTCAAGAATGCATTTCTATATGGTGATCTTCAAGAAGAAGTCTACATGCAACAGCCACATGGTTTTGCTGTTGAGGGGGATTGTTCACAGGTGTGTAGACTTCATAAGGCGGTCTATGGCCTTAAGAAGAGCCCTAGAGCTATGTTCCAGAAGCTTTCAGACTTGTTTGAGAAACAGGGGTACAAACGTTTGAATGCATATCATTCCCTTTTTATACAGAAAACATCCAGAGGTATGTTTGCTATTATGGTGTATATTGATGATATTCTTAGTACAGGAGATGACATACAAGGAATCAAGGGGACGAAAGAACTTCTGAGTAGTGAATTTGTTACCAAGGATCTTGGAACCCTTAGATACTTTATGGGACTGGAGTTTGCCAGAAATCAACAAGGGCTTGTGATGACCCAGAGGAAATACGTCACTGATTTGCTGAGTGACACGGGAATGCTTGGATGTCAACCTGCCACCACACCCATGGATCCAAGCATGAAACTATATGATGATGATACTGATGAGGTTGATAGGAGGAGATACAGAGAGATGGTAGGAAAGCTCCTTTATGTTACCATTACCAGACCCGATATTTCTTTTGTTGTTAGTCGGGTGAGCCAGTTCATGGAGCAACCACGTCAGGTCCATATGGATGCTATACAGATGATACTCAGGTATCTTAAATCATCTCCAGGTGCAGGTCTACTGTTTAGAAAAGGCAAGGAGGTCACATCTCAGCATGTATGCAGGGTGTCCAAAGGATAGGAAGTCCACCACTGGATTCGCTATATATGTTGGAGATTCCCTTGTCTCACGGAGGAGCAAGAAGCAAACTGTTGTAGCCGGATCCAGTGTCGAGTCTGAATATAGGGCTATGGCCCAGGTTAGTACAGAAATGATGTGGGTTCGAGCTGTTCTTACAGATCTATATATAGAGGTCCCCCTTCTTATGGTACTGGAATGTGACAATCAGGCTGCTATATTCTCTTTTTGTGCTACTCCTACGGGAAGAATCAAAGGTCTTGGTTTCAGCTTCTAAAGGCTGCCCTCTCTCGGCTGGATGTTGGTCCAGCCTACTACGAGGATCCCGTATCCCGTACTAAGTGCTTTCTCCCTCCTGGGTCCCGTGGTTCCTATGCCGCCGCCTTTCCCGGTCCTTTTCTTTTAGTGCTTCGACCCACGAAAAGTGGATAAGATGGCTGCGCTCCAGCTCACTCGACGAATGGGACGGCAGTGGTCCTAGGCAAGCTCGTTCTGATCGTCGGACGCAGCACATTGGAATCCTGAAGCACCACCACGAATATTGCAAATAATCCAGTATTTAATGAACGCACCAAGCACATCGAGGTTGATTGCCATTAAATAAGAGATATGATTCATAAGGGTTTTATTTCCACATCTCATGTCAGCTCAAGGGACCAGATTGCATATATCTTCACCAAGGCTTGATTCAGAGGACCTTTTCAGAAGTGCTCGTCCAAGCTGAGCATGATCGACATCTATGCTCCATCTTGAGGGGGAGTGTAGAGATATATTTATGTTACGTTATTTATTTCATGTTTCTTGTATTGTTTCTTAATTCCTTTTACTTATGAATGTCTTATGTAATTTACCCATAAGCTACTCTCCTATATAAGAGCCTGGGGTTCATGGAATAACAACTTTACGTTTTTTCC
This sequence comes from Ottelia alismoides, assembly GCA_037367405.1. NCBI lineage: Eukaryota > Viridiplantae > Streptophyta > Magnoliopsida > Alismatales > Hydrocharitaceae > Ottelia > Ottelia alismoides. The sequence continues at coordinate 233,897 of JAZKJV010005465.1, forward strand.
CCAACAGAACTAAAGAAGGATCTTAGCATGGATACAGACATTCTCACGATAGAACCGCTGAGAGGAAAAGCGGACAGCATTTCTAGCAAGCCAAACCGCCCATAATATAGCCACAGGTCTAAGCATGTCCTCCCTTTGTTGCTATCTCGCATCAAACATTGAAGACCAGAACGCTCCAATGTCTTGAGTGTTAACCCAAGAGGAACCAATCTCGCCCCCGATGGCGAAGAAACAGGGCAACGGAAGAAAAGGTGCTCCAAAGTCTTGATGTAATTCTCGCACATGAGGCATCTGTCGGACATCTCATTGAACAGTCTGGCGCAGCGATCTCTAGCCATAGTACGCTTTTTGCTGAGGAGCCATAGGAAAAAACCAACCCTCTCCGGGAGCCCCAGTTCCCAGATTAGGTTACAATCCCAAATCAGATCGTCCGTCCGAGCAGGAGGTGATCTACAAATAGCCATACGCCTTACTAACCGAAAAGGAGGAGTCTTTCCAAACCCAGTGGTCACAGCCATCAGAGGGCCTAGCTAACTCCCTAAGAGAGTCCAGAAGAAGAAGGAACTCCTCCAAGCGTTGGTCGGAGACGTTCATCCGAAAATTAGGCATCCAGTTCTCGTTACCCAGCAATCCACAACGCACACTTCAGGATCAGCAACCAAGGCAAATAAGCGAGGGAAACGGGCGCAAATAGGGCCATCGCCTATCCAATTGTCTGTCCAGAAAGCAAAGGAGGCACCACTTCCCAAGATATGGCTAAAAACATCCTGGAACCGAGGGGTCACCTTCAAAATTCCCTTCCAGAAGGCCGAGGAATGCGGCCTCGGATGCAAAGCCAGAGAGTCCAGATGAGAGACGGCATATGGGTGGTGGATGAGACTGCAGCAGGTGTCCTCACTCTTCCCCCATATTCTGCTCATCTATTTAAGCAGCAAAGCCTTGTTCAAGACCTCCAGACGCTTGATCCCAAGGTCACTCGTCCCCTTAGGCAGGGTAACCGTATCCCAATCCACCAGGTGGATACCATGGCCCTCCTGGCCAGACTTGCTCCAAAGGAATTTCCGCATCAACCGCTCCAGGAACTTTCTAATACCATTGTGTAACAGTCAGGATGAAATAAAGAAAAAAGGAATAGCATAGAGCACTGCCTTTACCAGCACAAGACGACCACCCCAAGAGAGAACATATGCCTTCCAACAAGATAACTTCCTCTCCAACTTTTCCACCACTAGTGACCAATCTGCCACTGGCAATCAAAAACAATATGAGAACTTGGATTTTGTGGGAACCTACTCTAGAGAGCAGGATGAAGAACCACTAAGGACTAGATATTCTATTAAGTTTCTCAATGGGATCATCGGTATAGAACCCTGTGGGGAAGCAGAGGAACCCCCTCCTCTGAGCCACTTTCTAATAGTCTAAAGAATAAGTTGGGGCAAAGAGGGTAGAGGAGAGGTTCCACATGCCTAGGGAGATGACATGGTTTCAACTTCCTAGCCTGGTTGTAGCCAGAGGGGCAGGCTACTATGCTAGGCTTCTTCAGGACGGTACGAACCAGTCAGAAATGCTCGTCCTAGCAGCATAGTTAACGAAACAGTCGAGTCTCTAACCTCGTAAGGGACCGGAACTATAAGCTCATGAATGTCCACCTAAGCCTTCAAGATGTCGATTGATTGCGTCGGAAGAGAATACACGCACACACCCCTGCCTCTCCAGTCGAGCTACTATTGTACGTCACTCTTAGCATCTCGAACTGCGAGGTAAGTGCTTGGAAGATATGCATTATCTTGACCAGGAAAATGAGGTGGTGGTATAAAAAGAGGTCAATCAAAGGTGTGCAAATGAGAAGTTTGGACGTTGCTTATCAATGAAAGTGACTGAGATCGGAAAAGAATGGATAGTCCACGTGAGGATGACTCCCAAACCTCACTCAATGGTTAAGGATATACCTAGAATTGAGAATATAAAGCTAATTGCCAGTATTTTGTGTGGGGCTCTCTATATATAGCCCCATCAACAAAAACAAGTACCACCATTCATCCATGTAAAACTAAACAACCCTGCACAATTAGCCTAATTGAGAATTCTCTCAACACTTCACCTTAAGGTAGAGCATGCAATGCTAAGTTTCAGCAATACATACTCAGCACACACTCAAGCCAGCTACATATGTCAAATACAACTCTCAAACCCTCAACTACAACTTCTCGCACTTGTTAGTTGTGATCTAAAGAATCTACAAGCAGTGTTCCTATGCTCTTGAATGCATTGGATATGGAAGACAGAAAAGTCTCTACAAGGGAGACCATTGTGAGTGCCATCGCTATATGTCATGGATTTAAATATCGTAATATATCGTCGATGTAATGTATTGGATATTGACATATTGATATTATTATGTTTGTCATTTTCCTGGATATCAATGTCTCGCAAGATATCACTGATATTTCAGAATATCAAAGAATATTTATGAAAACTTGAAGTTTTGCATGCAACTTCCTCCATATTGACCTATATCGCCGATATCAGTTTTGTATATCATCGTACCGTATTTTTGTTTCCTCCAGCTTCGTCTTGGCTTTAAAGAAGGGTTCTCTATGGTAATTTTCATTAATCCAAATAAATTAAGCGGTGAATTTCTTAAGAATTTTGTATGTTTTGTACTCTATCACTTGTTCTTGAGTTTTTTTCCTAGTATTAAACTACAATTTACTATTAAGATTTCAAGGAGATGGTTTTTAGATTTTTTGATGTACTTATTCATATATATTCTAGAGTTTTGTTGATTACTCTTAACGTCGTAATTTACAATGTTAGATGTAAGATTTCCTCCCAAACGAGCATCTCAATCATAGAGATCATCTTCAACTTTATTATAACCATCATGAGATTCCCAAGCTCTTTCATTTTCCATTGTGACAACGGAGACACCATCTTCAGATCCAATGTTGTTGCTGCTTATCCTCGCATGTGATTTACAAGGCTATGTATTCTATGTAACATGGAAGAATTATTATGGGTACATAGGGTCAGTGATGTAGCATGAGCGACAACAAGAAATGGGAGGTTATATGGATCCGCTATGCAACTCTTAGTTTCAATTATCTTAAAGTAAGATATACTTTGTCATTAAAGTGCATATCTTCTTTTTTTGTAGAACATGTGGTTATTTATTATTATGAAAGATGTATTCTATACATTGTGACTGGACAAGCTTCATTATTTGTGTTATGTTATCTATCAGGATTTAGCATTTTGGTGGGTATTATGTATACATCGTTAATATATGTGTGGCGTAATGTACACTATCATGTTAAATACATCTCCATTTAGCTTATGAGTGAATTCGGGCGGTACTTGTTTTCTTAATTAAGATGATCTTAAATCTTGAGAAAGTACGTTTATGAGTCATGTTAGGGATTTCCACAGCTATCGTCGACATATCTCGATATATCCCTCTTTAAAGTCAGTGATACGATATCGATATTTCAAACCATATCATAGAATGATCTGAACAATGGGCTTCTTCCAAGAAGACGCTTTAATAGATCTAGCTCAACAATAGTCTCGAATATATATATATATATATATGACGTACACTAGCTAAGAGATCATGATCGCTTCTTTGGAGTCCCTATGGATCTTTGTACCGAATGTTTCGTCAGTCTTTGTCATATGCGGTCCACATTCATACTCAAATACTTAAGTTCGATTTTCAACAAAGAGGAGAAAATATTTGAGGATAAAAGAGATGAAGAAATTGATGATGATATTTGTATGGAACCGATGTAGTGTGATTGAATGAAAGAGGAGCTTCAAGTGCTTCAGAAAACAATAGATTTTAAGATACAAAGGACATGCCATAAAGATAATGAGACACACGGTGCATTATGACTGAGTTTTGTATTGTTAACTATAAACATGTTCGGAGAATGTATGTAGCCAGCTAGATGATACTTTACTAGATGAACAGCTACATTTTCATAATGGGGACATCAAATAAAAAGTTGGTGTGTCATCAATAAAAGATAAAATGACAAAAATCATTTAAAGTGGTTGGGATATGTGCAAAAAAGATCATCTAAATGTGCAACAATTTTAAAAATCGCAAGCAAAAGGAAAGAAAACTGGAGGAAATTCAGGGGGGGAACATATAAAGGCCATTGTTTTTTGATCTAAACCAGAGTATGACCAAAATTAGACAAGTTTATTATATGCAGGAAGTGAATCCACCTAAAGGAGCCTGATCCGGATGTTGTCATAAAAATTTAGTGTTGAGTATTCTATATTTATCAAGATGATTTGATTTTAACAGTACAGTTTTGATAGAATTGATTTAATTTTAACAATATAAAAAATACATAATCGACAATTTTCTTACTATCCTGAATAGTGCATCTTCTTAATAAAGTGATACATGCACCTAAATACCACTTTCACGACCTTGCCCTTTTAATAAAAACGCCATATGCCAAGATCGGTGCAGCATACCTGTAACACGAAACTGCCATATTTGTTGACTCGTACTGCTTCTATTTCGGTCCCAGCATTCTGTAGCATTTCCAAAATAAATTGTTTAAGTAAATGAAGAAAAGGCGGATGATTTTCATGCAACCGGTCTCTGCTGTGATGAGGCAACTGTATGTTCAATCTGCCCGCTAAAACTCCAGTTGTTTTTGTGCTATGAAATTCCTCCAAGGAATCTAACGGTAATCCTTTACAGAGGCAAAGAAGACTTCGCACAACATGAGATCCATAGCAATTGCACATGATGTTAACAGGGTCAGCTGCAACCACCTGAAAGATAAAAGTTGCTCTAGTTAGACAATGAAAAAGCTAAAAAAATTAGGGTCATATGTCGCCATACCTTGCATATCTTAGTCAATACATCTTCAATGAAAGCAAGCGCCTCTGTGTCCTGGAGATGTAGATATAATGCTTTTAGAGCCGTCTCCACCACATGTGAACCACATCTATCCATAGAGATGAAAGAAAAGTCTTCTGAACAGCCGTAAAGGAAACTACAGACTTGGTCTAGCTCACAACCCTCGAGAAGAGTTTGAAGCATACGGCTTATAACCATGTCAGTGGCAAGTTCAAGTTCTTTTCCTCTTGCTTCTTCCAAGGCATTGGCACATACGGATGGTCGCTCCTCTAAGTCAATAGAATTACTTTCAAAGAGATTTGCAATCTCTGAGAAGTATTTTGCAGTCTCTGGATCCACCTTTTTCCTACAAATCCAATATAATTTGCAGAATCAATAAAAATGCAACCAAAGTGATGCAAGCAAGAAATTGTGGATTTGATTGAATTAGGGTGTAGTTAATAAAATTATTGGGTGTCCATGGGTTCTATTATTGTAAATAGGGTGATCCCCCATTGTGGGGGTCACCGCCGAATATATTTCATTAAAAAGAGTTTAGATTACATTACCGTGAGATCCAGAAATTATAAGGCGCCTTACAGTGAGAGGCTACATTCCCGTAATAAAACCTCTGGTTGTTGAATATCAAATCGTTTCGTCCTGCCCAAATGACCCATAGGACAGCAAACGGCTTCGAGCAGTCATCGGTAGAGTTGGTGCCGACTGTCCGTATTGATCTCAAGTGTCCATCGGTTTTATTAATGTTTTCAACTAAATTGATATGAATATGTGATCTCTGATATTTGTAATAAATCCGGTGAGATTAATTAAACTAAAGAGCTATTCGGAACCACTCAATAAGATTTGACTGGGATTTGATTATGATTTTATTTTTTCTTTTTGAAATTACATTCCTCTTGTATAAAAGGGCTAGTATGCTTTTATAAAAAGATCAAAGCTATAATTTGTGAAAATTGACATGACTCAGACCCAACATCTGTATTTTTTCTGCAGAATCCAACCCTTCCTCTCTGTTCCTCCTCAACACACGAGGATAGTAGCTGGATCCTCACTTCTCTCATTCCTATGTAGCCCCTCTTTGGGGCACCAAATCCTCCTAAGTGTCCAGTGTTCCATCGTGACCCACAAGTGGGCTTGGACATTATTAGCTCTCCAAGCCGTATTAAGGTTTTGATAATGATGGTTGATTATTCTCTACCCTGCAATCGTTATGCAAGTTAAATTTTCATGCAGAAATTAATTTGGCTGCCAAAGTTATGGTATTTATGAACTTATTATTTCCGTTGGTGACACACATGAGAGGATGATAATGTGATGACCTGATGATGTTTACCAACAACCCTCTATAGTTGGATTATATTCTCGTAGAAGTTCTGTAAAAGAGCCTAAATTAAAATCCATTTAATTTATCAAAAGTTGCGCTTCAGCCAACTAAGACCTAAGTCCAGTCGACTGATGCATGGTCGACCATGTCAAGATTATGGACCCATCCTACCATTGGATTTAAAGTCATTCTAGTCAACTATTATCTAATCCAATCAACTAATATGATTCAATCAACTACTATTAAATAACCAGTCGAGTCATTCAATGGAACGTCATTAGCATACTAGCCATTGGGCAAACTCAATCGATTACCAACTAGCATCCAGTCGACTATTCCAAAACAGTGAGGTAATGATATTTCTAATCGACTTATTATGATTTTATGCTTTCAGTAAAAGCCGGCATGTATTTAAATATTGGAAGGCATCTTTTAGTGAAAAGAGATGTTAGTACTCGACCAACTCCCTTGTTTTCATCATTATAAAAGAAGGGTCAATCCTTCATTTCATAAAACACTTTCTAATTGATGATAAGCATTCTTCCTATTCTCATTCTCTAGACATGAAGCTCCCGTTGAAAACTCGGTATTCAAGATCTAAGAAAATGTTTTGGGCTATGTTTTGACTTCGATCTTCAAGAGCTCATTCGTAATTATTTCTTATTCTTTGCGCATTTCACTCTGCAATACTCAAGGAAGCCGAATCTAATTTATTTAGCATGTGCCAAATCTAATTACATAGTAATCATGCTCTTCTAGTTTATTTTTCAATAAAAAAATTATCAAGGAAGCCGAATCTAATTTATTTAGCATGTGCCAAATTTAATTACATAGTAATCATGCTCTTCTAGACTTCTAGTTTATTTTTCAATAAACAATATTATGAGTACCCGAGGTGTGGGTCCTTTCATTGCTAAAGGAAAAGTACTTTCTTGAGTGTGTTCAAGAAAGAGGTATTACTTGTATATGGTCCTGTGTTATGCACAATTTGTAAATACAAGAAGAGGAAAATAGTGGGTAGCTCCGTCGAGAACAGAGAGAATTTTAAACAAGGATTTACATCGTCTTTTTCACTTGGTGGGGTTTCCACATATAAATCTCGTGTTCTTGTAGATAAAAAATTTTTAAGTCTATATTTTGTGTGTGCACATTTCAACCCCTCCCCCCTCTTATGACAGTTGATTTAGTTGACTGGCTTTTTATAAGAAATTCCTCATAACTAGTGACTACTTTAGAGTCCCCGAGAAATGATTTTGGTAAAGTCCTGATTGAGTTACGTCATCTAAATCCAATCTGTCTGCCCTAGAGAGTCGACAAGGACGTTGGGAAAGAGTGTAATCTTCTGTACACACAACCATTCCCTATATGATTTCCCTATATGATTGTGTAGACAAGGACAGTTCGTTCTATCACATGGTCATGTCCTCATTGGTCTCCTTCATTTATCACGGCAAATGACAAGGTTGGTGTGCCTCCATCTCCATCTTCCTAGCCATTCAAAGGCCCATGTCCCATCATCAAGATAGATGGGACCAACTATGAACTATGGGCTATGCAATTCATGAGCATCATGGAAAGCAATAACAAAGAATACATCCTGACGAAACCTAGGTCGGCCAACAAGACTAGAACAAATGCTTCTTGGAAACAAGATAACACATGTGCATGTATTCGGCCCTCTGACACTCCCACAACAAAGATAGCCAACTATATTCTACACCAATCAGAGCAAAGGCGATGTAGGATATTCTTGCCACCACATATTTCTCACGCGAAGAATGAGATAAAGACTCTTCAGCACCGATACGACATTTTCACTACGAAGCAAGATGATTGCCCTCTCCACGCATTCTACTCCAATCTAAGGCATGTTTGAGAAGTTTCATAAATACATGCCCCTGAGTGCTAGTCCTCATCAACAAATGATCAATAAGACCATTACAATGGTGGGCGTTTTTCTTGCGGCTCTTGATCCCCAATATGATGACTCTTGTAGGCAGCTTCTTACATGTGTCTTTATCCCGTTGAAGGAGCATACAGTCGTCTAAGCAGAATTATGGTACTTCTTGGCTCTACTACTCAGACCTCTGCTATGATTGCATCTGGCAGTAGAGGAGATTCGGCTCTGTACAAAGAACATGGTGTTAGCGACAGAGGAAGTGTCCGCCCTCGTCCTTGATGCATATTCTATAACCATATAAGGCATTCCGAGGACACATGCTATCAAAAACATGGACGCCTTGAATCTGCTTGTGTGAAGCAACTTGAGCACATTGTTAATCCTCCAGATCAGAAGTACGATGGTCTTGTCCCACATCTGAAGAAGATGATGGGCCCTTTAGCCGATACTACTAGACTACCAGCGCTTCTCTGACTTTGCTAACATTGTTTCATCTGCAAGCACCTCAAGTATTGATTATGCTCTTATCACATGTCACAGTGCTGATATTTAGAATGGATCATGGACTCCGAAGTATCTCATCATCTATGTGGTGACAATGAGCAGTTCACATCTTACATCACTATTCCTCCGAGTCAATTGTCGATGGGAGATATTATCCTATCACAGGACAAGGAGAGATTCAATTAATGTTTTCCATATGTCTACATAATGTTTTGCCTGCACTGGATTTTTTTATGAATTTACTATCCATATTCCAGATTACAAAAGAACTAATCTAGAGTACCATTTTTTACCCTTGTTTTAATGTGTTTTAGGATATACTCATATGCAGCGTGATTGGATGTGGTCGTGAGCAAGGGAGTCTTTAGAAATTAGTCGAGTAAACTTATGCTGGTAGATCTTCTGTATCCACTAGAGCAATCTCCTCATACATATGGCATCTTCTATTCTGCCATCTTCCTCTGTATATGCAATGTAGAATCCTCTCTCAGATCTCTTCTTAGTCCAGTTTTCACCCGATACTAGCCATCTTGGGAAGCATAATCATACTACTTTTTTTTAATCGTCAGAATCATAGCAATACTTCTTTATTCTAGTTGTTGCATTTTGATATTTGGGATCCTAGTCATGTCCCTGATCATCAAGAACATAGTATTTATTTAGTCTATGTTGTTGATTAATCTAGACTTTCTTACATCTGATAGAAATAAATTTGAAACCTCGGTCTATTATGGAAAAAATATAATTGAAATAAAAATCCCTTTTCTGCGACAGTTAAATATGTTTGATATGACAATGATTTGGAATTTTCTACCCGTCGATTATCTTAGTTTTTTTAAGAAAAAATGAAAGAAGTTATCTCGATTTTTTAAGTCTCAGGGGATCTTACATCAATGGCATCTTTTAGATGTTACCAGGGCTCTTCTGATACATAGGCATGCTCCTTACTCCTGTTAGGGAGATAATGCCCTTACTGCTTGCTATCTCATCAACCATATACTATTACAGTGTTAAAAGAAAAGGTTTCTTATTTGATTGTGTTTCCCAAAAATGATATATTCTCTCGAACACATCGCATAGCTGGTTTTTTTTTGAAAGTCTGCAAGGTAGGGGGAAACACTCGGTGGTGTCCGCCCCATCATAATTTATTCAAGAACCAAAATAGAAACTACAAGGATAAAAAGTACAACACCCAAGACGAACCCAAAAGAACACTACACCAACCAGTCATCTAACAGCATCTTCGCAAAAAACCCTACGTTCTCCTTATAAAACCTCTGTCCCGAGAACAGCAGGTCATTCCTTCCACGCCAGATCGCCCAGAGAATAGCCATGGGATACAGCCGCTCCCTCCTTGGCCTAGCCCTATTTGTGTAGATCGAATTCCAGAAGGCCTGAAAGTCGTCGAAGCAGCACCAAGCAACATCAGCCTCCTGCCAAACTTGATATACCATCGTCGAAGCATAGCTGGTTGTATGGCCCTTGTCCACCCATTAATTCCTAGTCATGACAAGCTCTCCTCCCAGATCTTTTTTTATAAGAGAAAGGGCGATACGTTGAGGTGGGATCCACAACAAAAACCTTCTCTAAAAATTAAACTACAGTCGACCAGGCCGTACAAGGGCATTACAATGTTCAAGGACACTTTCAGAATAACAACATTGGCCACGGAATGTAAGTTCATTTCTAGCATACCATATCACCCACATGATTGCGAAGGGAAAGGAACTGTCCGCTTGCGAGTTACCACAAACCGACCGAATGATAGCCCAAAAGAGCATGTCATTATCAACTTTTATCCAAGGAATTCATGCAGGGTTCCAAACCTGTTCTGAAAGGCCACATCTGAAGAAGAGATGGTCCAAGTCTTCATCTTCCATGCCACATCTTTCGCATATTCGATCTCCAACATTCAATATCTTATCATGTCATTCCTTGGTAAGCAGGCGGCCATGCCGAGTAAGCTACAAGAAGATCTTCACCCTAAAAGGTAATTTACTTTTTCCAAATAAGTTTGGTGTCATGGATGAAGTCATCATTTAACTGATTCCCCTCATCTGCAAGATGTTGGTACACTTTCTTTACTGAAAATCTCCCAGCTGCCCATTTGAAGTGATATATCCCTAGTGAAGGCCCTTCCAAAGTATTCAACTCATGTTGCATTCTCAAAAAAAAAAACCCATCCATTGTTCTGAAAATTCCACGGTAAAATTTGGTGACCATGTATCAAGAGACCAAGCACGTCGGACGAGGATATCTTGATCATCTGCAAATGTAAGAAGCTGTGGAAAACACTCATCGAGAGCACCATCGCGGCATCGCCCGTCCAATCATATACCAAAAAGCAGAACTCCCCCCCCCCCCCCGAACAAGCATTGGTTTATCATATCTGATAACTCAGGTAGAACTTTCCTAATCCCAAGCCACAAAGATGATGAGCGACGTATCGCAAAGGTTGTCAACTATCTACCAATACCATAAATATTTCTCACCAGGAGGCATACTAAATCGTTTGAGTTACCCCAAATCCGGACCACCCACTTCACAATCAAAGCCTTGTTCATGCACTCCACTATGAGCACCCACAACCCGCATCTCTCCTTTGACGTGGTGATCGTATTCCAATAAATCAGATGGAATCCCCATTTTTCCTACTTGCTATCTACCCTAAAAATACATGCATCAAGGTTTCCATCCTCTTGCGAACGCCCATAGGCAACAAAGGAGTAGAATAGTGATGCAAGGGAGCATGAGAGCGAAGGAAAAAATAGCGGGTGGAAGGGGAGAGAGAGAGAGGTGGTGGAGGTGAAGAACGCGAGAACGATGCGAGGGCCACCCAAAAGACAAAAGGCAACGAGCAAGAGCGGTCCTTTGAGCCAAAGAGGGCGGAGGACGAGGTTATGGAATACCTGGTGGGTAAAGGACATTAAAGTGTGGTGAAGCACCATTCTCGTCCGGCCAGGGGCAGAGATGGTGGAAAGGCATGGTGTTACAGGTGTGGAGCCGCCGATCACATATCAAGGAACTGTTCGACGACCGAGCAACTCTGCTTTGGTTGTGGTCTGACGGGTCATCGTCGAAGGGAATGTACGATGAGTGGATCGCGCTTGAAGGCGGAAGCTGCTTCGACCAGCGAGGGTTTAGCAACATCGATGGGGGCGGCAACCTCCCCTAGAGAGGGGTTAGCAAAGATCTGAAGCAACCGGTAAGGGATGTTTCACTGGAGCGACCTGTGGAGGGAGTTCTCATTGGGGAAGGAGATGCTCTCAACCTGAAAAAGATCGATTTCTGCATTTATGCGACTGCCTCGGGTATCGTTGATGCCATGTGGCTGCCTAAGGGTTCCCTACGTGAGGGGCCTTTCTTCGGTTGGGCGAAACTAGCGGCAGAAGGTGCCTTGGAGGAGATGCTATCATCAGAGCTAAAGGGAAAGGTGCTTTGGAGGAAACCGCGCTACTTGGATGGGTCTTCGACTATCGCAACTTCGGTATGGAAATTAAACATCCATAGAGTGCCATTGCGCTGCAGGAGGTTTAACTGCTTGAAGGAGATGTTGGCGGAGATCGGCAACCTGCTAGAAATGGTGAGCTCTGAGCTGAAACTGGGCAAGGGATCGGATGTGGCGGTGCTCATCGAAGGAGTCAAACCATCATTGTCCACTCGTTTGTGGATGGTTATTGGAAGGAAAAAGATTCCGCTTTCTCTGGAGGTGGGGGGGGAGGTGTCTACAGCCAAGAAGCAATGCAACGGTGATAGGGCAGCGGGGGAGATACGATCGGTCACCGTAGATGACAAAGAAGTGGGGAATGTGGAGAGATTCTCAGGACCCAATGCATCTACGAAAGTGGAAGCATCTTCGATGGTGGAAAAAGATGCCTTCTGATTTAGGAAGGGCGCCTCATTATGTGATACGCTAACTTTAGGTTCCCCTGCAATGTTCCGGATCTGGGTGGGTCCCGTTTAAGGTGGCGATATCCGAACCTGATCTCGGGTCTCAAATGGAGCTGAAATGCTCAATCGCTTTGGGTGCGTTTGGTTGGGGGGTTTACCCCCCACTTTAGGTGGGTAACCCCCCAAAACCCCCACTTTTAACCCACTAGTGGGGCCCACTCTCTTCCCATCAAAAAAATCATATATTATACCATCATATCATCTAAAAATCATAAAATACTCAACTTCTACTCACTATTCCAAACTTCAATACAATCACATCACAACAACCACCCACTTTTTCAAATTTCAATACAATCATATCATAATAACTACCAACTTTTTCAAATTCCAATACAATCACATCACACAAACCCTCCCAACCCTTAACCCACCAACCAAACACACAAACATAAAACCGGGTTATCCACCCCTGGATAACCCACGAACCAAACGCACCCTTTGGGATCTAAGTGGCCTCCCAAATCTTTTGGATCAATCTGGGGACAAACTCCTCTTCCAGACTTGGGTAACAACGTGCCTCCTTTGACCGCGTCTGAGGGCTCGACTGCGAGGTTCCCAACTCTCCCCTCCTCGCGGGATGTGGGCCTCGACGCTTCAGGAGGATCCGACAGAATGCTTTCGAAAAGGCAGTCTCAGTCGCCTACGATGGTGCTGTCTCAAGCCGGAAATCTTTATCCTTCGTGTGAGGGGTCTCCAGGCGGAAGGTCGGGCTGGCAAAGGTGCTTGATGATCGTCAAGCCACAGGTGAATACGGCAGGACCCCCCCCCCCGTGTTTCAAATCATTTGAAGCGCTCTGCGCCAAAAAATCGCTAGCAAAAAGGAGTTGGGACGAGCAACCGAGAGGGAGTATGTGACATAGTCCATGTGGTTGAGCATTCTAAAGAAATGGCACAAGAAGGCCAACGATTAATTTTTCTCTCAAGGAAAGGACCACGCACGGATGTATGTGACTGGGAGCTGCTATGAACTGAGTGTTATTTTCTACCCGGGACAATAGAGATACATATGCAACCCCCCCCCCGGTCGAGGGTTGGGCAATAGAAATACATTTGCAGCATTGTCTTCATATCCAGTACAAGTGGGTCATGGTGACGTGGAAAAGGCACCTGAGGAAATAGATATGCAAGGTGAAAAGGTGATTCAAGATCAAAGAAGATCTGGGAGGCAGAGAAAAGAAGAAGAAAGCATGGCTTTTGAGAAGAAGGTTGCGCAGATAGTGGGGGTGAAGGTGGCGGCAGGGGTTTCTCCCAAGGTTTCCTTATGAAGATTTTATCATGCAATGTGCAGGGACTAGGCCAACCAGACAAGCGATTGGCGATCAGCTCATTAATGGCCGCATTGAAGGTGGATGTGGCATGTTTGCAGGAGACTAAAATCGATCCATCGGAGGAAGAGATGTGGAAATCGATTGTTGGACCATACCTCAGTGAGTCCAGGCACGTATCGGCTTTTGGTAGCTCCGAGGGCATTGTGGTGGCTTCGAATGGCGGGTAATTCGACTTGGTCGACAAGGTAACCTTAAGTCACTCGATTACCATCCGTTTGATTACTAGGAGTGACCACTTTCGCTTCATGGTGGCATCTGTTTACGGCATTACGAGTGCTTCTCCGAACATGAGCTTGCGGGGTGAGCTGCGAGAAATTAGGGGGAGATTTCCAAATGAGGCATGGATTGTTGGTGGTGATTTTCACATCATGCTTTTGGCAGAGGATAGACCAGGGAACAGGGGCGATCGAGACACTGGATCTGGCCTTTTTGCAGATGTGGCAGGGGAGCTTGTGCTGGAGATAGTTGATGTGACTAAATGTAAGTACACTAGGAGAAGCTCTTCTTCATGGTCACGTATTGACAGCTTTTTGATGTACGTTGAGGCACTGGAGATGTTCAGCCTCGCGGTCATGTATTGACCGCTTTTTGATGTCTGTTGAGGCGTTGGAGATATTCAGCCTCACGGTGGTTATACTTCTTTACCCAAGTCGAGATCGGAACATATGCCTTTATGCATGTACTTGTAGTGGGAGAGGATCAATTTCTTATTTTAGATTTGATCGAAGCTGGCTGATGGAGGATGAATTTCTTCTGGAGGGGGCTAGAGGTGGATGGCTCGATCATTGTCAGACTTGCCAGAAAGATAGCCACTCTGCGGCAAAGACTGGTGGGCTTCAAAAGGGATTCTCGTGTTGCGAGGGAGCTGATGAGGAATAAAGCCATGGAGACCGGACATGGTTGAAGATGCGAGGGATTTGGATGAGGAGCGGCTAAGCAAGGGGTTTGTGTAGAGGATCCTGGAGGAGGAGGATAAGAAGAGGGAGACTGAATGAAGACAAAGATCTCGCCAGAAATGGTTTAAAAAGGGGGCGCTAACACTAAATTTTTCCATGTTGTGGCAAGTGGTCGGTAATGAAGAAACATGATTCACTCGATTGAGGTCAGCAGTGAGGTATTTGATACGAAGGAGGATATTGCGAGGGAAGTTACGGAGTACTAGTGGGACAAGAGCAGGTGTGCAGCGCATGGTGCTTATAGGAGGATGGGGTTTGGGGTCAACACTATCTCTACGCAGGATTCCAAGATGCTAATTCAGTATTTCATCACGATGGAGGTAAAGAAGGAGGTTTTTGATCTGAATGCAGGTGGTTGCCCTGGACCGGAAGATTTCCCGATCCTCTTTTTCAAGGAATTTTGGGAGACGATCAATGTCGAGATAATGGAGGTGTTGGCAGAATTCAAAGGTGGAAATTTTGGTTTTGAGCAGCTTAACATGTCCCTCATTTTCTTTCTCCCCAAGGAAGATGTTACCGCTAGAGTTGAGGACTAACGACCGATTGCCCTTTCAAACATTGTATATTTGATTGTGGCGAAGGTGTTGGCAAACAGACTACGGGTGGTGCTTGGGGGAGTTGTCTCGCACGTGCAGAGTGCTTTCTTACCAGGTAGGCAGCTCATGGACATCGTGATATTGGCGTCAGAGATTGTTGCTGATTGGCACAGACGGAAGACGAAAGGCGTTCTTTGGAAGGTGGACTTCTCAAAGGCATATGATTGTGTAGACAGGAGATTCATTTAGGTACCACTATATAAGCGTGGTTTTCCGGATAAGTGTATTACTTGGATGAAGAGATACATAACGATTGTGTCTTGTGCAGTTCTGATAAATGGAGAGGCAAAAGGTGGGTATTTTCAACCGCAGCGAGGGGTGCAGCAGGGGTGCCTGTTAACGCCTCTCCTTTTCGTTCTTGTGAGTGGCGTTTTGGCAGTTATCATTAATCGTGTAGTGGTTGGGGAGCTGTGCAGTGGATATTCGAGGGAGGCGATATCCATCCTGATCCTTCAATATGCGGATGACACGATTCTTTTTGCTGAGGGGGTCAGAGAGCTGTAGGGGTCTTTCTGCAGTGCTTGATCTGTTTGGGGAGGTCTCCGGTCTGAAAATTAACGGGGTGATGTTAGAATTTGTTCCTTTCTTTTTGGATGATGCAGAGGTTGAGAGGTGTATGGAGTGGCTTCAGTCGTCGTAGGAAGATGCCAACACGTTACTTGGGAGTGCCATTGGTGGCTAGGAGGATGCTCACGTAGGATTAGATACCAGTGATTGAAAAAATGGAACAAAAATTTGCAGGATGGAAGTCTATGTGTCTATCCAGAGGTGGCAGATTGGTGTTGTTACGGTCTGTTCTATCGGCGATCCCCATTGTTTCCTCCCATCCAACTTCAAGCTCGTTGGTGTCAGAAGGAGACTAGAGAGCATCATGAGATGTTTCTTCTGGACGTCCTCTGGTCAGTCGAATGGGATACCACTTGTGGATTGGAAGACTTTTACTTGTTCGAGGGAGAATGGTGGTCTTGGGTGCACAGTCCTGAGGAGATGAACAAGTCTTTGCTTGGAAAGTGGATCACACGAATCTAGGGTGATTGAGGGAGCTTGGTTAGCTCGGTGATCAGGGTGATCTATGGGGTTGGCTCCACCATCCCCGACACTGGGGATCTAGGGAAAGTGTCATCTCTATTATGGCGAGGCATTTGCAATGTAGCAAAGGAAATTTGGTCGTTCTTGAGACCGATTGTAGGAGGTGGAACTAGGTTTCTCTTTTGGGCAGATGACTGGAGTGAAAAGGGGGAGTTGGGTGATCGATTTCTGCATCTTATGTCGTTGGCATCCGATCCAAACTGCTCTGTGGCAGAGATGTGGGATGGTGACTCTTTTTTCCCATGATTTCGATCAGATCTTTTTGATCAGCGGTTGGAGGAGTTGAAGATGTTGCTAACAGAGCTGGATAGGGTGGAGGGCCTGCTGAGGGTAGAGACTATCGGAGCTGGTGTGATGGGAACTCTTTGGTTTCCAAGGCATACAAGGTGCTAAAGGGCCCGACGGTTTTTGATCCTGGAGGATGTGTGGCCGATTGCAGGAACCATGGTTTTAAAAAGCGGCACCTCGAGGTGCTTAGGCGTATGCCTCAAAGTGAGGCGGGCCAAAAGCGCCCGAGGCACACGCCTCGAGTTCCATTGCTGGTGTGTACGCCTCGCATCTACCTGAGGCGCTCGAGGCGCGAGGCGGATGAGGTGAGGCTAAGGCGCACTACCTCCACCTGTTGCGATCACCGCCACCATCGTTGTGAAGGGACTCCGTCACGACCTCCATGTGTTGTCGATCACTGCCGTCGCTGCCTGTTGCTAACGAGCACCCATTTGACCATCTCCACTGCCAGTTGCCTTCAAGCAAGAGGTTTCGTCGCCCTCCTACTGTCTCGCGTACCCATGTTTTTGCTTGTTTTTAGGTTTTTTATTTTTTTATCTTAGCATAATAAGCTTTCTATCTTATGGGTTTAGGGCTAATTTATCATGTCCCACATACCCATCTCCATAGAATAAGTTTTTTATTTATTTTATGGGTTTTTTATCTTATGAAGGGTTAGCAACATGGTTAGTTATTAGGGTTAATCATTAACAAAATGTAATCAACAAATTGGAGGATTAAAGTGATTTAATTTATTGAACAGGTTAGTTATGAAAGATTACCAACTAAGTATGTTATTTCTACGCATATTATTTTTGTAGTTTCTTGTCTTTAATTTTATACAACTAATTATAGTTAGTTTCTAAGCATGTTGTGTTGTTGTGATTTACTCCAATATAATTTGTATTATTTTTAATTTCTCTTTCCAAAAAATTAAGGCTTACGCCTCGACCGCCTCGAGGCTTACGCCTCGCCTCACATTTTGAGAAAACACCTCAGACCGTCTCGTGCTTTTTTAAACCTTGGCAGGAACATCTAGAGATGGAAGATTCCGACGTGAGTAACGGTGTTCATGTGGATATTTCGGAAAGGGAGAACTCTCACGGGGGGATACTTGCCAGGTTGGTCCAAATGATGGATCCTAGATGCTCTCATTGCCATGCAGAGGTCAAGGATGCGGATCATCTTTTTTTTCGGTGCTGGAGCTCAGTTGAGGCATGGAATCTTCTTGGGAACCGATTTGTCTGCCTTCTAGGTACTTCAAAGTATTGGGAATCCATTGGCTGAAACCGGGATGGCACAAAGAAAGAAAGATTGGAATGTGTTGCAATGGTTTAGGCGATATGGATCGTAAGGAACGGAGTGATCTTCCGCCAGGAGCGTTTCTACCTTGAGAATGTGATGTCACATGCTAGGGCACTTTTTGGGAGTTGGAACCGGTAATTTTTATTAGTTGTTTTTTTGGTTGTCCCTCCATATATCTATTTATAGGCGTGTACTTACTTTCGGTGATAAATGGTGAAGTTTTCCGGAACACACCTAAATGGTGGAGGCCTTTTTTTCTTTCGAAAAAACAAACGAGTAGAATAGAAGAAGATGGGGATCGCAGATAAAACATGGTTCATCAAAATCAGCATGCCTCCCCTAGATAAAGTCGATGCTTTCTAATCCGCCATCTTACTCCCCAATCTGTTCATAACAAGTCTCCAATCAGTCGCCTTAAGTTTGCCTGCCATGAAACTACACTAGAGACATGATACATAAGGGCTTCATCTCCACATCTCATATCATCTCAATGGAACAAGTCAACAAACTGCAGATATATTCATGAAGGCTCTAGCCAAGCGGCCATTCCAGAAGTGTTCCTCCAAGCTGAGCATGCTAGATATTTACACTTCAACTTAACGGGGATTGTTTATTTTATAGGAAATATTATTTATGTTATATTTTCATATGTTATTTTATTTATATGCATTTCTCATTTTGTTTATTTTGTCCTATAAGATTTCCCCTCCATATAAAGGAGCCCTTGACCTCTGAATAAACAATTCATTCATTTTGTTTCACAATTGCTAATGTAGAAATCCCCGTTAGAAAATAGGAAGCGGAAGCGAAAACATGGAAAAGGATAAAGAAAGAATAAGAACAGCGAGATTTTAACGTGTAACCCTACTCCGTGAGGAGCGAGATGAAACCACAGGGGAAGCCCTCAAAGGGGTGTGTTATGCATCGCACTTTCTCAATGGATACACGAGGTCTGGGGCTCCTTATATAGCCTCCACAGAGCCTCTAAATCCCACCACTGGACAATGTGGGACTAAACAGCTGGATGGGGTAGATGGATCCTAGAGATCCAGGATCCATTTACCCTCCTACAACACAATAGGCGCACATAACAAATACTCCAACACTCCCCCTCAAGCCGGAGCATGCAATGTTCAGCTTGGACAAACAGAAAGAAACTCAACCCACGCTACAGGACACTACGGACAATATCAACCCAACGCGCACAACTGTTGTTGTTGAGGACGTTGCTTCTCATGCCGTGCAGGTGAGGGAGGACGAACGGGATGGAGTGTGAGTCTGCTGAATCTCCTCGTCGGAGAGCATGTGCTCTGAACTGCGCCTGTCAGAGTCACTGCAACTGAAAATTTGAAATGAGTCTCCTCGTCGGAGAACTCTGGCCCGCCACAATATGTGGACAACTGCTCCAACTCTGAAAAAGGGCCTAACTGAAAAAAGACCGTGGAAGTGCAATCCTCGTCGGAGTCCACGGTCGCTGGAGAATGGAGTCTTAAAATGAGTCTCTATGGAGAACTCGAAAATGGGTTCCTCAAACATGGAGTGCCTTGAACTTGGACTCTGACCAATCTATCGAGTCTGAAATCTGATCATCAGTAGAGTCTGAAAATATGGTTGGTCATGCAATCTAGACTGAATAATCTGGATCTGGAAGAAGACATGTGACTCTACACAATACTCCCCCTTTCTCATGTACTTGTCAGAAACAATGACATCGACAATGTAGGGAGAAGACAAGAAAACTGCATAAATATGGGGAGAAAAAAAACACAAATGCTGAATTCAATCATTTTTTTCTCGGCTTCTCAAATCTTTTTTTAAATCTTTTTTTATAACCATATCTCTCCTCTTTTTACGGTTTTTTTTAATCTTGCGTACTTTTTTCTTGTACGCGCCTTTTCAGATTTTTTTAAAAAAACTTGACCCAAATAGGGTCCACACAAATGCCGCCACCCTTTCTTTTAAATATTGCAGCTTTCTCTCTCCTGTCTATTTTTTTAATGCCATCTTCTCCTTTCTTTTGTATGGCTCCCTTTCTTTTTTTCACAATCATGGCCCACATGGGCTCAATAGCAGACTAATGATTTTTTTACATGCTCAACCCATTCCAATTGAGCCCCATTTTTTTAATGGCGTGAAATAGCCGCCCAACAGGGCCCTCCTCTTCTTTTATTTAGGGTTCGTGGGAACCCTTCTTTTCCCTTGAACACACGCCGCCCCGATAAAAGGGGAAGTGGCGGCATGCGGTTGGAGCGGAGGAGCGGGAACATCTGGAGTGGTCCAGAGAATGGAGCTCGCCTCGCCACATCGGGGTTCCACCTCCGTTGGAGGAGATCGAAGGGAAGCTGGGCGCCGCTTGGGGCTATGCGGTCGCCCAAAGAGATGGGAGTACTCTGGGAGCGGCGCCGCTCGGGAGGGCTATCTCGCATGGGAGTTCTCTGGAACCCTAGCGGGCGCCGCCAGGAATGGCTCCCCCGTAATCGCTGGACACCTGAGAAAAGGACTCGCGGCTGGAGGTGATGTACCGCGTGGGAACCCCAGGCCGAGAGGAGAACTTGGAGGAGCCTCCGCCAGAAGATGATGCGTCGCCCGTGGGCGCGAGGATGGCTCCGCCTGGAGCCCTTCACACGGGGGGGGGGGGGGAGTCGTCTTGATGTCGTGGGCAGCGGGTAGGGCACTGGGTCAAGCGCATGGACGCGCAAAAATCGAGTCTTTGGCGCCTCCGAAGCCTGGAGCGCCGCGTTGGCCAGGACCGTTGCTTGGTCTGGATGATCGTGTTTGGATGACCGTGCCGCCAAGAGAAGGAGATCTGGAGTTGTCGCCTTGGGATGTTGGATCTGAAGGAGGGCGCGCATGAAGAAGGACTATGCCTGGATGTGGCTAGGGCTTTGCCGCAGGAACGAGGGTGTGCCCTGCGCCGCCAGTTGCTGGGAGGGATGCCGCCGCCTGCGGCTTCGTTGGAGAATGGACACGCGCCTGGAGATCTGTAGATCCAGATCTGCAATGGCAGTCGCCTAGAGCCGCGCAGGGGTGCGCCGCACGAAGCCTGGGACAGGATCTTCACGAAAATCAATGATGCCTCCGGATTAAGGGTTTTCAATAAAACCCTAGAACAATGAATCTCTTAATCTTGAACAAATGACGAATGTAATAATCTCCAAGAACTACAAACGACTCTCAAATGATGAACGAACGTAAAAATCCTCGAGAATCGACCCGCTCTGATACCATGTTAGAAAATAAGAAGCAAAAGCGAAAACATGGAAAAGGATAAAGAAAGAATAAGAACAGCAGGATTTTAACGTGAAACCCTACTCCGTGAGGAGCGGGATGAAACCACGGGAGAAGCCCTCAAAGGGGCGTGTTATGCATTGCACTTTCTCAATGGATACAGGAGGTCTGGAGCTCCTTATATAGCCTCCACAGAGCCTCCAAGTCCCACCACTGGACAATGTGGGACTAAACATTTGGATGGAGAAATAGATCCTGGAGGGATCCATTTACCCTCCTACAACACAATAGGCACACATAACAAATACTCCAACAATCCCCACCGAAACTCGAGGCAAAAGGAGTTACAATTGCCAGAACGGAGAAGAAAATGAATGAACACAACAAATCTTATGAACTATGTTTCATCTAGGAATTTTCAAAGCTAAATCACAAATTAATGGACATTGATAGTGATGTGAGTAAATAATTAAAACTTTAAAGGAATATTCAACTTGGAGCTATTGGTGCAAGACATATTTTGATCTACGTGTGATGCCTATCGTGATCTTATTAATGTGTACACGAGAATCCACGGAGGCTTGGCAATAACCCGATGACGTTTGATGTGATGGTAATCATATTTCCAACTTAGAGTTTCATCCCCAGATTGTCTTGTTATGGTCTTCCAACTTTAAATGCATAGTTTTTGAATGAGGGAAAATTTTTAACATTGAAGTACTTGGAAGGATATTTGCACTCATTTTGACGAAAGAGGTCTAGAGATTAGAAGCTTGAAGGATATTCCGATGGCTTTAAAATGAAGATGTCTTGGAGATGCATGAAAGGCAATAGCTTGTGCTGAATTTATGAGTTCTAAATATAGAACTTTGGAAAACACCGATATGCAAGGGCCTGCAAGATGAAAGAAACTTAAAAAATCTTGGGTGGAAGTTCATAAATAAATGTTACCGTGGCTACTGGTGATCTAAGCTTTTGGTTTGATTAATGTCTCTTGGAAGGACAACTCGGTCATATAGATGATATTGTTGTCAATCAATTAAATCTTAGAGATAGAAAAAATGGTGAAGCATTCTCCCACTTTAAGTAGAGTCGGTTACATGGATTCTTGCTCAAATCCATATTGAAAGATCCGACTATTTTTACGCTAGGTGCCGTCTACCTAACGCAATCCCCACAAGGAACCCTGCTCTTTTGGGTGGTAGACACACACTGCACTACCACCAGACCATCAGAGTGGGTACAAATTAAATCTTAAAGATATTTGTGGATAAACAAAATTTAGCAAAGAGGTTGAGAAAGTTGTAGATTCCTGAGCAAACTTGTACTAACATTTGGCTACAGATATCAATCTTACTCAGGAAACTCCAAATAGAGTTTTGTGTCTTTGAAGATAGCAGTATTACATCTGTGAAAAGTGTGTTGCAATGCTATTATAAATAAAAAAGCAAAAACGAGATGGAGTGCTATAATTTGGGACCCAGGTATACCTACTAAGACCTTGATAATGCTATCAAAGTTAATGCAATGCAATTTCATCTAGCTTGTGGAGAATCATGCAATTGAAACACTTGAACAACTATTCAGAGGGACTTGCTGTAATTGGTTAGGATTGGTACATTAGCTGTCTAAAATTACGGATATTCTAAAAGTTATTGGGACTTTGGAGTGATGCTTATAAAATTTTTAGAAAAAGAACAAAAGAAAGTATCTTACATAGAGTGTGAAGAATCTATTTGCCATGGCTCTTTGGTCTATCTGTACTAAAACGTTGCAGAAGAGGGTTTGCTGATGAGTTTTATTGTAGTCGGTTTTTCTTATAGAAACTCCAGTATGATTAAGATGCAGTCAGATATTAAAGCAAAAATTTGTTAACAACAACAAAGCTGAGAAGAGCGTCAAAAAAAAACAAAGCTGAGAAGTGACTTGTGGAAAGTTTGGATATGACAGTAACTGAAGTAGTTAATAAATATAAATTTTTTGGCTGGTCAAAACCTGATAAAGGAGTCTTTGAATTAAGCATTGCCCGTGCTTCTAGGGGACCCCAGAGAATCAGGTGGTGACGATATTTTGATGATATTTTGGAGATTGTTCTCGCAGTTATTTTTTCATTGTTCAAATTATTTTGGCTTTGTAACCAATTTGGAAGCAGAGATTAGGGTGTAAAGGAATTTTGAATATTTGGGTGAAAATTAATTCTTTGGTTCTAGTTCACATGATGATCAAGGGGTCTGTAATATTTGAAACTTGCAGCAGTCGTGATTCTGGTGAATGTATATCAGGAATCTTCAGCCTTTTTAATATAAAATGTCACATCAGTTTGGACAGGCAAACTCAGTTGCTGATTGTCTGGTAAATCATGGGATTTCTTCCAAGAGCAAGGGTAATATATACCAAAGAAAGTATCTGGTAGTTACAGAACTAAACAATGATGTATTCCATATGTAAGATTTAAATGATGGTTGGGTAGATTTTTGCTTGGATATAATTTTTAGAGTGTGGAGCAGGGTGGGCAAATATCTAGATGATTATTTTCCAAACCACTGATGGCACTTTAAATTCAAAGGTCCCTTGACTCAAGCTGCATCTAGGGGCTTTTGTTTACTTCTCACTGAATTACTGTGATGGATGGTTTTTGGGAGGACATTGGGGAAGGCTGACAAGGTACTGAAAAGGAGCAGTCTAGATACTTAGCGCTTATGTGGGCAATTTGGATAGCCAGAAATGGCATGGTGTTTCGCCAGGACAGATGGTATGGGGAGAATGTTGTGATGCATGCAAAGGTGTTGCCAGAGGGCTGGAATATGTAATCTGTTTTTCTTTTTCCGATGTACGCTCTTTAAAGCTTGTAAATCTCTATTTGGTGATTAATGGTTAAGATTTTGGGACCACCTACACGGTGTGCGCCCTTTTTTCTTTAAAAAAATACTGTGATGGATATCTATTAGTCATTGGGGATATATTATAGTCTATAGAGCATTTGAATGCTGAGATTGATTTGCTTTTGCCTGAGGAGATGCCTGTCTCTTGCCGTTCAACACTGGATAAGCACACATCATCGTTGACATGTGCACAAAAGTAAACTATTTTCTTTGTTTCTAGTTGAGAGTGCACATATCTATGGACATGTGTACAGATGCTAACTCTTTCAGTTGTTAACTGCTGACATGATGGGAAAACTGCTAGTGGAACTGTCTATTGCCCAAGATCAAGGAAAGATTTATCTACTGCTTGGTACAAGAAGAGCTGGGGTATGAGACCTAGGCAAGGGATAAGGGGGTTTTGTTGATGTTGTAATAATTTACAGCTTTTGTTTTGTTTTCAGAGGAGGGGCTTATGACCCACGGGAATTTGAAGATGGATTAATTGAAATTGAGGAGAACTGGAGGAAGTGCGCAAATAATTTGATGTGTGCACAAAAATTACATACTTTACAGTGACATTTGGCTGAGAAGCTCTGATCGAATGAAAGATTGGTTTTGATATAAAAGCAAAGGTTTGAGGAGCTGCATGTGTACACGAAAGCTGACTATCTTTTCTTTTATCTGAAGGTTACTTTATTTTTAGCTTTGTTCCTAATTTGTATGACTCTTTATAAGCATATTTTACTGGAAGACTTCTTGATAATCAGATTCTGTGGAGCTCGCATATGCTATGATTAAAAGGCACTTATATCAAGAAGGATTTTTGTGGAAGATAGACAAATGGGAGCTGATGGACTAAAGCTGGAAGGCATAATCTTTCGGATGTGCATACATGCTTTTGGTGTATGCACTATCAGCTAAGTGCCGAACATAATCCTTGGTCATAAGATTTACCTACCATTTACTGTGATGCTTTGGAGACTTTGTCAGATGGAAAATATTCTTGAAGATATAAATTTTAATATTCAACAGATGGACCTGAGGATAGTTAATAAAGGCAGTGACTGCTCTAACAATTGTGTTCACCCCCTCCTATATGAGGGTATCGCAATCAAGCTACACTGTTAATAGATATGGGAGTTTTGTACACTGTTAATAAATATGGGAGTTTGGCTCCCGGGGACCCTGCTCTCTGTTATTTTTTAGTGCAATCCTCCCCCAAAATCCCCAGCGAGGCTAGTCACATAATTGTCCCTTCTCATCTCATCTCCAAAATCTCCGTTTGAATCATAAAGGCATCGGTCATGCACCAAGAAGATACAAACGAAAAAACATAGATATCCACCATCTAAGATTGATGCATGCATCAACATATCATATATGCAAAAGATAGTGGTGCATTAATGAAGGTGCAAGGTCAATGATGTACACACACAGGAACAACAAAACAACCTATCAGGAAAAAATCTGGTGTAGCACTGCAAGATATACAACAAAACAAACATATTGGAAGTTATCTGAGGCTTCTAAAAGGCAGGGAAAGGCCAAAACAGAAGTGTGCGGAAAAACTAGAGGTCATTTTTAGTAGATGTCAAATAGACATTGCTAAAACACGCCATTTTAACAACCATAACGTGATTTTGATTTTCTGTCGTTCTCTTCAGAATGTGATCTAAAAATGACAATCAAGTAACGTTTATATCCATGGAGCGGTACAGTTGCCAACGATTTGATATACAGGCTAAGTTAGAACCCAATCCAAGTTCTCGTAGCAAACAAAACAACCACATCTGAACTGAAAAAACTGTCAAATTCAATCTCCTACGGGATGGGGCCGAACCTTAGAGCGGGCGGGCGTTTGGCGAGGTGCGAAGAGAGAACGTCCGGATTCGTGTCGAACTTCCGATCCTTGGCCTCCGAGCGTCTCCCACTGTGGCGTTCCTTGTTCTTCTTCGTCTTCTTCTTGCCGTGGGCGTCTCCTCCGGTGCGATTGGCGGCGACACCGGGAAGTCCCTTGGCGTTCCTCTTCATCTTCCTCCTGCCGCCGTCATCCTCCTTCATCTCCTCCTCCGGGACGTCGCGCGCGTCGATCGAACGGTGGGGTTTGCTGCTTCGTCGGAGGGTTTTGGCCATGAGAGGAGTAAGGTTTAGGGTTTTTCCGGGGGGGGTGTCAACCGACGTTACTTTTTCCTGCTGCTCTCGAGCGAATATCAGCAGGACTTTTACCGAGCTAAATAAGTTGCTTTGTTCCTTTTTGTGGGAAAGATTAGAATGACCAGAACATTACATCACACTAGGATGTTACCCGTGCTTCACGGCGGAACAAAGATGTGATGATTCGATATAAGTTGAAATATTTCATTGTAATGTCTACTAAAATAAAAAATGATCGAAATAAAAAGAGAGTTATGTCAATAAATAGAATATCCAATAGAGTGATTTCGAATCTTTTATAGTGATAGGATTAGAATGTTGATGGATTGATTTATGATAATGTAACGAAGAGAAGATGGGTTCTACTTCTTAAAAAACGAAGAAGATAGATGAGATGCTTCCTGGGAAGGAAGGGGAGAGAGTTAAACACTTGCATTACCTTAGGCAATGGGGATAGAACCTCCAGGTGCTTTTCACAGGTGGAGTGGAACTTCAGAGCTCGGATGATGTTAGAATTGCAGAAGATAGATTGGCTAGAGTCTAATCGTCCCAACCGTGAATCAAAGGAAATATGTGAGATAGGGAGCTACTGGAGTTAGATGAAGAAGCTCTAGACTTCCGGTCACTAATCCTAACAGGAGTACAAATGTGGAAGGAATAGAACAAAAATTGGGGGAAAACAAAAGGGAAGTGCCTCGTGATGATGATAGATGATGTTTTTTAATCAAACTGAATAGAAATCGAAGAAGAGTTTGGTTTGAGAAGAAAATAGAGGAGAAGAAGTGGAAGAGATTAAGAGAAAATTAGAGGAGAGATAAAAGCTGCAGAGCTACCTGAAAGATAGCCAGAATATGGAACTCGGAGGAGTTCCAGGTCGTTGACTCGAAGGATGGTGATGTTGGAGGCTCAGATGCTTTCTTTAAACATAACACCAGAAGCTTAAACTACATCTCCTTCGAGCATCAACATATACTTGGTCAAAGTTAAATTTATTAACAACAAAATTATTTCCTATATTTCTTGATATTTTTAAAAAACAAAATGACGTTAAGACGTAACAGAGAAAGAACTACTCCATAACACAAAGCTTATATCTCGTTGAAAATGGGCAATTTTTAACAAATAAAGACCATGTCTTGATTCATGATAAAGACTATTAATAACAAATAGGTTTCCAACTAATATAGCGTAGATAAATACCTTGAATGAAACATAATGGGATATTTACACCTATAACCCTGAGTAATTCGGTAATTACCCCAGGAACCCTCGATAATCACTAATTATACTGAAGACCCTGAATAACTGTTCCGTTTTACACGTATAACCTTCCGTTAGTTTAGTCCATTAACTCAACCAGATGGTTGAGTTAATCTAACCAATCAATGAATCGAACGGTTGAGATTAATAACGGTTGGTATTAATAAAAAAAGAGCATGAGGTGAGTTTGAGATTGCGTGGGGGCCTGGTCTGGAATGCTGGCAAGTAGGGGGGCTGGTCCGGAGTGCGGGGAGGCTGGTCTGGAGTGCGAGGAGGTTGGTCCGGAGTGTGGGCGAGCCGGGGGCTGGTCTGGAGCTTGCGGGCGTGCGGGAGGGTGCCTGGAGCGCGGGTGGTTGGTTTCGGCACGGTCGGAGGTGGGAGGGTGCCCGGAGCTTGGGCAAGCGGGAGGGGCTACTCTGGACCTTGCGGGCGTGGGGGTGGAGGGTGCTGGAACTTGCCAGCATGCGACGGGGGGCTGGTCTGGACCTTGCGGGCGCGTGGCAGGGCGAGGGGAGGGCCAGATGCGCAGGGGGGTTTGGGGCCGAGATGCGGTGAGAGAGCTCGCATTCGGGAGCCAGAGAGTGGTGAGGGACAGGAGGCATATGTGCACGCGCGGGGGAGGGCAGGGAGAGGCAGATGCGCCGAGGGTGGGGGGAAGCTGGAGGCACCGGGGGCGGGGGGTGCGGGTGCAGGAGGCAGATGCGCAGGGGTTGGGGGCGGAGACGCGGGGAGGGAGCTCGCATGGGGAGGCAGATGCGCGGGCGCAGGGAGGGGGCACGTGGCAGATGCGTGCGCGGGGTGGGGGGGGGGGGGGTATTATTCGCCGTCACCTTTCCTGTCTGGCAATCCCAAACCTTGACGGAGCCATCCTTACTCCCGGAGTAGAGCTTATCGCTCCCTGACGGAAAAGCGATCCCGGTGATCACCTTCCACGTCCAAGAAAAAACCTTGTCAGAAGCCCAAGAAACAAACGGGAGACGAAAGGCATGATCTCGTACCTTGCCGTGACCCTCGAGGGCGGTCCAGGCGGAGAAGTCATCACCGATGGACCAGGCGTGCAGAAACCAGCAGGCATCCCCGTGTCTGCAGGTGATCCCCTTCGCGAAAAAAATTGCAGATTTGTGCCTGATTACGGGAAGGAGCGGCGGAAGAGGTCTCAGGAGCTCCTCCTCCATGGCCCATGCTTCTGCTGCCCCATTTGGAGGGGGCGTTGGGGTTGCGCCATTGGAGCTTCCTTTTGTCGGAGGAGAAGGAGGGCTGGGCATGGGACTGCGGCGGGGGTTTTGGTGGAGGAGGTTGCAGGGGCGGCGGGTGCAGCGGCCCTGGAGGAAGTATTTGCAGATTCTGTTGACTCCCCCAGGGACAGAGGATTGTTGCCCTCCTTTTTCGGTCATCCCTTTTGAGTCAAATTTCTCTTTTGAAGGGGCTGCTGGAGCTCGCTTGGGGCGGAGGCACGGGGAAGGAGGCGGGCGGCTGGATTTCGCATGGGGGAGGCAGAGGCACGGCTTGAGCTCGCTAGCCGGGTCGCGAGGCGTGGGGGGCGGAGGCACGGGGCGGAGAGGGGCAGCTTGCCGAGAGCAAGTGGGAGAGAGCGGGTCTGTTTGTTGCGAGGAGAGGGGGTATAATTTTGTTTCATTTAAAGAATGGCATTTTCTTATAAATATGATGTGTTTTGAAGGGTAAAATAGTCAATATATAGCTTCTTCCGTCAAAGTTAACGGAGAATCAAGACGGAACTTGACATAGGGTTATATCATGTAAAGGTTAAGCATTACTCGAGGTTCTGGATGTAATTCGTGGTTATCGAGGGTTCCTGGGGTAATTACCAAATTACTCAGGGTTATGGGTGTAAATATCCCAAACATAATATCGCACATATTTCTTTAACCATAACACCATAAACTTGGACTATATCTCATTCGAGTCTCAATAGATAACTGGCAAAAGTTAAATTTATTATCAGCAAAACTATATACTATATTTGTTATTGTTTTTTAACAATAAAACAACGTTAAGCCATAACAGAGAAACAACCATTACATAACACAAAGTTGTTATCTCATTGAAAATATCCAATCTTTAGCAAATAAGGATAATCTCTCTATTCATGATAAATATTATCGATAAAAATAGATTTCCAACAAATAGAATATAGATAAAATATCTTTAAGGGAACAAAGTATAGCCCAAAATTCTTTGACCATAACATCAGAAACTTGAACTACATCTCACTCGAGTCTCAATGCAAACTATATCCTATATTTGTTATTGTTTTTTTAAAAATAAAAATAAAACGGCGTTAAGCCATAAAGAGAAACAACCACTACATAACACAAAGTTCATATCTCTTTGAAAGTAGCCAATCTTTAACAAACAAAGATAATCTATCCGTTCATGATAAAAATTATCAATAAAAATAGACTTCCAACAAATAGAGCATATGTAAAATACATTTAAAGGAACATAATACAGCAAGAATTTCTTTAACGATAACATCAGAAGACATTAACCCATAACAGACAAACAACAACAACCAAAGTAAATTTATCTACAACAAAAGTATTTAATATATTTCTTACCGATCTTTAAATTATAACGACATTAATCCATAACATAAAAACGACTATTCCATAACACAATTGGTATAAACGATAACTTGTGAAATGATAGAGAGCAAACGTGTAATCCAAATTACATAAAAACACGTGGATGCCAACATAAACACGAATTCATTCAAAGGAAGATCAAATCATATTAAATAAATAGAATAGACACACAAGTAAACTTTCTTAAAAGGCTTAAAACAAAGCATATGTCAAGACATAATAACAGGATTAGCTTGTAATACAACTTATTCGAACCACAAAATTATAGACGACTAATGAAAATATGTTGGATAAAAATTATTTAATATTCTTCCTGATATTAATTTGAAATTTAAAAATGTTAACCCATAACTTAAAACGACATACTAAATAAGTCAAACAATATAAAAAATGTAATAACATCAATAAATTAAACTCCAACATCAATTCATCTAAATCTGGATGAAAGAAACGATGATCCTATTGCCTTTTCAAATTAACACAGCTTAATGAAAGAAAACATTGTTAAAAAAAGAAAAAATGAAATGGATGAATAATAGAATCTTAGCTGCAGATAGAGCTGTAGAAAAACAACAACTGCACCCATGTAAATGAATATAAAATAAATAGGATGGACATGCGAGCAAACTTGCTGAAAAGGTTTAAAACGAAGCATGTTGTCAAGTTATAAAAACAGAAGTAAATTGTAATATACTCATTTGATCCGCAAAATTATAGACAACTGAGGCAGTTAGTTCAAAGCAAAATTACGTAGTTTCATTTAAAATTCGAAATTGTTAACACGTAACACAAAATCAACCACTAAATAACCAAACAATATAAAAGAGTAGATTCTGAAACAATACAGAAAACATATAGATTAAAAAACAACCACCTCAACACGTACAACTCAATTATCTAAATTTATAAATCATTATCGTTAAACAACTACTCTAAAAGTGGATGAACAAAGTTGCAGTTATCATAAAAAATTTGTACAATGCAAATAACCAACATATACAGGCGATGATATATTTATAATTGAACACATGGAAAAATACCAATTGCAGAAGTTTACAGTATATTCAAACTCACCTTAGGGCGATAAATAACAGCCCGGCAAAATATGCAGTAAATAGTTATAGATCAGCAATAATACCGAAAATTTCAAATGCAAACTTGAAAACAGTAGAAATTACATAGGGTTACAACGGGATTGCTTTCTCTATTGAGAGAAAAAAGAGTTTCTATTGCTGAGAAAGAGAAAAATCCAAAGTGAGATACAGAGAAGGAAAGAAATCGAGAGGAGAGAACGTGTCAGAAAAGGCAAAGTCATCATTTCGGAGGAAAGGGAGCGCATGGGAAAGGAAAATGGAGAGAGAGAAAGCAACCGAGAAGACAAAACGTGTCAGGAAAGAGATCCGTGAAAGACATGAGAGAAGAGAGTAGTGGATAAACAGTGAAAGCTCTCTCAAGAGAGTGCCACGTGTCCATCAATCCGGGAAAAATCGGACTTTAAAGTATGTATATAGATATCGTATGAATGATTCAGGAATATGAAATAGTTAAATGGTGTATCATGATGTGACCCATTTTCTCTTGATTCAGTTCCGTTATTTCGAGATAAGAGAACGTCACACCGCATCTAGACAGAGATTAAAATTATTTGTCGTTCGATCTTTATTCTTCTGACTGGAAAGTAAATTAATATATGCAATTATTTGTTGACAATTTTAAGTGGTGATTCTGAAAGTAAATCAATCTATTACTTGCTTGTTGACTATTTTGCACAGTGTGTCACTTGAAAGCAAGTAAATTTATGAAATTGCTTCACTCTTTTGAGTAGTTCCGTAATTACAATCATAACTCTGTATAATCGTGAATTATACAAGAAATCTCGGATAGTTAGTCCGTCTCACACATGTAATCATTCTTTAGTTTTCTCATTAATTCAACAATATCATTGGGTTAATCTAATCCATGTTCTATCCAACAGCTCCTAAAAAATCAAAAAAAAACATTCCTTCTCAACGCTCGACGATGTCCCTCCTGCCACTTTGCCCTCCGCCCTCCCACCTGCCCCTCCACCTCCGCCCTCCTCCTCCAGGCGCCACCCCCCTCGACCCCCCCCCCCCTTCTTCGTCCTCAAGCTTGACCCCTCCCCTTCTTCCTCCTCCATCTCGCCCACCCTACCGACCCCTCCCCCTTCTTCCTCCTCCATCTCGCCCCACCCCCACCGAACCCTCCCTTCTTCCTCCTCCAGCTCGCCCCCCTCCCCTTCTTCCTTCTCCATAATGGCGAGAGCAGGAGGCGCCCAGGACGAAGCATGAGGTGCAGGCCCGCGCAGAGTAGCAGGCAGTGGCGGTATCCCGCGAGATGGCCATCTCGAGCTCCTCCGGATCCTCTCCTCCCCGAGTGTGATGGGTTCCTATGGAAGGGAAGAGAGGAGAATAGAAGGAAGGGGAGTGGCATCATTTGTAATTACCTTGAATCTAAAGAGTGAAAATGGTCCACATTTGACATATTCCGTCAAAGTTAACGAAAAAAAGATAGTGTTAACACATGGTCATGCCATGTAAGAGTTAAGCATTATTCGAGTTTCCGATGCATGGGGTTATGATTATAATTACAGAATTACTCATGATTATGGGTGTAAGTATCCCAATATATTGCAGAAATAGTTTAGGTATCACGCCATTATCCTCTCTAAAGCGATTTGTAAAAAGGGCAAATCTTTTTGCAATCATTTTGGAAGGATAGGGGATGCGGGGGATTTATCTCTTTGAGTATGGTGTAATTCTATTTTGATTGATAAAGTGTAATAAGCGATAGTCATGTTACTCTTCCTTCGGTTGGGAAACAAGTTACAAGTGTTGGGGGATAATAGGGTGTGTGACCCTAAATCCTTTTCCTACAGCAAAGATGGCACGCAACAAGTATGGGTTCCCCACACGGAAACTCAATGGCAACAATGATAATCAAGCACACAAGCAACCACAAGAGACAAAGATTTTTACGTGGAAACCCTCACTCGATATGAGCAAGGGAAAAATCATGGGGCAAGACCAGCAACAAATCCACTACGGTCAAATGGAGCCAAATATTCTTTCGATTTTATTGCCCAACAAAACCATGATACAACCACGAGCATGTCGATAGTTCTTCTACAAGTAGCTAACTATCTATAGGTATCCAAAATATCAAATGTGCTCAAAACAAGAAGATAAGGTGGCTTCCCTTGTGGGCTCCCGGATGGAGACCCAAATCGAAGACTCGGCTCATTGAGGTCGTTCCCAACGACCTCCTTGCTGTTGTCCCTCTCGAGCTTGCCCAAACGGTCCAATCTCCAAGCGAAACCCGTTGCTTCCTCGAGCTCCTAGCTGCAGCTCCTCCCTCTCGCGCAGCCTCTTTCTCGCTCGGCCTCTCTCTCGCTCTCTTGTGCAGAGGAAACGGGGAAGATAGGGTTTCAAAACCCTCACTGCGGCTTGCTGAAAAATGGGGAGGCAAAAGGGACGAATGGGGCTTCCGTCTCTGTTCTGGAAATGGGTTTCCTGTGTACCCTGGAATAGAGTAGGCGGCTGCCAATGAGGGAGCCTCAACTTGCTGGAGTTTTTGCAAAGATGCCCCTGCAAAGGAGCAAAATGTTACAACCCCCACTTGGGTCTGGAACAAAAATACCCAACCAACCTCCCCCTCTAGACCCAACGGGGAGGTGTGGCCCAGCGACGGAGATCAAGAAGAGATGACACCGCTCATCTCTCTATAGAGTTGAAGGCTTGTCACGAGTGACTGCCTTGGTCAACATATCTGAGGGGATCTCATCAGTGTGAATCTTCTTCAACATGAGTTACTTCTGATCAACTGCATCCCTCAACCAATGGTATCTCGCATCAATGTGTTTTGTGCGAGCATGGTGCATGGTACTCTGGCTCATGTCTATAGCGCTCTGGCTATCACAAAACACGAATGGCTCACTGTCATTCAATCCAAACTCGCCAAGAAAGCGTTGTAGCCACAACACTTCTTTCCCAGCCTATGTTGCTGCTATGTATTCTACATCGGTAGTCAAGAGAGCAACACATTTCTGTAGCTTGGATTGCCATGATATGGCTCCCCTGCAAATGTGAAAATGTACCCTGAGGTAGACTTTC
This sequence comes from Ottelia alismoides, assembly GCA_037367405.1. NCBI lineage: Eukaryota > Viridiplantae > Streptophyta > Magnoliopsida > Alismatales > Hydrocharitaceae > Ottelia > Ottelia alismoides. Next base: position 268,247 of record JAZKJV010005465.1, read on the forward strand.
TCTAGTCCATGTCACATGCCATATCTGCATCAGTGTAGCCACATATTTTGGGATCTGACCTCCTAACACAAGACACATACTTGAGGTCCCTTTCAAGTATCTCAAGATCCATTTCACTGCCTCCCAATGGTCCTTCCTCGGATTGGACATGAATCTGCTCACCACGCCCACTGCATGGGTTGTGTCGGGTCTAGTGCAAACCATGGCATACATGAGGCTCCCAACTACGGACTAGTATGGGATCTTGGACATCTTTGTTTTCTCCTCATAAGTAGAAGGACGTGACACTTTTGGTTAGCATGAAATGAGAGGCAAAGGACATGCTGACAGGCTTGGAATTCTTCATGTTGAACCGCTACAACACGCGTTCCACGTAGCTTTCTTATGACAACCACAACACACGTTTCTTCCTGTCTCTTGTAATCCGCATCCCAAAGATGTGGCTTGCCTTGCCTAAATCTTTCATATCAAACTCCTTGGAGAGTTCCCTCTTGAGCTTTGCAATCAAGTTAGAATCATAAGCTACAATCAATATATCATCCACATAGATCAAAAGAATTTGGGAAGGCGATGAACATATACACATGGGTCGGCTGTAGTCCTCTTGAAGCCCTGCTTTGCCATGAAAGCATCAAACTTCAAGTACCACTGTCTCGGAGCTTGCTTCAAGCCACAGAGACTCCCCTCAACCTGCAGACCATGTTCTCTTTCCCTCTCTCTTGAAATCCATGTGGCTGCTCCATGTAAATCTCTTCCTTTAAATCACCATGAAGAAATATCGTCTTCACATCCATCTGCTCCAGCTCAAGTTCCATGCTAGCAACAAGTCCTAGCACCATTCTCACTAAATTCATCTTCACCGCTGGGGAGAAGATCTCATCATAGTCCATCCTTCCTTCTGGTTGAACCCTTTCACCACCAATCTGGCCTTGTACTTCACTTGCTTGCCATTGTCATCTGATTTCAGCTTATAGACCCATTTGTTCTTCAATGCTCTCTTCCCTTTAGGAAGCTCAACAAGATCATAGTGTGATTGTTTATGAGAGATAACATCTCTTCATTCATTGCATTACACCAATGATCCTTGTCCTTATGCATGTGTACCTCCTCAAAGGTGTATGGCTCGCCCGCATCTGTGAGCATCACATACCTAGAAGCGGGGCAACGGGATGATAGCTGGCGTGTCTTCTTAGATATCCTGACCTAAGGCTCTGTTGTGTCTGCATGAGGATGAAGCTGCGCCCCCTGCCCCAAGTCCCCTGGACCTGCATCAACGGGGTCTGCATTTGGCTCGTGCTACTCTAGCTACTCATCCTCTCCACCTGTACCCTTACTGGAGAGGATCCGTGTCCTCATCATTATCATCATCAATGGAAAATTCATCTGCATCACCACTCTCGATGGTGTCTTCAGCCAATGTCTGATTCTCATAAAAGATCACATCCCTTCTCATAAAAGATCACATCCCTGTGCTTGGTGACAGTCTTCTTTCTTTGATCCAAAGACGATATCCAAACTCATGATCTCTATAGCCAAGAAAGATACAAGGGCACTACCTTGTAACACAACTTCTTCCTCTGCTCATTTGGTACAATACATAAGCCTTGCATCCAAACACCCTCAAATGAGCATATGAGGGGTCCTTCCCTATCCAAACAAACTCTGGAATATGAAGCCCAAGGGAACTGATGGAGATTGGTCGATCAAGTAACATGCGGTGTGAACAGCCTCAGCCCAAAAGTCTTTGGGAAAACTTCGTTGTCTTCAGCATATGAACTCTCTCAACATTGGTCATGTTCATCCTCTCAGCAAGGTTATTGTGCTGGGGCCTGCCTGCCTCTGTCCTCTCATGCCTGATGTCGTGCTCTGCACAGTAGCCCTGAATGCTAAGGAGGCATACTCTCCCCCATTGTCCGTACGTAGACACTTCAACAATTTTCCTGTCTCGCGCTCAGCCATGGCATGAAACTTCTTGAAGCAATTAAACACTTGATACTTCGATCTCAACACATACACCCACACCTTCTAGATGCATCATCAATGAAGGTGACAAAACACATGTTGCCTCCAAAAGAGGTTGTGTCCATGGGACCACAAACATCTGAGTGAACCAGCTGTAGAAGATCTCTTTTCATCTTAGATATGACTATGTATGGTGCACTCTTGCTCTTCCCAACCTCACATGCATCACAAGGAGACAATGTAGTGTTATTGTGGTAGGGGATCAACTCTCTCTTGCTCAAAAGCTGTAAGCCCTTTTGGCTCATGTGCCCAAGTCGACAGTGCCACAAATCCGATGTATCCACCTCGCTAGCATGCAAACTGCCCATCCATGACTTTCACTCTAGTCATATAGAGGGTGTGGGCACAAACTGCCTCTCGCCATGATGAGAGAGCCCTTACTTATCTTGCATTTGTTGTCACCGAACTTTAGATGGTAGCCTTAACTATCCAGTTGTGAACCATATATAAGGCTAAGTCGCACATCAGGAACATGCCTCACATTCTGAAGAGTTATTGAGCACCCAACATCCGTCTGAATCGAGATGGTGTCCATGCCAATGATCTTAGAGTAACTTTCACTACCCATCAAGACTCTCCCATAATCACCACTGGTGTAGGTGGTAAAGAACTCCCTGTGTGGAGTTACATGATAGGAGGCGGCCGTATCAACAACCCACTTCGAATTGCTCCTGCATGCAAGCATTGATCCTGGATGGTGAGAATCGCCTCATCTGCACTTTCATTTGCCACACTCACTAACATTGCAATATTATTTCCTGATTTTTCTTGGCTTCAGCTTGCTTTCTCTTTCAAACCCTGCAATCTCTCTTCTAATGACCGAGCTTCTGACAATGGTGACACTTTCCTCTACCCTTGGATTTGTCCCCGGATTGTTGCCTCTCCTGTGACTTTCCTCTTCTAGTGGATCTTCCTCTCCTCTCAACTGCATACACATGTGAAGAGGAGGTTGGCTCTCCGGATGAGCGACGCATGATCTTCTCATTCAAGATACTACCCTTGACCATGACCATGATCAACTTGCTATCCTTCGCAGAGTTGCTCACAGTGACTACTAGAGTCTCCCAACTGTCTGGCAATGAACCCAACAAGAGAAGTGCCTGCAACTCATCATCAAGTATCAGTCCCATGGAAGTTAACTGGTTGATGATGCTTTGGAAATCATTCAAATGCTCCGCCACTTTGGTTCCATCCTTATATTTCAAGTTCACAAGCTTCCTAATCAAGAAAGCCTCGTTCGTTGCGGTCTTCTGATCATAGAGTTCAGTCAACTTGTCCCACAACTCCTTTGCATTTGTCTCCTCAGCCAGATGATCGAAAACTGACATGTCAAGCCACTTCCGAATGGTCCCAATGGCCTTTTGGTTCAAATTTGTCCACTCACTTGCGGACATGTTCTCCGACTTGGTGCTCTCTTCCTCCATGGGATCGTGGAGGTCTTTGCAATACAGGAGGTCTTCCATCTTGGCTTTCCAAATCTGCCAGTTGCTACTTGTGAGCTTAATCATAGTGCCTTCATCATATTTGCCCACATTGCTCAACCTGTGCTTTGATACCACTTGTTGGGGATAATAGAGGGTGTGACCCTAAATCCCTTTCCTGCAGCAAAAGATGGCACACAACAAGTATGGGTTCCCTACACGGGAACTCAATGGCAACAATGATAATCAAGCACACAAGCAATCACAAGAGACAAAGATTTTTACGTGGAAACCCTTACTCGATGTGAGCAAGGAAAAACCATGGGCAAGACCGGCAACAAATCCACTACGGTCAAATAAGCCAAATGTTCTTTCGGTTTTGTTGCTCAACAAAATCGAGATACAACCACGAGCACAAAGATTGTTCTTCTACAAGTAGCTAACTATCTATAGGTATCCAAATACCAAATGTGCTCAAAACAAGAAGATAAGGTGGCTTCCCTTATGGGCTCCCGGATGGAGACCTAAATCGAAGGCTTGGCTCCTTGAGGTCGTTCCCAACGACCTCCTTGTTGTTGTCCCTCTCGAGCTTGCCCAAACGGCCAATCTGCAAGCCAAACACGTTGCTTCCTCGAGCTCCTAGCTGCAGCTCCTCCATCTCGCGTGGCCTCTTTCTCGCTCGGCCTCTCTCTCGCTCTCTTGTACGGAGGAACAGGGAAGATAGGGTTCCAAAACCCTCACTGCGGCTTGCTGAAAAATGGGGAGGCAAAAGAGACGAATGGGGCTTCCGTCTTTGTTCTGGAAATGGGTGTCCTGTGTACCCTGGAATAGAGTAGGCGGCTGGCAATGAGGGAGCCTCAACTTGCTGGAGTTTTTACAAAGATGCCCGTGCAAAGGGGCAAAATGTTACAGCCCACACTTGGGTCTGGAACAAAAATACCCAACAATAAGGGGTTCATCTATACATAGTTGTTAAGGCCTGTGTGTTTTTTATTGTAAAATATATGATCATGTACCGGTTATTGGTTTCAGGGTCGTCCCTGAGGGTAGTTTTCCGAGTGCAATGCCCTAGGGTCCATCAACTTAGGGGCCTATTTTACATGTATTCAACCTTTAGTTCAGAAAAAAACAGTACATGTCCTAATAAGGTCTTGTAGAATCAATTTTCTTGTAAAACAACTCACTGAAAAAGAGCTCTTGTGGAATCGAATTTTTCGATGAAACAACTCGTTGAAAATTAGTTCTTATGGAATTGATTTTTTGACGAAAAAACTAAATCAAAAAATGAGCCCTTGTAGATTCAAATTTTCAGTGAGCAACTCAATGCTAACGTCCAAAATTTAATGGAATCATATAAAGCCACATTGTTCATCGATTTTTTTTTGTAAGGGTTTTATTTTTTTCTTTTACCCAGGGCCCATGAAATGTCAGGGACAATACTGATTGGTTTTGTACCGATAATGATCATGACCATCACAACTTTGTACGTTGTGTATACAACGAGTCATTGACTATCATGCATGGAGATCAAATAAATTACAGATCATATGTGAATTTATATATAAGGCAAATGCATAAAGCCATAGGACAAAGGAGGTTTCATCCATCTCGTCGGTCTACATTGGTCATGTCATGCTAAGTCGTGAGCTATGCATCCAAGAAACTGCTAGGTATATTTATATAAAGTTTACAATAGTGATCGAATCAATTTGAATGAAGAACCACCTTCCTCATATCAAGTCACTCATATTTAGTTTGATACCTCAAATCTAATAACCACATATTGCATAGACATTATTGTCTTGAAAGTGGATGCATAAGATAGATATATTTAAATTGTAAAAAATGCACGATACTTGACATTTGTGGTGTAGATTGCACACACATTGTGTCTGTGTCGAGGAATAAATGGCATCATTACCATGAACCGGTTTAGTACCGATGCATGATTATAGTTTCTCTTGGAACCTTGATTATTCAATCCTTCTCTCTTATCTGATGATCCCTTTTTCGAAAACGATCACCTTCGTCGCTCTCCAAAGATACCAATATATTTATGATGCTCGTTATGATTATATTTTCTATTAACGATGTTAGCATTCGAGAGTTTGATAGAATGTGGGAGGGGGATGCAGTATGCAATGTACGGTAATCCGATTAAGGATAATGATTCAAAGTATTCACAAACCACAAAAGATATAAAATAAATTAGCAATAATCTTGAAATATCACACACTTACATAGCTTTCAACGCAGATTTTGCTCGAGAATGAAGATGATCAATATTGAGCACATAGATAATAGAGAGCTTGAGATCGTAGAAGAACAAAGAATGATGCTCGTGGTTGTGTGTCACATCAAAGACCACTAAAGTCCTATTATATATTGTTAGATGGTCAATATACATGTTGGGGACCAAAACTAGTGTTGGTGGTGAATCAAGAAAATTCAACGTTCAACCGATCTAAAATCAGAGTTGATTGATCAAATCTAAAGTGTTGATGACCAACACTGTAAAAATTATTTATTGATTAAATAAAATTGATTGATTTTTGAATGTTATATGATGATTGAGGCTCGTTTGAATATTGATATATCATGCTTGAAAGTTGACCGATCATGAGATGATCAATAAAATGTGATTGCTCAGACTGTAGCGAATCAATCAGATCATAAACAGAAGTCAACGTTGATCAATCTTAATCAGGATTTTCATTGATCATGTCATCAAAAAATTATTTGTTAACTTAGGAGATTATGCTTAATTTCTCTTGTTGGTCGTGAATGTTAAAAATCTATAATACATTTTGTTGACACAAATAAAACAAATTGTAAATCATTCGAACTTGCCAAAACCTGTGGGATTGTCCCTTTGTCTTAATTTGTCATTGAGTTTCAATGTAATATCCGGATCCGCTCAAACCTGAACCCGGACCGATTAGAGTCCATTTAACCCAATAAAGTTATCAGATAATATTAGATAATTTAAATTGATCAATTGAGCATGAATCAAAAGTTGTTCAGGTGAAATCGATCAAAGTCGATCGCACCGTAATGCGTGCCACGAAAAAACTGCGACACAAATTCCGAAACTACGAAACAAACCGAGATCACCTAAAAATCCGATTCGACGAAATAAGACAACGAAATTGATCGTTCTTCAATCGGAGATCGTTTGACATTTTTATATCGCAAAATTTAACTCCAAACTAAAATCGTATCTCGAAAATTTCAGGTGTTTGTACCCAGATCAAAAATATATGAATATTATACTCGTTTGATCTTCATTCAGAGATGATCAAAACAAGATATTGTGCGTCGAAATATGAGGCCTGAGATGCGAATACGGTCAATTTTAACACTTTAAATAAGGGTTATAAACCCGATAACCCCGAGTAATTCCGCAATTACAATCATAACCCTGCGTAATCATGAATTACATCCAGGACCCTCAATAATATTTACTCTTACACCCATAACCCTAGAGTTAAATTCCATCCAATGTTCCGTTAATTATGGCAGTATCCGTCAAACATTTGACATTTTCTACCCTTTAAGTTTTATCATTTACAAATGAGAACGCTCCCCCTCCTACCTCCCCTCCCATCCACCTCCACGTAGAAAACACCTCCTCCTCCCCCGTCGACAACCACCTCTCTCCCCCCGCCGCCGCCGACCTCTTGATCCTCTCCTTCCTCCTCCAGCCAAGCCAGCCCCCGTCGAAACCCGGTGAACACCAAGCCACGGCCCTGACCTCCCTCGACCCCTCGCATCCATCTCCCCGTGGAGCCTCTCATACAGCTGCAGGTTGTGGTACACGGAACCCGGTGGCGGACACGCAATGATCTGCGACACGACATAGAGCGACACACTCCCCATGTAGAGCAACATCCCGGAGATGTAAATTAGCGGCGCGAAAAGGAAAATCGCCTAGTGTCTCAGAAACAATAGGAGGAGCATCCAATCCATCCGTTGCGGCAACGGATCCCCCCCCCCCCCCCCCCGCGTCGACCCCGGCTTGATGCCATCACCGCCATTCCATGCATCGAATCATCCATGGCCATGTTTGCGATCGTAGACAGCCTGGGAGACGCTCTCCATTCCAACTTCACCGAGAATCCTGATATTGAATGTATCCTTAGCATACACATGCTCCTTTTTCCTTATTTTCTCTGGTGCGAATCCTTGAAGATGTACACAGATGCGAAGCAAGAAGAGTCGATTCTAGAGAAGCTGAAGCGATCGAAGAATTCTCCTGAAAAGCAAGCATTGTGGTACTGGTGGTCCCTTTGGAGTCTTCCTTGCACCTCCTTCTGCACAGGCCGACCCCGACCTCCCTCGACCCCCACCACCAACCTCCTCTCGGACAGCCCAGACCGACCCTTATCTCCCCTGACTCCCCTGCCAACCCTCCCCGTCGAGCCTGCCATCCCCCCCGTGTGCCAGCAAGCCTCACCCCTCCTTGCGGCATCATCCCCCTGCCACCAACGCCTCCTGCCTAGAAGCTCGCCCCCTGCACGCGACCCGCCACCATCGCCTGCCTGGAAGCCCTCCCACCTCGCAAGCCCCACCACCACCTCCTCCTACATGAAGATGCCACTAGTTTTTTTATTTTTATTTTTTAAAAGAAGTTGGATAGATCATGAGTTAAATTAACCCAATGATATGTTTGGGTTAACAGAAAAACTAGCAGAGGTGAGACGGAGTGACTATTTGGGTTTTGTTGTGTAATTCACGATTATGCGGGTTATGATTGTAATTGCAGAATTGCTCAGAGTTATGGGTGTAAAAATCCCTTTAAATAAATAAGAGAAAATGGTTTAAAAAATAAAAAAATTAACAATTTTGTTGTACAATAGTAGCAGACTGCTACTATTCATTTTATATAAAAAAGGGAATCCAACGGTCAAATAAAAAAAAGGTTAAATTATTAAACTTAACTATAGATTGTAATAAATAAATTTTGAATTAACTTAATTACAGCTGCAACAGACAACAGTTGGCACCTTCTGCCTTTCCATTTGGTAGAAAATTAACATTCCTATCTTCTTATAAATACCAAACGTCACCTTTTCTTTGTTATTCCCATGTTTCTCCAAAACTTCCAATCCTTTCCATCCTCTTTCCATCCTCTTCTTCGTACCAGCTTCTGCCTTTTCATTAGTCATAACTGTTGCAGGGAGCTTCTATTGAAGCTCCATTTCATTATCTGTTGCAACCCTGGAGCTTTGGAACTGCTCCAACCCTTACTAATGCACCCAATCCTTGTGGCAACAACAAATCCAAGTGCCTCCAGTTGTTGCAAGGTGATGCTACTCCTCTCCAAGGAACCGCATGTATGTTCTTCTCCAAATTTGGAAAAGATCTAATTAGGTACAGTCCCTTTCCTCTTAAATTGCTGCCATGCATGTTCAATCGAACCTCCTTTGCATGGCATGCAATTGATTTCCAAATCAAATTCCAATCTTCTTAATCTGTATGGTTCTGGGTAACGTTTCTTAAATTTAAAAATGTGCTTGAGTATTTTAATTTAATGTTGAGATTGATTGATATTCAAAGCCACAAATAGGTTGGTTTGATTTATGTAAAAAAACTTAGAAATCTAATGTTTCAGCTGCTAGCTTCCATATATATTTTTGAGCTTAAGCTTATCTACAATATTTTTGTCTAGCTTAAGTTTAAGTACAACCAAGATAATTTTTAACAGCAGAATGTTAGATTAAATCATGTTGGATAAATTATCAAGAAGTATATGAACGTTACAGATATACAAAACGAAGTAATGATTTATGTTGGGAAAAATAGAAAGAGCTCCGACATTATGAGGGGCCCTAGGGTTCTCTTATATAGGAGAGGAATCTATTGGGCAAATTTCAAGAAGTATAAAAAAGAAATAGAAAATAAGAAAACAGTAATAAAGATAACTAATATCTCAACACTCCCCCTCAAGCTGGAGCGTAGATATTAATCAGACTCAGCTTGGAACAATATCTTTGATAAGGTCCTCTAGTTAGGGCCTTTGTAAGTACATCTATTATCTGATCTCCCGAGCTGATACGTGTAGTGGCGATAAGACCTTTCTGTATCATGTCACGAGTATAGTGACATTCCACCTCTATACGCTTCGTCTCTCATGAAAGGCTGGGTTGTTGGCAATGAAAAGATCAATCTGATTATCATATTGGAGGTGCATGGGAAGAGGCACCTCTATAGGTAGGTCAGTAAGTACTGATCTGACCCACATCATCTATGTGCTAGTTTGCACCATGGCCCTATATTCCGACTCAACACTTGATCTGGCAACCACAGTCTACTTCTTACTCTTCCATGAAACAAGAGAATTCCCTAAGAATACAGCAAAACCTGATGTAGACTTTCTATCCTCTGGACACCCAACATAATCTGCATATGCACATGTTGTAACTGAGAGAGATGTGCCTTTGCTGGAAAAAGTCCCATACCAGGTGACATCTTCAGGTATCTCAGAATCATATGAATTGCATCCATATGTGTCTGTCTAGATTGCTCCATATTTTTCCACTTTGCTCACTGCAAAGGTTATGCCGGGCATGGTAATAGTCACATATAATAGCTTGCTAACCAGCTCTCTGTACCTCCTCTGGTCGACTGATGAGCCGAAAAATCCCCCGAGACTCGGGTGAATAAAATAGAGCTAGGGTCGTTGCGAACCAGATCTCGGAAATCAATCAACTCAACAAGAAAAATTATGGATCAGACCACCAAAACAAGACAAAAATCAAGGAAAATCAGTAGTGGCCCTGGCTATTGGATTAGCCTGGTATAGCGACCAGGGTCGGACTTAGGGAGCACGTGATGGCCTCGCGGCCTACGAAGTAGTCAAAAATAAAACAAGCAATTTTTGGTGGATTTTTAATATTTTTAATTTTTTTGGAATTTTAATTATAAAGAAAATAGGAAAACAATAAAAACAAGCAACTATCAACAATTATTTAATTACTATAAAATGCTCAAAAAAATCAAACAAAAATATTTTTATGAATTTTGTATTTTTTACTGTTTATGGTGAATTTTTGATAATTTTCTAATTTTTGTAGAATTTTCTAAAAATGAAACAAGCCAAAAACAGAAACACAATGTCCAGTCATGCTTCAAGGGCCAAAATAAAATGCAAAATGGCCCTAATAAAACCTGAAGGTAATTTTCTGTGGAGTATGAACAACAATGAACAATTAGGAAAAAGAATTATTAATTTTTGGTTTTTTTGTGAATTATTAGAATTTTTATAAGTTTTTCAGTGTTTTTCAATTTTAATAATTTTTATAAATCCAAAAATGACCAAAATTGGTCATAAATTCAAACACAACAAAACAAACAAAGTCTGATTTTTTTATAATTTTTAAAGAGGTTTTGATATTTTTTATGAATTTTAGATATGAACATCGGAAAAATATCGATTTTTGAATTATTAAAAATACAAAAAGGGCTAAAAAATTTTCCAAAAATTTAGTGAAAATTCTACACAGTGGCAGGAGTCACGTTTCAAATTTTCACTTCATTTGGAGATGATTTGATATTTTATTTAAAACAACCAAGAGCCCACAGTGCACAGGGACCTGATCGTAATAAAAATATCTTTTAGGGGCCTAAAAGTAACAAAATCAAAAATGTAGGGGGTCCAGGTGCAAAAACACTAATATCGCACGCGCCAGGCACGTGGCTTGGGCACTCAGGGACCCAAATGTAAATAAAATAGTTCTGAGGGCTTTTTAGCAACAGGTGCTAAAAGCCCAGGGAGCTAAGTGCACATTACCCAAGAAATTCGGCACATGTGGAATTAAAACATTCACAGGGGTATATGTGCAAATACTAAAAAGATATTTTCATTCATGAACAACAATAAACTACAGGCCCAAACATGCAATTTCACCAAGAAATCACGTGTCGAAGTACGTGTCCCATAACGTACAGGTGTAGAAGTGCAAATACTAAAAAGTACCATGTCCTCTATGCAAATATTCCAAACTAAAATAAACTACGAAAATATTTACAGGGCTATTTAAAAAAAACAAAAAGAAAGGGGGCCTAAGTGATATTACCCCACTTATTATCCGAGGGTGGAGGGCGCGCCACGTGGAGAATCCAACGGCTGCTGGTGGCCGCTCCTCAACGAAGGGCCCTCAGGGATGATCGGACGGCGTAGGGTGCGCCACGTGGTGGATCAACGGTGCAGAATCGCTGGCGCTAACCCTCGCTGATCTGACGGTCCAGATCAATCCTCCAAGGGATCTGACGACGAAGACTGCTCCTCAAATGAACGGCATGGATCGTATCTGGAGCTAGAGGCTGAATGGACGGCTGGGGAGGCTCCTGGAAGAACAGATGGCCGGTGAGGTTCACCAGCCTGGTACACGCGCGGTGAACCTCCTCGTGGGCTGCTGAAGATCGGAAAAGAATCGCCTCGGTGGTCTGCAGCCAATGGGGGCCTCCAATGAAGCTGGAGGCGTCGGAGATGCTCCTGCGACCAAAGCGGAGCTGGAGCTGCTGCTTCTGGATCGTTAGGCCCTCAGATGGGCCTGTCAAGACCTGCAAGGTATCGCAACACACTCCTGGGTCGAGGGCAAAGTGCCTCAACCCAGTTAGAGGCGAGGTGGGTGGTCTGTGCGTCGGGATGGAAGAGCTCCGGCGATGCGATGGCGTAGGAGCTCGACTCCCAGTTCCTGTGCGAACTGGGTTGGATGAAGGGGCGAAGAATGTGTGGAGGAGTGAGGCGGAGATGTGGGTGTCGTCCGATGATCGAAAGGGGGTCGGAGATGGTCGGAATCGACAGTCGAAAGTGAACGGGCGATTTGAGCGTAACTTGAAATTAGCTAAAACTAAAGGGAACTAAGGTTACCTGATGGTCGAGGTTGACTGGGAATGAGCTGCTGCAGCTCTAGGTCCTTGCCTCGAGGGCCGTCGATGCCCGAGGCTCGAGCACCACGCAGGTGGCGGCGCACGGCGGCGCAAGGCTACCGGATCGATGGTCCGAGCACTCTCTCCTCACTGCAACACTACCCTCAGCTCGCTGTCACTCAGACGAGAGCAATGGAGGTCCTGGGATGGAAATGGCGGAGCCAAAGATGCTGGAATTGTGCGGCAGAGCTGAGCATTTAAGTGGCTAGGGGTCCGAGAGGATGGGAGTCGGGTGACTCGATCGGAGCGCGGATCCCCGAAACCCCGCTTGGGCGTGGATCAGGGATGAACACAGATGGATTATGACCCGGGGTTTACGGATTTGGAGCTCGGATCAAGTGGCGAAAATTTGGGGAAATCGGGTCGGGGCACTGGATCCGCGGGTCTGTGGTCCAAGGGGGGGAGTTTACCGGGGGGTCAACATCCCCCGTGGACCAATGAGAGTTGGCCACGTCAGAATGATTTAGAAATTAAAATAAAATAGTAAATGGCCGATTTATGTAAAACTCAAAACATAAAAAATGTTTCTTTTATTTTGAACTATTTTTTTGTGATATTTATTTATTTTTTTGAAATAAAAATTAGGTATTTACAATATAGTATTATATACATAAGTATATACAATATTGTATTTTTAATTTTGATTTTTAATTATTTATTTTTATACATTTTTATTCCAATTTTATATTATATTTATTTATAGCATAAAATTTGGAATATTTTGGTATTTTTATTTTATTTTTATTATTTAATTACAAGGGGTAAATTAATAGTTTATTTATATACATATGGTATATATACAATGAAGGAATTGATTTTATTTTATTCCTTTTTATTTTTTTTATTTTTTGTAATTTTTATTTTATTTATTTACATTATGGAATAGGGAATTATACACATTTTTATTGAATTTTTTATTTTTTTATTTACAGGGATAAATAAATATGTATGTGGTCTATGTATATGATGAATATATACAAGGTGGAAGCATTTTATTTTCTTTTTAATTTCCTTTTCTTTTTCTCATTTTTATTTTAATTTTATATTTACAAGTATGTACAAATAAATACAACCCACTTTTATTTTTGTTTTAGAGGAAAATATGTTATTTATTTATTTACAGGTATATTTACACACATGAGCATCCTTATCTTCCTCTACTTTGGCTTTTATGCGGTCAGGCCCATGTTGAGCCCTCCTTGGGATTAGGTCGCTCAATGTTTATTCTAAATATCTCCCTCTTTTTCTTTTGTCTCTTTATTCTTTTATTTATGCACAAAAACATGCTAATTATGTATATTTACAAAAGCATGTCAAATGGTAATTATTGATATTTACAAATATATACATGTGTTTTGCAAAGGTTTTGTAGCTAAAATAAAAGAATAAAGAGTGATGAATGGGTATTCATCACCCCTTATACTTAACTTTGCTAGTCCCTTAGCAAACACTTATTTGAAAAAGAGTGAAAAAGAAAAAGAAAAAGAAAAAGAGGAGAATATACATGGATCAAGGTTGATTATTAAACTTGCCTTCATTAAATTGAATTATGGAGCTCGATCAGATCTTTGGATTATTAATGTGTCGGAACATTATTTAGACTTAAGTTTAAAACTCAACAGGCTCTAAGATCCACTAATCTATAATCAAGACTCCTCAATAATCCAGATCCGAACAAGTCAGTCTTTCCTTGTACTGTGAATGTGAAGTATAGCTCTCCACCTCAGAAGTGGCAACTTGACAACCCTCCCCAACAAGGTAACTCTATGACCCTAGTCTAGCCACTCTTTCCTCGAGGAGCGGGGTATTCCCTTCTAAGTTCAAGTTCAACCAACTCAAAGAAGAGGGGAAGAAGAGAATGGACCATGGCCAGTGTAGCCATGTATCCTAGGGAGCTCAACCAGTGTAGCTAAGTCTCCCTGCTGCAAGCTACATAAGATGGAATCCATAAGTCTCAAGCTTTGCTTATTTGCACTATATACATACTCCGGTGGGATTATCATTTTCTATCAGACCCACCACTTTTTTGGAGTTATTTTCTTTTTGCATTTTTTTTCAAGTGCATCTATACAACATATACATGTGCAGCATATATACCTAAGGAGTTTTTCTCTTGAGCCAGTAGACTATCCCTCTTTTGAAGCATTATTGCAACCCACAACTCCTGTCGTTAGACCTCATGGCAACCATACCAAGTTGAGACGCACTTCCTTCACTAAAGAAGAAGAGAGGTTCCACCTAGAAGTACTACCCTCATATGCTACCCTAAGTCAAGGAAGATGCCTCCTCACCACCTCATCCGTAGAGAGCTCGGTGCTAAGTGCGGGCTACGTAAAGCCAGTGTCTATATGAGTCATATGTGTGTTGTTAAGTGCTCTACTTAGGCTCATTGAGATGACATGTGATCATAGCCTAGTGGACTCAAAGAATTAAGTCACCATGGACCTGAAAAGCCTTAACCTAAGCCCTATAATGTTCCTCTTATGATTAGGTGGATTAAGATCTTAATCAAACTCCATTTTCCCAATTTGATTCCAGGCTAGTTTAAATGTCAACTATAATCCAGGAAAAACTATATACAAGTATATACAAAGATGTTATTTACACAATATTTACAAACATGCAAAATTTTTGAAAAATGTTTGGAAATCATGGATGTATGCATGAATGCAAGTTTTGCAAAATATTTACACACATTTACACAAGATTTTTGCAAACTTTTGATTTTCAAAACATTTTGTAAAAATTTTGTAAAATATACATAATTTTGATATACACATATTTACACGAACTTTACACAAAAAGTTTTTGAAAACATTTTTACAAAAATAATTTGTATAATAGCTATGTATGTGCAATAAAAGAATGATTATTTACAGGGATTTTTTTTAATTTTTGTGAATTTTTGGTTTTTAGCCATTTTATTTTATTTACACACTCACACAAAGTACGAGTTATGGCTAAAGTATATATGAAATATATGCACACCCCTATACTTAGCTCGAACGATGTCCTCAGAGTCAAGAGCGATGAGTAGACATACCTCATGCTATGTATAGGAAAGTGAAAGGAAGGCAATATACAAAGACGAATGAAAGAATAGAAAACAAGAGAGTCTCGGCTTTCCCCCTATACTTAGGATTAAATAATCCTAAGTATAGCAGGCTGTATACGAAGGGAAATTGGAGTGAAGAATGTACAGGATCTACCTCCCCTATACTTAGGGTAAAATATCCCTAAGTATAGGCAACAAAAACAGGGGTAGAAAGAATCAAAAGAAATACCCGAGAGTCCTACATCCCCCCTATACTTAGGGTAAAGTACACCCTAAGTATAGCATAATCAAAGGATGAGAAAAGGGATGTGGGACTAAAGAATTGAATGATATGGACATCTGGATCTATACAAGTCGGGAGAACACTGATAATCAGGTGTGAGATGCAATAGATATGAGTCAAGAGACCACATCTCACGCAAAGTGAATAGGGGCAACATCAACGACCCGCGGCTCATGATCTAGAAATGGCTTGAGCCGCTGGCCGTTCACTCGAAAGGTACTCTCAGAAGACAACTCAGATATATCAATACTCCCATTGTCGTGTACCTTTCTCACAAGATAAGGTCCCTTCCATTTGCTCTGTAGCTTCCCTGGAAATAGACGAAGCCTAGCATCAAACAACCATACTCTGTCCATGCTCAAAAGGCTTGTGGCTGATGTGAGAATCATGCCACTCTTCACTCTCTCCTTGTACTGTAGGCTGTTTGAGAAGGCGGTATCACAAAGCTCCTCCAAGGCTGCTAACTCTGCTCTCCTCTGGTCTCCTACACTATCTGGATCCAAAAGTATATCTGTGACTGCCCAAAGTGACCTGTGTCTCAACTCAACAGGTAAATGGCACGGCTTGCCATAAACGAGGCGAAAGGGAGATGTGCCCAAAGGTGTCTTGAAAGACGTCCTATATGCCCACAAGACTGAGTCCAAAAGCTGTGACCAATCCTTTCGGTCAGGGAAGACAACTTTCTGCAATATAGTCTTGATCTCCCTGTTCGACACCTCGGCTAGACTATTCGTCTGTGGATGGTATGGAGTGGCAACTCGATTTTCTATGCTGAACTCACTAGCAAGGGCCTTCACCTGGTCATTGATGAAATGAGACCCCCGTAAGATATCAACACTCGAGGTACCCGAACCGTGTAATGATATGCCTCCTCAAAAATCTACAAACTGTCCTGGCATCTGCGGTTCGGGCGGAGATGGCCTCAACCCAACGACTCACATAATCAACGGCCAACAAAAATGTACTCAAATCCCTGACTCTTAGGGAATGAACCCATGAAATCGATGCCCCATGCATCAAAAACCTCACAGAAGTGAATGGGTTGCATCGGCATCATATCACACTGTCCACAAGTGCCCATCCTCTGACAGTCAGTACACTTCTTCACGAACTCATCAGAGTCCCTGAAGAGGGTAGGCCACCATAGGCCAGATTGGAGCACTTTCTGTGCCATTCTCCTCCCATAGTGATGTCCTCCTGCCTCAAGCTTGTGGTAGTAAGTGAGGACGCTATGGTGCTCCTCCTGAGGAATGCACCTACGCCAGACGTTATCCCCTCCTTCGTGGTAAAGGATGGGATCCTCCCAGTGGTAAGACTTGGCCTTTGCGAGGAAGGTCTCAAGTCTCTGCCTGGGCCAATCTTGTGGAACTTTCTTAGCAACAAGAAAGTTCACAATATCGGCGTACCACGGGAGAGAGGCAATAGCAAGGATCGCCTCATCTGGGAAGGTCTCACAAATAGGGTCAATCTGCTCAGAATCCTCAAGATGCTCTAATCGGGAGAGATGATCCGCCTCACATTCTTGACTCCAGGCTTATCCTTAATCTCTATGTCGAACTCCTGGAGTAGAAGGATCCATCTAATTATCTGGCCTTGGCATCCTTCTTTGCCATGAGGTACCTGATGGCGGTATGATCAATATACAAGGTCACTCTAGATCCAATAATGTACGATCTGAACTTATCTAGGGCGAAGACTACGGCTAGCATCTACTTCTCTGTGACTGTGTAGTTCCGCTGCACGGAATCCAATGTGCGGCTAACGTAGTGGATAGCAAAGGAACTCAATCCTCCTCTGTCCCAGCACAGCCCCCACGGCAAAATCGGAGGCATCCATCATGATCTCGAATGGGGAGAGACCAATCAGGCGGCTGGAGAACAGGAGCCTCAACAACACATCGCTTGAGAGTCTCAAAGGATGAAAGACACTTGTCATCGACAAGGAACTCGGTGTCTTTCGTCAGCAAGTCAGTCAACGGTCGGGCAATCCTATTGAACTCATGAATGAATCGCCGGTAGAAACCGACGTGCCCCAGAAAAGATCGTAACTGCCGCAAATTGGACGGCGGTGCGAGTTTTCTAATGACATCTGCCTTGGCCAGATCAACCTCCATTCCCCTGTTGGAGATGATATGGCCAAGCACCGTCCTTGAGTCACCATGAAGTGACTCTTCTCCCAAGATAGCACAAGGTGAACCTCTATACATCGCTAAAGGACTCGATCTAGGCAGTCAAGACATGAGTCAAATCCATCGCCGTAAACCAAGAAATCATCCATGAAGACCTCCAAGCACTCCCCTACCATGTCCGAAAAGATCGACAACATGCATCTCTGGAAAAGTCGCAGGGGCATTGCATAGTCCAAATGGCATGCGTCGGAAGGCATATGTGCCGAAGGGACAGGTAAAGGTAGTCTTGTCCTGGTCCTCGGGAGCGATGGCCACCTGGTTGTAGCCTGAGTACCCATCCAGAAAACAACAGTGGCTCTTCCCTGCCAGTCTCTCAACGATCTGATCTATAAAGGGTAGGGGGAAATGATCCTTCTTGGTGGCCTGGTTGAGTCGTTTGTAATCCATGCAGACTCGCCAAGAAGTGGGTATTCGTGTAGCAATCTCCTCTCCAGACTCGCTGACTACTGTAGTGATGCCCGTCTTCTTGGGCACCACATGCAAAGGGTTGACCCACTTGGAGTCGGAGATGGGGTAGATAAAATCGGCGCTCCACCATTTCGAAATCTCCTTCATGACAACCTCTCTCAGATTCAGGTTCAGCCACCGCTGGAACTCACGCGACGGCTTCGCCTCATCCTCGAGATAGTATGGTGGGAGCACCAGGCCGGACTTATCCCCTGGAGATCTGCTATGCTCCATCCAATCGCCTTGCGGTTCTTTTCAAGAACCCCCATCAGACGAGATTCCTACTCTCCAGTCAAATCGGCGGAGATAATGACTGGGTACATCTCATGCTCACCCGCAAGGAACCTATACTTCAGCGATGCAGAAAGTGGCTTCAGCTCTGGACAACTGGGTGCTGGTGGATATGGACTCTGAAAACTCTGCGTGAAGGCTGCCAAATCCGCATAGGAGAACTGAAACTCTCTGTCACACTCTGAAACTGGAGAAGGCTGCCCTGATGGACTGTCTCTGCTCTGCTCGGCATCTACCTCCTCCCTGGCTGCAGGCTCAGTGGAAGTCAGATCTGGAATAAAATCCTCAAACTCTGCCCAATCAAAACCTGACTCTGAGGGATCTGTATCATCCAAGGTGGCCTCAGTACCACCATCATCATCATCAAACAAATCAGTATCGTGGTCAAGAACCGGCTCTGCTGCCTCTAAGGTATCCTGGACCAGGAATGTGCTCTCCAAGCTCTCCTCTGCTGGCGTCTCTGCATCAGCGAACTCTGAAGGTGAGAGGATGGCCTGTGCATCTGGATCTGCCCAAACTGCCTCGTCATCTGTGATCACAAAGCCGCAGTCCTGGTGGATGTCTGGTCCGACATCTGTCATCTGCTCTGTATCTGAAGTAGTCTCTGAGCATGCTCTATCTCTGGCTCTGCTGTCCTCGACCGTCTCTATTTGTACACTTTCACCCTCGAAGCTAAAGTATACCTTCCCGCTATCATGGTCAGTTGCTGCCTTGGCTGTGGCCAAGAACGGGCGACCGAGAATGATGGGGGTATCGGTCACTGACTCAGAGATCTCCATATCCAACACTACGAAGTCCATGGGGAATTGCAGGCCCTGAATCGTGACGACAACGTCCCTCAGCAACCCCTTCGGCCTCTTGACAGATCGATCAGCAAACTGAAGGACTGTCCTGCTCTGTCGAAGAGTGCCCAACTCGAAGCGGTCGAGAAGGGCTGCCGGAAGTAGGTTGATCGACGATCCGCTGTCTAATAGAGTACGGTCGAACCTCTGCTCTCTGATATGGCATCTAACATATGGGGCTCCTGAGTCTGGCCTCTTGGCCGGCAGACGGTTCTAGATCGCGAAACAAGTAGCTCTGGTCAGCACATGGATCTCTGAATGGTGGTTCCTCCTCTTCCTCCTGATTGTGGTTCTGTCTCTGAGTGAACGCTGGAGTAGAGGGATGTGCTGCAAAGCCTCCTGAAGAGTCAGTTGAATGTGAAAACGGTCTATCATCTGCTGGCTGAACTCTTCCTCCTGCCTTTTTTTTTGGATTTTCGATTTTCTTCCCCTTTTCCATCTGAAGAGCTCTAGGGAAGGGGATCATAGGGTCCTTCTCAGATGAAGGACTAGGAACGGGTCTGAGCTCCTCGACGGCAGGATCCACACATACATCATGCACCAGAAGAAAACAAACCCTTTCCTTTATTTCCAGAAGTGTTTCGAGATACATCAGCAAAAGGAAAAACTACAGGACTCTCAGAAAGACTGGTGGCATCAGTACCACCCTCGGCTGGAAGAATCACGGCCTCAGTACCACGCTCTGGCTCGGCAACATGGGTGGCCTCAGTACCACCTCCTCCAACTGGTGAAATGGCGGCCTCAGTACAGCCAGTGGGATCGGCATCCGTGGTGGCATCAGTACCACCGTTATCATCTCTAGCGGCCTCAGTACCGCTCTCCTCCTCGCCTGGCGCTCTGGAAGTATCCTCAGGGTGTCGCTCAGAAGAGTTGCCGCCTGCTGGCATCCTACCGCTCCTAAGTGTGACAAAATCAGTATCAAATAAATATGTAGACATATCTCCAAATGCATCACTAGGAGTGGCATACTCAGTGCAAACTACTTGCTCAGATTTCCTCTTGAGGTTGTTCGGATTGGGCTCTATCTTGGCAGGGATAGCAGCCTTCCCTCTCACGATGTCCCGCATCTCCTGGCGGAACTCATCCATCTCCCGTCGGAATGTAGCCTACTGATCGGTGAGAAGGTGGGCTATGTCATCCAAGGCGGGGTTCTCATAGGATGGCCCATGAGAACCTGACGGGTAGCCTCTTTGGTAGTGAGGCTGCTACTGCTGCTGTGGGTGAGAGGGGTAATACTGTGGATGATGTTGCGGCTGATGAGGCTGATCACGCCTCCAAGACTGTCCCTGCTGATAGGGACGAGGACCATACGACTGTGGTTGATGTGGCTGCTGCTGAGTGTATGCTGGGGGCTGCTGCTGCTGGTGATCCCTCTGATGGCTGTACTGGCCACCCTGTCCTGACAGCTGCTGCTGGGGCGGGGTACCTCCGGTCGCCCAACGGAATCTGGGATGGTCTCGTCGGATACCGGGCTGGGGGCGGTCGTACCAAATCCCGTTGACATCCATCAACGGCTCTGAATCATAATGGGGTGGCGGGAGCACTACTAGAGGATGATCCAGTTGGTATACCACCATCTGAGTGTCAGTGGATGGCGGTGCCTGGTAAGTAAGCTGCGGCTGCTGGTACGGCTCCGCCTGTACAAGATGGACCTGTCTAGGCTGCTGGTGAGAGATGGAGCGCTGGGACGAGCTGCTGCTACTGCTAGGATCGCCTCGTGCCTGAAGACGAGGCTGTGAAGCTGTATGTGCCTCCTGGAGACACATGTGCTGTGTCTTCAGGTCACTCAGAGTATGTGCCATCTGCTCCATCTGCGTGATGCCCTGGCACTGCTTCTTCTCAATAATCACCATCCGGTCCAGCTTCTCGCTGATGATCCCCATGTCTGCGGCTGAACTCTCTGCCTATGCTGTTGCCGCGGACGAACTTAAAGGACCGGCATCGACCCGTGCTATCCTCTGGTACTGCACGGTCTATGGCTGCTGGTGTCCCTGTGTGTACAATCTGGTCTGAGACATCACCATGTAGTTCTCGGCCATCTCCTCGTAGATGGACCAGACCTGATCGTGATCCTTGGCGAAATAGGACCTGCCACAAGAAGCGTTCACCAAGCCCTGAAGCTCTGGTGTCAGCCCGCTGAAAAAGCTCTGAACAAGGTTCGGCTTGAAAATATCATGGTACGGGCATCTATCAGTCAGCTCTCTGAACCTCTCCCATGCCTCGTGAAACTGCTCGTTGGGGAGCATGGAGAAGTTACTGATCAGGGCTCTAGCAGTGTTCGTCCGCCCGAGTGGACAGTACTTGTGCAAGTACTCGGTGCGGAGCTGCTCCCAGGTGTAAACAAACTTCCCCAGATGCTTCAGCCAGGTGGCTGCTCTGTCTGCTAAGGAGAAGGGGAAGGCAATCATCCGTATGGTATCCTGGTCCACCTGACGGTCGTGGACTGTGCGACAGATCATCAAGAACTCCTCCAGGTGGAGATAGGGCTCCTCTGTGGCGAGCCCATGGAACCGGGGGAGGAGCTGCAAAGTGTTCGGGGGGAACTTGAAGTCCCCCACGATGGCTGGTAGTACGACCCATTGATGCATCAAGGTCGATCCAGGGTTTTATAACTCCCGCATCGGTCTTGGTGGATCTACTGTGGCTGCTGCGGCAGCTGCCGCATGGCCGGGCATCCTCGACCCGTCTCCTGGATCGCGCTGCTCGCGATCTGCTGTCAACTGCTCCATCTCACGCCTCATGTCCAACATGAATGCTCCCTGATCCCTCAACTGCTGCTGCACTGTCTCGAGGGAGTCGATCAGGGTGGAGTTGATCGCACCCTGGTCCATAATGAAAGTCTGATCATGCTGGGGACCTCTGGTGCGATCGTCACTGTTGCCGGCCATAGTCTCTGCAAAATCAAAGCATCCAAACTCAAGTGCCGATAAATCATATGTCTGTCTCTCCTCTGGCACTGGTATCTCGGACTCAGAAGAAGAAGGGTCGAGGGGGAACAGGGTGGAGTCGAACTCAGGTTCGGAGAGCGGGTCTCGGCTCTCGCGAACCAACCTAGATGAGCGGGCAGACGTGTTGGAAAGCGGTGCAGTCAGAGGCTGCCTAAGAGACCGTCTGCCCATCATCTTGATCTGGCGAGTTGTGTGGATGAGATCTAGTAACAATTATGATCACAAGCAAAACCCCGATTCACCAACGCAATGCGAGCTGAAGACCGTAAAGGCTCAATCAATTATCTTGTCAAATTTTATTTGGTGATCAGTCAGGATAGCAGAGCGATTACGTGACCTGTTGGGTAACCCGATATTTTCTCAACCGACTGTCCCGTACAGAAAGAGCTGGTAATCAGTCGAGAAAAATATTGGAGGGCTCTACCTAGTGTGCGGGTCACTCTCTCGCGCAAGAAAACCAGACAATGAGGGGGTTGCTCTCCCCAAGGCAAATTTTTCGGTGATCGTCTTTTAGGATCTATAGAGTTCACCAGTCCCAATTTTATGGTTCAAATTTGTAGGTATTTTCCAATAATCAAACAAAACCGCCTAACGAATTTTTCGGTTCTCCTGGTTATTAAGTCCAAAAATCAGTGGGGAGAAGTCGAAAAAGCCGATGCGCGACAAAATCAATGATGCATGCAGAGTAAGAAATACGTACCTGACTCCAGCAGTCTACATGCAAAATGATCCGCGCAGAATTGAAAGACAGAAAATAAACTACCTAAATGGTGCAGGCAGAAAACCGAGTCCCTAAACAACAATTTCTACTCGAAAGAACAACTAGTTGACCACCAACCTCCGATCCAAAGGGTCTGGTCTCGGTCCACCCCTCCTCATCCCTACAAATCGGGTTCAGGAGCAGCTCTTGGTAGGGTAGGATGCGACACGTAGGCTCGAAGGTAGTAATCAACTATTTTATTAATCTTTTTATTATAGGTCCAATTACCGAACTATAGGTGCAGGCAGGTATATTAGGGTGCTTGGATCCTACTGATTACATCACAATCAAGTAGAAAATCCTAAGGCTAAGGGCTCGGAAATCCGCGAGAAACCGGAAAAGGCAACAGAGAAAGCAAAATAGCGAAAAAGCCGCATAAAAACTAAAAGGGTCCCCCGAGCACCCCGGTGCTCGGCGAAACAGACCCCGAAAGTGTCTAAGTCCAAGAGAGTGTCATGTCCCTGTATTATTACAACAATGGTTCAAATAGTAAATCTAATCTACTCTAATCTGCCCCTCCCACACTCGGCTGCTCCCTCGCGCTCTCCTGCGGCTCCGTGCAGAAGGGAGCCGCCTCCGATCACCGCGGTTGCTCCAGCTCCTCGAGAGTCGCCGCCTCGGTCCTCGGGCCCTCGCAAGAAAATAACAAAGTGTGTCAAGCCAGATAAATAAAACAGATAAAGCAAATAAATAAACAGGGATATATGTGCAAAAAATGCAAATAAAAATAAACAAGCAAAAACAATCAAAAACAAAAATAAAATAAAATAAAATAAAATAAAATGAAAATAAAAGAAAAATAAAAAGCCACGAAAAGCTGCGGGCTCAGAAAAAGCCGCGGAAAGTCACGAAAATAAAAACAAAAATAAAACAAAAATAAAATGACTACTAAGCCGTGCTCCCCGGCAACGACGCCATTCTAATGAGCCGAAAAATCCCCGAGACTCGGGTGAATAAAATAGAGCTAGGGTCGTTGCGACCCGGATCTCGGAAATCAATCAACTCAATAAGAAAAATTATGGACCAGACCACCAAAACAAGACAAAAATCAAGGAAAATCAATAGTGGCCCTGGCTATTGGATTAGCCAGGTATAGCGACCAGGGTCGGACTCAGGGAGCACGTGATGGCCTCGCGGCCTACGAAGTAGTCAAAAATAAAAACAAGCAATTTTTGGTGGATTTTTAAGATTTTTATATGTTTTTGGAATTTTTAATTATAAAGAAATAGGAAAACAATAAAAACAAGCAACTATCAACAATTATTTAATTACTATAAAATGCTCAAAAAAATCAAACAAAAATATTTTTATGATTTTTGTATTTTTTACTGTTTATGGTGAATTTTTGATAATTTTCTGATTTTTATAGAATTTTCTAAAAATGAAACAAGCCAAAAACAGAAACACAATGTCCAGTCAGAGTTCAAGGCCAAAATAAAATGCAAAATGGCCCTAAAAAACCTAAAATAGTTTTCCTGTGGGGTATGAACAACAATGAACAATTAGGAAAAAGAATTATTAATTTTTGGTTTTTCACTGAATTATTAGAATTTTTATAAGTTTTTCAGTGTTTTCAATTTTATGATCTTTTCATAGCAAACACTCTTTTCAAGAAGAGAGAGGAGCATTTAATTACTTATAAGAGTGGCTCAACTAGAACACAGATAAATTACTTTACGTTGAGGAGAAGGGATCGGTTATGTTGCAAAGATCGCAAAGTAATCCATGGAGAGAGTTTGACAACCCAACATCGCTTGTTAGTCTTGGATTTACAAATAAAAGGGCTGGTAAAGAAAAAGAAGGTTCCTAAGATCTCTAGAACTAGGTGGTGGAATCTTCCGCTGAAGCAATCAAGCTTCAGGGAGAAGGTTTTAGAAGACTTATCTTGGGATTGTAGCGGTAGTGCAAACGAGATGTGGGAAGCAGTAGCGTCTTGTATCCGAAAGGTAGCCAAAGAGATGCTAGGCGAGTCAAAAGGAGGAGCTCCGGGTCAAAAGGAGGCTTGGTGGTGGAGTGAAGGGGTGCAAGAGAAACTAAAAATTAAAAGAGCTTGCTTTAAATCTATGTCTAAGTATAGAACAGATGAAACTGTCACAGACTATAAAATAGCGAAGAAGGAAGCAAAGAAGGCTGTAAGCGAAGCTAAGTCAAAAGCTTATGAGGTTTTGTATAAAAATCTCAACTCTAAGGAGGGCCAGAAGGATATATTCAGGTTGGCCAAAGCAAGAGAAAGAAAGACCAAAGACCTTTCTCAAGTGAGATGCATTAAGGACGAGGAAGGTCACGTGCTTGTTACTCAGAAGGATATAGAGACTAGATGGGAGCAGTACTTCCATAAACTTTTCATTGGAGAAGGAAATAGAGAGATCACTTTGGGTGATCTAGCTAGTAGTGAAAGTTACTTGAATCGTGCATGCTATAGACGAATAACAAAGAAAAGAAGTAGAGGAGGCTTTGAAGGTTATGAGACCTGGGAAAGGTGTTGGACCGGATGACATCCCTGTAGAAGTATGGAAAGTCTTAGGTGAGCGTGGTTTGACTTGGCTTACGAATCTATTCAATGTTATTTGGCGAAGCAAGAAAATGCCTGAAGATTGGAGGAGGAGTATCGTGGTGCCTCTTTATAAGAACAAAGGAGACATTCAAAATTGTTCAAATTACAGAGGTATCAAGCTGATGAGTCACACTATGAAAATTTGGGAACGTGTGATCGAAATAAGGTTGAGGCAAGTTTCCCAAGTAAAAGAAAAATCAGATTCATGCCAGGTCGCTCAACTATTGAAGCCATCCATTTGCTGAGGAGAACAATGGAGATTTATAGAGCTAAAAGGAAGAATCTCCATATGATCTTTATTGATATGGAGAAGGCTTATGATTCCGTCCCACGAGAGATACTGTGGAGAGTTTTGGAGAAGAGACAAGTACCTGTCCTATACATTAATCTCATAAAGGATATGTATGATAGGGCTTTATCTTGTGTAAGGACCCCGATGAGGAAGACTGACTATTTTGATATCAACATTGGTTTACATTAAGGTTCAACTTTGAGTCCATTTCTTTTTACTTTGATTATGGACGAGTTGACAAGTCACATTCAGGATGAGTTTACCTTGGTGTATGTTATTTGCTGATGATATTGTGTTGATTGACGAGACTAAAGATGGAGTAAATGAGAAGCTTGAGGTTTGGAGACATGCATTGGAGACTAAAGGTTTTCGTATAAGTAGGGCTAAGACGGAATATATGGAATGCACCTTTGATGGAAGCAACGGTGAAGGAATCAAGGTGAGGATTGGTGACGATAACATTCAGAAGAGAGATTCTTTTAAGATATCTGGGATCTATTTTGCAACATGACCGGGAAATTGATGGAGATGTTACTAATAGAATAAATGATGGCTGGCTAAAGTGGAGAGGAGCCTCCGCTGTTCTCTGTGATAAGAAAATTCCTTTAAAAATTAAAAGTAAGTTTTACAAAGCAGCCGTGAGACCTACTATGCTTTATGGTTCTGAATGTTGGCCTGTGAACCATAGACATGTGCAGAGAATGGCTGTAGCAGAAATGAAAATGCTAAGATGGATGTGTGGACGTACACGTAAAGATCGGATTCGGAATGATACAATCAGAAAGAAAAATTGGTGTAGCTCCGATCGAGGATAAGATGCGTGGAAACCGCTTAAGATGGTTTGGTCATTTGCATAGAAGGTCAACTGATGCACCGGTTAGGAGATGCGAGTGTTGGGATGTTGAGCCGGCTAAGAGAGGGCGAGGATGGCCCAAGAAGTGTTGGAAAGAGACTATACGAAGGGATCTTAGTTTTTTATATATAAATCCGAGATTGACCCAAGATAGATCTGAATGGAGGCGAAGAATCCATGTAGCCGACCCTACTTAATTGTGGGAAAAGGCTTTGTTGTTGTTGTTGTTTTCAATGTTTTTCAATTTTAATAATTTTTATAAATCCAAAAATGACCAAAATTGGTCATAAATTCAAACACAACAAAACAAACAAAGTCTGATTTTTTATAATTTTTAAAGAGGTTTTGATATTTTTTTGTGAATTTTTAGATATGAACTACAGAAAAATATAGGTTTTTGAATTTTTAAAAATACCAAAAGGGCTAAAAAAATTTCCAAAAATTTATCAAATTTTCACTTTATTTGGAGATGATTTGATATTTTATTTAAAACAACCAAGAGCCCACATTGCACAGGGACCTGATCGTAATAAAAATATCTTTCAGAGGCCTAAAAGTAACAAAATCAAAAATATAGGGGGTCCAGGTGCAAAAACACCAATATCGCACGTGCCAGGCACGTGGCTTGGGCACTCAGGGACCCAAATGTAAATAAAATAGTTCCGAGGGCTTTTTAGCAATAGGTGCTAAAAGCCTAGGAGCTAAGTGCAAATTACCCAAGAAATTCGGCACATGTGGAATTAAAACATTCACAGGGATATATGTGCAAATACTAAAAAGATATTTTCATTCATGAACAATAATAACTACAGGCCCAAACATGCAATTTCACCAAGAAATCACGTGTCGAAGCACGTGTCCCACAACGTACAGGGGTAGTAGTGCAAATACTAAAAAGTACCAAGTCCTCTATGCAAATATTCCAAACTAAAATAAACTACAAAAATATTTACAAGGCTATTTAATAAAAATAAAAAGAAAGGGGGCCTAAGTGATATTACCCCACTTATTATCCGAGGGTGGAGGGCGCGCCACGTAGAGAATCCAACAGCTGCTGGTGGCCGCTCCTCAACGAAGGGCCCTTGGGGATGATCGGACGGCGGAGGGTGCGCCATGTGGTGGATCAACGGTGCAGAATCGCTGGCGCTTACCCTCGCTGATCTGACGGTCCAGATCAAACCTCCAAGGGATCTGACGACGAAGGCTGCTCCTCAAATGAACGGCATGGATCATATCTGGAGCTAGAGGCTGAATGGACGGCTGGGGAGGCTCCTGGAAGAACAAATGGCCGACGAGGTTTGCCGGCCCGGTACGCGCATGGTGAACCTTCTCGGGGGCTGCTGAAGATCGGAAAAGAATCGCCTCGGTGGTCCGCAACCAATGGGGGCCTCCGATGAAGCTGGAGGCGTCGGAGATGCTCCTGCGACCAAAGCGGAGCTGGAGCTGCTGCTTCTGGATGGTTAGGCCCTTAGATGGGCCTGTCAAGACCTGCAAGGTATCGCAACACCCTCCTGGGTCGAGGGCAAAGTGCCTCGACCCGGTTAGAGGCGAGGTGGGTGGTCTGTGCGTCGATGGAAGAGCTCCGGTGATGCGATGGCGGAGGAGCTCGACTCCCAGTTCCCGTGCCAACTGGTTTGGATGAAGGGGCGAAGAATGTGCGGAGGAGTGAGGCGGAGATGTGGGTGTCATCCGATGATCGAAAGGGGGTCGGAGATGGTCGGATCCGACAGTCGAAAGTGAACGGGAGATTTGGGCGTAACTCGAAATTAGCTAAAACTAAAGGGAACTAATGTTACATGATGGTCGAGGTCGACTGGGAATGAGCTGCTGTAGCTTTAGGTCCTTGCCTCGAGGGTCGTCGATGCCCGAGGCTCGAGCACCACGCAAGTGGCGGCGCACGGCGGCGCAAGGCTACCGGATCGATGGTCCGAGCACTCTCTCCTCACTGCAACACTACCCTCAGCTCGCTGTCACTTTGGCGAGAGCAATGGAGGTCCTGGGATGGAAATGGCGAAGCCAAAGATGCTGGAATTGTGCGGCGGAGCTGAGCATTTAAGTGGCTAGGGGTCCGAGAAGATAGGAGTCGGGTGACTCGATCGGAGCGCGGATCCCCAAAACCCCGCTCGGGCGTGGATCAGTGATGAACACAGATGGATTATGACACGGGGTTTACGGATTTGGAGCTCGGATCAAGTGGAAAAAATTTGGGGAAATCAGGTTGGGGCACTGTATCCGTGGGTCTGTGGTCCAAGGGGGGGGGAGTTGACCGGGGGGTCAACATCCCCCGTGGACCAATGAGAGTTGGCCACGTCAGAATGATTTAAAAATTAAAAATAAAATAGTAAATGGCCGATTTATGTAAAACTCAAAACATAAAAAATGTTTCTTTTATTTGAACTATTTTTTGTGATTTTTATTTATTTTTTTGAAATAAAAATTAGGTATTTACAATATAGTATTATATACATAGGTATATACAATATTGTATTTTTAATCTTGATATTTAATTATTTATTTTTATACATTTTTATTCCAATTTTATATTTTATTTATTTATAGCATAAAATTTGGAATATTTTGGTATTTTTATTTTATTTTTATTATTTAATTACAAGGGGTAAATAAATAGGTTTATTTATATACATATATGATATATATACAATGAAGGAATTGATTTTATTTTTATTCCTTTTTATTTTATTTTTATTTTTGTAATTTTTATTTTATTTATTTACATTATGGAATAGGGAATTTATACACATTTTTATTGAATTTTTATTTTTTTTATTTATAGGGATAAATAAATATGTATGTGGTCTATGTACATGATGAATATATACAAGGTGGAAGCATTTTTATTTTCTTCTTATTTTCCTTTTCTTTTTCTCATTTTTATTTTAATTTTTTATTTACAAGTATGTATAAATAAATACAACCCACTTTTATTTTTGTTTTAGAGGAAAATATTTTATTTATTTATTTATAGGTATATTTACACACATGAGCTTCCTTATCTCCCTCTACTTTGGCTTTTATGCGGTCAGGCCCATGCTGAGCCCTCCCTTGGGATTAGGTCGCTCAATATTTATTCTAAATATCTCCCTCTTTTTCTTTTGTCTCTTTATTCTTATATTTATGCACAAAATCATGCTAATTATGCATATTTACAAAATGCATGTCAAATGGTAATTATTGATATTTACAAATATATACATGTGTTTTGCAAAGGTTTTGTAGCTAAAATAAAAGAATAAAGAGTGGTGAATGGGTATTCATCATCGACCTCCTCAGTATCATCATCATAAAGCTTCATGCTCGGGTCAATAGGAGTAGTGGCAGGTCTGCTATC
Source organism: Ottelia alismoides (assembly GCA_037367405.1). Classification (NCBI taxonomy): domain Eukaryota; kingdom Viridiplantae; phylum Streptophyta; class Magnoliopsida; order Alismatales; family Hydrocharitaceae; genus Ottelia; species Ottelia alismoides. The sequence continues at coordinate 298,486 of JAZKJV010005465.1, forward strand.
TGCCATGCATGTTTTTGAAAGAATATTTGTGACGTACCTCCTTTGAGCCATCACAAGAGCTCGCTGGTTCCTGGCAAACTCCAGTCCAAGGAAGTAATGTAAATGTTCAAGATCCTTGATCATAAACTGCTGACCTAGGGAGTCATTGGCACCCTGAATGCCCTGCTCGTCATCCCCTGTAACAATAATATCATCAACGTAAACAAGATTGACAATAGGACATGATGAATATGTGATTCATCACTCTTAAAGTTGAAAATAAAGCCTTGTTCTCGGGTAATTAGGAGCATATTTCTACTTATATTGCATAATTAGCATCCATGCATGCATTGATAACATCTGCATCTTAGCATTTGCATCTGCATTAAATGAGAAGCCCAAATCACTTGTAAAATTCACCCTACGTGTATATATTTTACATTAACCATAAATCCCATAAAGTTACTTTATACTGTATATATTACTGACAATAATACAAGAAAAATACCAAAAATTGCTAACTTGAATAATTTCCTAATAAAACCCCAAATCAAGTTAAGGACCTTGGACCTTAGAATGCACATATCCCTCTCATACAGCCTCCAATCTAGGTCTACTCACTTTTAAGTTAATACGCATTCAGATTCCTTCAAAATGAGACCAGTTTTATTTAAATCGGAGCTCGTATGCAAAACTTGAGTTTTGAGACCCCATTATACACTATATGTATGTACATTTGTACCCTTGTATTTTATTACTTTATTTAATCTCATTTCCATTTTTAGTTAACATGAAACTTGTAGATCTCATCGAGATTTACAACATTCATGTTTTGAGTTTTTTCAAATTCGGCCATCTTCTCTCCCTTATCTCACATTTTCTTTCAGCCATTCAGACTAGGCCACGTGGCGCCCTCTGATTGCGCCACGCGACCCACTCCATCGCCTTCCACGCATCCCCTTTTCCCGAGCCATCCGATCATTCATTCTCCCTCCAGATCTGGGCCCTCCATACCGCATCATCTCTCCGCCATCCGATCCATCCCCAGATCTCATCAAGACCGCACGTCGGCGCCTTATCCTCAACTCTCCACGTGGCATGCTCATGGCCACTGGATCTTCACCATGATTATTGGATCACACTCGTTCAATCCTGGCCATGTCCTGACCATCCGATCAAAGTCCAGATGAAATCATGGCCTTCCTTTAGCGCCTCATCCTTAGAGCTCCACGTGGCAAGCTCTCCACCATTCAATCGCCCTCCAGATTTGACATGGACCGTTATCTAGCACCGCCACCATACCTCGCCATGTGGCTTCACGCAACACCCTTCGTTCGGATCGGTCCGATCTAATCCTATCCGTTTACTAGCGCCCTCCGCTCCATCGTTGGATCACGATATCCAATGGTGGAGACTTCCTCGTCTACCTCCGATTCGATCCTCGCCCATATCGCCCACCTCTCGACAGCTCTGCCCCCTTCCTAATCCCGGAACCACTCCAACCACCTACTAATCCCCTTGTCATCCCCACGACGTAGCCCATGCTCCCCTCTTCCACCCCAACCTCCACGACCTCCATGAAGCTCGCCCACGTCACTCCACAAAGCCCACGAACACCACACCTCCATCACCTTACTTCTATTGTCGTCCTTTAAATATCCCGCCTCCGGCCTCGTTTCACCCCATCTGCCATAGCAGGAGGTACCCCAGAGCTCTTAGCTTCTGATTGGTGATAGCAATTGAGGGCGAAATCGAGCGATGACGGTGATATTCCTACGGTGAAATCCGCAACGTTTCTTCACAGTATAGCAGCTCCGCCGACGAGCTGCTCGAGCTCGGGTATCTACCGGCCCTCGAGCGACGACTCGAGTCTCGACCAAGAGTCTCGGATCCCAGGTAGTAATCCTCCATCATCTTCTCCGATCTCATCTTCTTCCCCGTCAATTTTCTCAGAATTTATTCTGCCTCTCTTCTCATCTTCACGCGTCTCCGACCAGCCACCGAGCTCCACCTCGGAGCTCCCACCTTCACGTGCCACTCCTTTCACTCAGACAACACCTCGCACCTCCCTCTGACCAAAGCTCCACCGCCACGACGGAGGAGAGTCACTGGACCACCCTCGCTTCGCTCCAGACCTCTCACTACACTCGTACTCACATCATGAGCACATTGCACACACTTTCTTGCACAGACTAACCCTGCAGGTACCCTCATCTTCATTGGCCGGACTCCACGCCGGAGCCGCTTCGAGTTTCGTCTCCACCGCCCTCCAGTTGACTCCAGCTGCCTCCAGACCCTCCGGCCGACTCCTGACGTTCCCACGATCGTATAGAGCAATCAAGGGGTCGTCGACGAGCTTCCATGTCCTCAGGCGAGCGCGACGGAGCCAGAGCCTTGTCGTCGGAGCCCCGCCAAGTCCATCGCAAGAGGCGGCAAGTCAGAGAAGGACTTCCAGCTACCATTGGATCTTCCGATCCAACGGTTCTCGTCTCGACACGTCGCCCGCTTCACGCCACCGTTGGATCAGGAAGATCCAACGACCATTACGCTGCTACGTCGCCATCGCCTTCGATCTCCCGGCACCGTCCGATCTCACGAGGATCTGATGCCCAACACTCTGCCACATTGCCTTCATCAGCCACCGTTAGATCTATCTTGATCTAACAGTCACTAAGCGCGCCACGTCACGAGCTCCAAGCCTCATCCCCGACCTTTGGCTCAGAGTATCCGAAGCTGAGCCGAACCTCCTGAGCCATCCGAGCCTCTGCCCGAGCCTCCAATGCCATCCGAGCCTAGCCCCGCACGTGTCTCTCACGTGAGGGCTAGGCAATTTGCACAGAGGCCCTGTAAAATTTTGGAAATTGCATTGTGGTCCCTACCAGGCTTTCCACGTGAGGAGCACGTGTTCTCAGAGGGATTTTGCATCCAACACCCATGCATTATAGGTAATTGCATTTGAGTCCATGTTAGTACGTTTTATTTTAGAAATTTTATTTTCTGTATTGCATGTTGGTCCCTGTCTTTGCACACATAATTAGGTGTCCATATTTAATCATTTTTAATTTTTAAAAATTGCATGTTATAGTGTAATCTGTCCTCTATCTTGTGTAACACTTGTCTTATTTTTGTGAGTCATCTGGAATTTAATAATATTAAATTGGTGAAATTTTCTATATTTTGCCCATTGTGTGCCTTTTATTTAATATTAAATTCCTTGTTGATCAAAAAATTCCCATAAAATCACATTAGACCTAAGATAAATTACTCTACATTGTGCACAAAATTCATTGCATTTGCACGCATCACGAGGCCTGAATAAATCAAACAGTCATTTGCTTGATTGATTTTTAATAGGTCCAATTCACATCGAATTTTAAGTTTATTAATTTTTCTGGATTCATCATACTTAGATCCATCTAGGATAATTTTTATATCTGGAAACAATGTGCTTCGGTATTTATTAAAATTAATTTTGTAAAAATCATCCTGCATTCATCTCTAATTCATATTAAATTCATACAGAGTCTAAAAATTCCAAAAAATGTAGTAGCTTAATTTCATTGCATTTCATATTCTGGCCAAGTTTCATAATTTTTGGACTTCATTCGACCATCTTTCAAATTTACCCTTAAAATTTGACCTGAAATTGCATTGTTTTTCCTTTATTGCACAAAAATTTCTAAAAAAAGACTAAAAATATTCTTCTAAAAATCTGACCTCAAAATTCACTTAAAATTCACCTAAGGAGACAGCTGACTCTCTGAGTTCGACCTTGGGTTTGCCCAAGTAAAATAAATCTAACGCTTAAACTTGATTTTTCATTAAGTCTTAGTGGTATTTTTGACGAGGTCTTGATTACCCGACTGCAACGAACTTAATTTTTAATTTGACTGTTAATTCGCTTGAATTAACAAGGGTAGATTCCGGGCTCTTCAGTACCTCTCTAGGTCCTCTGCATAAACAAGGAGTGATCGACAGTCGATCTCACAAACCCATGCTACTCTATCAAGTCCGAGAGCTTCTTGAACCATGCTCTTGGACTATGCTTAAGGCCATATATAGTCTTGTGTAGCTTGAAAACCTTCTGACAGTCTCCCTCAGTAGTAAACCCAGGTGGTTTCTGCATGTAGACCTCCTCCTGTAGATCTCCATAGAGGAAGGCATTCTTCACATCAAAGCTGATACAATGGCACGTATCACAACAACAGAAAGTAGAATATGCATAGTAGAATGTTTGGCATCTGGAGAGAAAGTATCATGATAGTCCACCCCATATGTCTGGGTGAACCCACGTGCCACAAGTCTCACCTTATAGCGATCCACGCTGCCATCCGCACGGTCTTTCACAGTGAACACCCATTTGCATCCCACAATAGATGCATCGACTGGAGCAGAAACAAGACTCCACGTACCATGTGAATGTAGCACAACCATCTCCTCCTCCATGGCTAACCTCCACTGAATGTCCTTTAGATCCTCCTGATATGTCCGTGGTATCTCCACAACAGATAGTGCCAAGGTAAATCTCCTGAACTCCTCTGACAACTTGCTCAAGGAAACCTAGGATGCAAGAGGATAAGTAGCACACTGTCGTTTCGGCTTTTGCAAAGCAATCGGTTCAATATCATCTGCAAAGTTTGGTTCCTCTCTTGTGAGGGCACATGCTCATCCTACATGGAATCATGCTGCACAGACAACTCAATAGTGCCATCAGTAGAAACAATGTGCTTAGTACATACATGAGGCGTGCTGAATGATGGGCAAGACCTGTGAGAACGGGGAATCGAGTGTGGCCTGTGAGGAAAAATGCATGGAAAAAAACTGAGTCAGAGCAGGAAGTGGAGCCACAGAAGCATGTGGTAGGGTGGTGGTGGTAGAGCAGGAGTAAGGGAGGCAGAGGAATGACAGTAGGAGGTGGAGGCATGTAGATCTCATCGTCAGAGTTAGATGGGGCTAGTCCGCCACCCGTAGGAGAAAAATACATAACAGACTGAAAGAAAGTAACCTCATCACTGACAAAGTACTTCCGCCTTAGCGATCAAAGCAATGGTACCCCTTTTGGGTACGAGAGTATCCAACAAATACACACTTGACAGCTCTAAGAGAGCTTGTCACGACCTGTAGAGACATCATGAACAAAACTACAAATCCAAACACACAAGGTGAAAGGGAGAAAAGATCCTTCTCGGGAAACGCAATCGAGAAAGGAATCTTCTCCCCTAACACAGATGAGGGCATGTATTTCACCAAATAGCATGCAGTAAGGACAACATCGCTCCAGTAAGAGTGAGGAGCACGACTCTGTATCAACAAGGTTCTGGTCACATCAAGTAAATGACATTGTTTGCGTTCGGCAATACCATTCTGCTGTGAAGTATAGGCACATGAGGTTTCATGAACAATGCCAAGAGATCTAAGAAACTCAGAAAGCTGTAAGGTACAGAATTGTAAGGCATTATCAGTGCGAAGATATTTTACCTTAGCAGAAAAAAGATTCCTTACTCCATTAATAAAATATTTGATCACAGATCCGGCCTCAGACTTATTCTTCAAAAGAAAGACATAGGAAAGTCTAGAAAAATCATCAATAGCCACAAGATTAAAACGATGTCCCTAATGATCAGGACCATGACTTGGACCTCAGATATCTAAATGAATGAGCTCAAACAATTGGGAACTACTCCGACTCTGACGGGATGGAAGGAAGGAACGATGATGCTTCCCAAGCTAGCATGCCTCACACTGAAAGAAGGATCTCATGGAAATCTGAGGGAGAACATGACATAACTTCTGATGAGGAAGGTGACCAAAACAAAGGTGCCACAGATATGGAGAGATTGGTCCAATAGGTATAGTGGAAACACCAACATGAGGAGGTTGGACCAGTCTGCAGAGTCCTTGTTGGACATGCGAGCCCACGGCGAGCCATTATGCAATAAATGTTATTGCAGATATCATTCCCTGATCTGAAATGAAGAATAACTAATTTGCATAATAGGTCCCTTAGTACAATTAGGGTTATGTACCATGGCCATCTTAATAATCATACAGCTGTTGATTCAATTATTGAATCATAGAGGCTGGTGCTTGGATGAATATTTAAAGGGTTAGATTGAGGACTCATCAAGCACCGACAAATGATTGTTAAGAGATGATCTCCAGCCTGAGTAGGAGATGGCAATCTTTTCTCGCATAGGCTGATATCTGACCGACCTCTTGATGCAGGTCCTCTGCATAGGAATAGAGATTCAGAGGTGTCAGATTAGTTAAGTCAAAGAGTTAACTTAACGAGATCGAGATAACCAAAGTCCTATATTGTATGCTATCACAATACAGTCACGCATCCTCTGACCGAAGACAGATGTGTTACTATATGTCTAAGTGTGTACATTTGGCAGACCATTAGGTTGATGACCTAACCAAGGTCTATACACCGGCGCGTTGGTGTGCATATAAGGGCATATGAGTAATACGATCTCTCAAAGGGATCATACAGGTTCACTACTGAATCGGAAGACATGAGCTCACTCATGAGATATTGGGAAGAATCAAATTCCGTGCGCACGGTCGTCTCGCTTTGGAAGCTTGACTGAATTTGTAAGGTTTGATATATACTTTTGGAAAGTATATGATCAAGACCTAGGTATGATATATGCTTTTGGAAAGTGTATGATCGATACCAACTCCCAATGATCAAATGAGAAACTTACTGATAAGACCCTGAAGTGGACAGTATAAAGTTGATCTAATACTTCAGGTTTATTCTGGGCCTTCCAGTATGCAGGATGTACATGTGTTGGGAATACCTGAGGGTGATGTGATCATAAACGATTGTATAACCATGATGCTTCCATTCATAGGGAGTGATGAAACGGGTCTGGATTTTAGTGACTCCTCTCAGTAGAGAAGTAATCTGATCTTGGTCTAAATGTTGGACATTGAAGCGAATGTGATTAAGATGCAATGAGAAGATTAGATTTGCGGTCTTGATTTAATCAGGCATCTATGGGAGGCCTGAGATCTGGATTTGAGATATGATCTCAATATCCAAGTCACTATACATTGAACAATACAATCGCCATGTCCTTATCTCCAAGTATCCGCGGAGAAAGCACATTATCCTTGAAAGAGTTCATAGATAATTTCATTGTTGATATGTGTATTCAAGCATCGAGAAAATTGATAATTAGGCATGGATAATATGAATTTGATTCATATTATAAGGAGAGAAATCTAAGATAATTAAATGTGATTTAATTATCAAAGATGTGAATAATGTGAATGTGATTCATGTTATTTGGGCACATGAGAAAAATGAGATCTAAGATGATTAAATATGATTTAATTATCATGGATATGAATAATGTGGATAGCACTATCCATATTAATCATATATATTATAAACATGATTTATAATATATAAGAGAGAGCCATATTGTGTTTTATATTTATCGATTAATTGTTAATGTGAATGTGATTAACATTGAATGATTAATTGAAAATATAATTACATTTAGTTTTGGGTTGTGAATGAGATTTACATTTTTTTCAATGGCTAGATTGATATTTTCCAAAAGATAATTTGGAATTATTTTTTGTGAAAATTATTTCGACAAGAGTTATAGGAGATATCATGAGATAATGAGATATCATGATATATCAATGAGATTGACCAAGTCCCCTCTAACAAGAGAGGACGGCTACAACTCCTCTAGATGAGTAGAGTAGCCGTTCCCTCTTTTTAAGAGAGGACAATGGTCTTCTCATTATCCTATCTCTAGTTAAAAGTGATTTAATTTGAGATTAATTAAATTGATTTATCAATGATAATTAATTTGAATTAAATCACTTATTGTTGTGTTTTACCAACAACAATCCCAGCCGTTGAAAGGAACACAATCAATCTCATCCGCTGATTGTGTGTTGTCCATGGATTGGGATCCATGGACTCCCAAAACCCTATATAAGAAGAGGCATCCCTTGCTCTTCTTGACACTCGACATCAATGAATGCTCTCTCTCTCCTTTCTACACGCCTACTCTCTCTATCTCTCATGTGGTCGTCCACCATGGATGCCCTAGAGAGATCCTCCATCGCCGTAGCATCGTCGTTGTGCTGCCCGATAGTTTGCTCGTGGATCTCCGTCTACTTTGGCATGCCTTGATCGTGAAGAAGACGTCGTATCTCATTTGTCGAGATCAGGAGATCCCTGGCTTGGATCATCAACATAGATTGCGAGAAGCACGCATCTCATCCACGCGCTCACAAGCGTCTCCTCCGTCAGATCGGACTTGAGACAGGAGGTCTCTTTGTTTAGAGATTAGATCGCAACCACGCTTCAAGAGGTAATCCTATTACTTGTTTGTGGTTCAGACAAAACGATCCGAGAAGTGTTCTTGGATCATGCGGTTTCGTCACATAGAAAATTTTAATTTCCGTTGCATCGAGCAACTAGTGCGACTAGTCACTCCCGATCGCATTCGATGCGATCATCACGCTTCCGTGATGCACTTGAGGATTTTTCTCATATCCTTCAAGTGTTATTAGAGCCAGATCCTCGAAGGTTTTGGATGAGATCCATGAACCTATGAAAATTCGGGCTCGTTTGGGTTCGTGAAGATTTTAACATTTCAATTTTCGCAGCCCTGTCTTGTGATGAAATTTAGACGCTGTTTAAAATGTTTAAATACGAAATTTTAAATTGTATAATGTTACCCATTAATTAAGGAAACAATAGGATTTGAGTTTGCGTAATTTGGATTCTGTTTGCTCAAGATATGATCATTTTATTGACCATATATCCACTGTTTCGGGGATGGCGATTAGAGACGTAATTAAGATGTTAATTACGGTTTTAAAATATCTGGAAATGAGTGTTTATCATATGGTTTCATTTTTAAATCAAGTTATCAATCTCCGAAAATTGATTTTGCTTAATTTGGATTTAAAATGAATGAGATATGCTATTTTAAGTTAGTGAGGGTCACTGCTGGAAATTGCATGTTTATCCGAAACCTTTGATTGTCGTTTAAGAAAAATTACAAAATTAATAGTTAATTTCCTGGAATAATTGTGGATAATATTTGAAAAATATTAGAACAATATTTATTCCCTTAAATGACATTGCCTTAACCAATGAATGATTAGATTAGATCTAGATCACCAATTGATTGCTTAATATGAAATTTCCAACAAACATTATTTTCATGAAAACTCTAGTTTATCCTACAATAGTTGTAGGACAACTTTTACATACAAAACCTTGTTGCTTGAATAGGATTGGGGACTTATTTAGCAAATCTCCTTATAATATAATCAAAATAGTTTTGATTATTACTATATGGTATAATTTCGGTTGAAGAACCGATGATCATCTCAAGTACAAAGTGATTGACTCGGCTTTACTTTTTCTCGAGGCGGAAATGGTGCTTAGTCGGGGATCGCTGGGTAGCGACTCCCGCCGGTACTGGCCATGACAGCGGGTAGGGAACGAATGATGCCTGAGAGATCATGATGTATTTTCTAATTATTAAAATTTGAAATAATACGTATTTGAGATAATATCATATTTCAAGTAATAATTAAAAATGTTTGTTGGATATTAATTAGATCATTAATTTAATATTATTAGATTAGTTAGAATCCAATTAAAATTAAAACACTTTATTATGAATAGAGTTGTTATTTCCCTTGGAAGAATTAATCATAATGAATATGATTCATAATAATTAATTAGAATTTGGATATGATATGGAGGATCACATAAGTGACATCCATGGTCTCCCGTCAAGGCGAAGGGTTCCGTCGCCAGATATTGTATGTAGGAGATGCCTGCCCGAAGTGACAGCTCCTACATACGATCCATTTGGATCGGGCTCGTCGCTTCTCGAAAGAGTAAGGCCATATAAGTAGTGACCTCAATATCGGGTCCTCATATTATTGGGGTGATATTGGATTGTGTATAGTGAGTATTAAGCCCGTTGACAGTTGGTTCAATTAATGGCGGGTCAACATCACCGTAGGGATGGTGGGTCCGGGTGTTAAAGACCAAATTGGGAGATGCAAGTTGGACCTGCAAGGCGGAATGTGTTCCCGCTTCTTTTTATCCGAGTTACAGGTTCTCATATTATTGGGATGTAACAAAGATAAGGAAGGAGATCCCAGATCTTGCTTGAGATATAATGGTAAGTATATCTCTTACATTGAAAATGATTAAGGGAATGAACTTTCATTGTTGACATGGCAAGACAACTTTGATATAAAAATTCCTAAATCAAAGTAAAATATGTATATATAAAATATATACCCTTATGCAAATTTCTTATTTCAGATAATCCTTCATAAAACCCACTCAATGTTATACTCAATAGTAACCAGTAAAATATCATGGATTGGACTCATGATCCATATATTGTACTTGCAGTGCGATACATAATGTATGTGGTTGCAATGTGCAAGTTTCCTCATAGTAATGAGGAATGACAATTAAATATACAATAGATCTTATTGTACTTGCAGTGCGATACATAATGTATGTGGTTGCAATGTGCAAGTTTCCTCATAGTAATGAGGAATGACAATTAAATATACAATTAAAAATTCCTAAATCAAAGTAAAATATGTATATATAAAATATATACCCTTATGCAAATTTCTTATTTCAGATAATCCTTCATAAAACCCACTCAATGTTATACTCAATAGTAACCAGTAAAATATCATGGATTGGACTCATGATCCATATATTGTACTTGCAGTGCGATACATAATGTATGTGGTTGCAATGTGCAAGTTTCCTCATAGTAATGAGGAATGACAATTAAATATACAATAGATCTACAACCCTAGGGTTTGTATGTCTCATGATCCAGATATTGTACTTTGGAAGTAACATGTCGATGGTGATCGTAATTGTCGAATAATCCTTATAAAATCAAAGAAGATGTTTTGGCATACATATGTGCTCTAGACATTTAATCATGAATGACATAGTTCACTACATCACACAGAATGATAGCTATATAAGAGATGATGTATTCAAAATGTTTGAATACCTACGTGAACCAATGTTTTGAGAGTATAGATGGATGTAGACATGATGAGTGTCATCATTCTACTGTCTATACTCTAGTCATTCATGAAGCTTCATAATATTCATATTGTATGAATTTAATGAAGCATGCATAAATGTTGAAATGCTTCTACATTGAATTCTTTTGAATTTAACATAAGAGATCCTTAGTCTTAAGCAATGGTTGTTTATAGATAAAGGGAGCGCAATGGAAGCATGGGTCAGACCCAAGATGAGAAGGATAGTCAAAGAGTTGACCGTACTTCTATGACTTCCATATGACATCCAAAGAGTTGGATGAATGCCAATACTGCAATAAGTTGGTGTGTTGATAGTATGACTATCAAGTCTGTCTAGAATCCTTAGAGAAGGACTCGGATAGAGCACCAGAATAATCTACATAAATCATTGATATTGACTTTCTTATTGAATAAGATAAAGTCTTATAATTGTATCTCAATCTTCTAACGATACTTGCAATTGTTGCATATGTTTTTTTTGAAGACTGGAAAATTTGATCTTAAGGTTTATAGTTATCCACATGGATATTGATGCAATTGTTGCAACAATCTCTGTTGGATAAATGGACTTCATATTCTCAGTGGGAGAACCCTTAGTCTTAGAGAATGTCTCTATGACCTAGATATTAGAATACACTCATGGTTTGTTTCTAAATGTTGGAAATAAACATGAATTCTGGAATAAACCTATTATAAAGACTTATGATGGATATATTTCAGATAGTAATCTAACATCTAGTGGACTCCACAAAATTAGAAAATTAATGAATGGTTCATTAAGATTTCTAACACTGAAAGTTAAACCTTATAAGATCAATAGGAGGATAAAGATCATTTGACAATGATTTGGCATCAAGTTTTAGACATATGCCTGTTGATTTGATCAACATACAAGTAAGAGATGAAAATTTAGAATGTCTAAAAAATTCAAATCTTACATACTTGTGAATATAGATTCAAAGTAAAATGTCCAATACACTCTTCTATGGGAATGGTGTTAGATGTCGAGGTATTCAAGATCTCATACATATTGATGTATGTGGATCATCTATATCATAATAAACATTATGGATATGTGATATCCATTGATGAGTATGTATGATATGAGATTTCTTCTCTTAACCTAAGAAACATTTGAAATGTTCAAAGATTTCATAATTTTGGTTTAGAACCAAAGTTTGAAGGAAGATGAAATGAATTTGATCTAACCAAGGTAGCTTGTACCTATTAGATGAATTCAAGGAATACCTTATGGAGATGTGAATATCATTTCTATCTCAATCCTCCTAACACACTTAAACTCAACAAAGTTGTAGGGAGATACAATTGGATCATGTGTGACATGATGTGATCAATGATGAATTTTAGCATAATTTCCTCTTAGTTTCCTGGTATATATGTAGTAGAGACTACATTATATATCCTTAATAAGATTCCATGTAAGTAAGCTGGAATCGAGCACTAGAGAGTGATACTTCATTAGGAAAATAAAGGATGGTATTGGATACCTACTTTATAACCTTGAGATTCTTAAAAGATCTCATCTCTGAGAATGTGATTCTTAGAGGATGACTGATGAATACCCATTCATCACTCTTTATTATTTTATTTTAGCTACAAAACCCTTGCAAAACACCATGTATATTCATGTAAATATAATAAATTATCAAAATGCACGCATCTTGTAAATATGCACAATTAGCATGTTTTTGTGCATAAATAAAAGAATAAAGAAATAAAAGAAAAAGAGGGAAATATTTAGAATAAATATTGAGTGACCTAATCCCAAGGGAGGGTTCGGTATGGGCCTGACAACAAAAGAATCCAAGTAGAGAGAGATAGGGAAACTCAATCTTGTGCACATATACCTATGTATATAAATAAAATTATTTTCCTCTACATAAAAATAAATATGTGTTTCTCTCATTTTGTACATATTTATAAAAATAAAACTACAATAAAAATGGGGAAAATAAAAGAAAAATAAAAGTAAATAAAATCTCTCTCATCAGTGTATATAGACCTTGTACATAAAATAACATATCTATTTATTTTCTCTTTGTAAATAATTAATAAAAATCCAAACAAAATCTTTCTATATTCCATATTTCATGGTGTAAATAAATAAAATAAAAATCAGAAAAATAAAAATAAAATAAAAAGAAAAAGAAATAAATCAATTTCTACCTTGTACATAGACCATGTAAATATGTAAATAAACCTATTTATTTAACTAATGTAAATAAATAATAAAAATAAAATAAAAATACCTTTTTATTCCAAATTTTATGTTATAAATAAATAAAATATAAAATTGTAATAATTATATAAAAATAAAGAATTAAAAATAAAAAATAAAAATACATATATGTATATACCTATATATATAATAATAATATAATGTAAATACATAATTTATATTTCAAAAAAATAAATAAAAAACACTAAAAACTAATTTGAAAATAAATAAACATTTTTCACGTTTAAAGTTTTTTGAAATAAAAGCATTTACTATTTTTATTGAATTTTCAAATATTTAATAACTGGTTGCTTCTGATTGGTCCACGGGGGATGTTGACCCCCGGTCAACTCCCTCCCCCTGGACCAGTCGGCCCGGATCTTTGCGCCCCGACCCGATTTCTCATACTTTTCCCTGCTTGATCTGAGCTCCAAATACCCAAACCCCGGGTGCTAATTAACCCTTGATAATCCGAGACCCTCGCCCGCGAGTGTTGCCTAGGGATCTGTGCTCCGAGCAACCCTGCCCGACTCCATTTAGCCAGACCCCTGTCACTATTTAGGTTCTCCTCTGCCGCACATTACCCGCCATCTTTGGCTACACCCCTTTGTCCCAGGACCTCCATCAGCTCCCTTAGAGTGACAGCTATCCGAGCGTGGTGTCGAAGAGAGGAGAGGGAGCCTACAGCCACTGATCCGGCAACCTTTGTCGCCGTGCACCACCGCGAGGTGCGCCCAGCCTCGGACCTCGACGTCCTTGAGGCCAAGACCCCCCAGAGCTTCTTGAGCTCATCCCTAGTTGACTCCCTTCATCAGGTAGACCCGTTAGCTCCTCGTTCATTGTCCATTTTCGATTTTCGCTTCTTAGCTCCACCAGCTCCGCCCTAGTGGCCGGAGCTCCGCCAACCCATCCTATCCATACCGATACCCTCGCCGACTCATCGTCACCCTTCTTTCACGTTCTGAACATCTCGACCTTGGCCACCGGAGCTAGGATCGAGCTGGGCTCCCTCCGTCGCCTTCGCCGGAGCCTTCATCTGCTCGCCCACATCGCTTCTTTTCCCCTTTTTGCGAATAACCCCCGCCGGAGCACTCTTCCGAGCAAGACCTTTGTTTTGCCGGTAAATAAAGAGCAGGTACCCCCCTTGTCCGCGCTTTCACCCCTTCGTCGGAGCTCCTCCAGGTCGCTCGTCCCTCGCCGGACGATCCGACCGTTGGAAGCTTCATCGGAGGCCGTCACCCGACGCGGAGAGTCATCGCGAGGAAGACCCTCCTCCCCGATCGTTCATCGGCCTGCTGGATCATCTCCGGCGTGCCGGGGAACCTCACCTGGGAGGTGTTCTTCCTCATCCATCGCCAGCCGTCGGATCTCCCCACCGCTCCAGTTCGCATCTCCACCGTCCGCTCTCTGCGATGTCAGACCGTCATATCATGGTCTGACGGGCACGTGCCTCCACCGTTGGATCGTCCAGGCAGTTGCACCAGGACTGCGCATCAGCAGCCAACCACGCCTCGACACCTGGCGCCTCACGTGCGCCATCACGCGCCTCGGCTGGGTAATTGCACCCATACCCCTGCAGCTTTCAGTAGTTATAGTTTAGTTTATTAAATAAATTTTCTCTCTGGGATATTTTGCACATAGGACCTTGATGTTTATTTTATTTGCATTTTCGTCCCTACCTGTGTGAGACACGTGCTTCGTCACGTGATATTTGGACAAATTGCATGTTTAGGGCTGTGGTTTTTACTGTGTTATGAAATGAAACTTTAATTTCCATATTTGCAGTTATACCCCTGTGCGTGGTTTTATTCAACATGTGCTGAATATCTGGGATTTTTGCGCTTTTTATCCTACAGTTTTCACACGTGTTATGTTTTAGCCCTGGAAATATGTTTTGTTTGCATTTAGGTTTCTATGCACTGTGAGTCTTTGTTTTTATTGAATAAAATAGCAAATTAAATCCAAATTAGGTGAAATTTGGACACGTGGCTCCTGTCTCTGTGTAAAAATTTCTCTAAATTTTTGGTACATTTTGGAGGCATTTTGATATTTTTAATAATTCAAAAACAGTGTTTTTTGTGACTGTCTGACTTAGAAAACCAAAGAAAAATATTAAAACTATTTTAAAAATTCAAAAAAAATTAGGGACACTTAGTTTTAGTGTGTTTTATTTTCTGCCCAATTTTGGTGCTTTTTGGAAAATTAAAAAACACTAAAAATCTTATAAAAAATATAAAAAATTCTATAAAAATCAAAAAAAATATAAACTCTTTTCCA
The DNA here is from genome assembly GCA_037367405.1 of Ottelia alismoides. Lineage (NCBI taxonomy): Eukaryota > Viridiplantae > Streptophyta > Magnoliopsida > Alismatales > Hydrocharitaceae > Ottelia > Ottelia alismoides. The sequence continues at coordinate 314,072 of JAZKJV010005465.1, forward strand.
GTAGCTTAGTTTTTGTTTATACTTTTCATAAAATTTACCTCCAGATTTTTATAGGTCCATTTTATATTTTTAATGGACCTTTCAAGTCTGGCTGGACAATGATTCCCTATTTTTGTCTTTCTTAATTTTTAAAAAATCGTATAAAAATTAGAAAAATCTGAAAAATTCACCAAAACACTAAAAAGACCTAAAAAACATAAAAACATTTTTGTTTGAATTTTTGGAGCATTTTGAGTGATTAAATAATTTGTTGAGTGTTGCTTGCTTTTGCCTTTTTCTTCTTTTTTCTCATTATTAAAAATCCAAAAAAATCTAAAAATAATTACAATCCACCAAAAAATATTTTATTCTTTTTTATTGATTTTAACTACTTCGTAGGCCGCGAGGCCAATTCGTGCTCCCTGAGACTCACCCTGGGTGCTATACTAGGTTAATAATTTAGCGAGGACCGCTTCCTTGTTTTTGATTGATTTTATCTCTTTATTTGGTGGTTCTATCCTTATTTTCTTGATTGGTCGATTACCGTGAGATCCGGGTCGCAACGACCCTTGTCTACCTTTACCCGAATTTTATGGAGTTTTGCATTTTCAACTCATCAGAATGGCACCGTTGCCGGGGAGCACGGCTTAGTAGTTGTGTTTGTTTTCTTTTTGTTTTGTTTTATTTTTCGTGGGTTTCCGCGACTTTTCTTTCATCCGCGGCTTTTCGCGGCTTTTTGTTTTTCATTTGTTTTCATTTTCTTTCATTTTCTTTTATTTTGTTTTTGTTTGTCTTGTGTTTATTTTTATTTTTCTGCATATAGCTTGCTTTTTTTATTTGTCCTATTTATTTTTATCTTGGTTTGACACTCTGCTTGTTTTCTTGCGAGGGCCTGAGGACCGAGGCGGCTTCTTCGGAAGACGAAGCAACCGCGGGTGTCGGAAGCAGCTTCCTTCTCTATGAAGCCGCAGGAGAGCACAAGGAGCGAGCTGAAGTGCGGGAGCCGCGGAATAGCCGCAGAGTAGCTTAGTGTAGATTAGTTTACTTTCAGCTACATTTTATTAATTGTAATAATACAGGGACAGAGACTTGAACTTTGGAGACTATCGGGGTCTGTTTCGCCGAGCACCGGTGTGCTCGGGGGACCTCACCGGATTTTTTGCAGTTTTTTCACGGTTTTTGACCGTTTATTTACTGCCTTACTGATTCACGCGGTTTTCAGCCCTAGCTTAGGATTTTTACTGATTGCGACGTAATAATCAGGGTCCACACACCTAATAACTTGCATGTACCTATTAGATCGTAATTGGACCAAAATAAAAATTAATAAAAAAGACTACTTGGTCACTTGAGGGGTCCCGAGCCGCTAGAGGTCGTATACAACGCTGGTAGGACCCGTTGTGGCAGGCATCGATCTGCATCCGAGACCGGACACTGACCCCTCCTGTTGACCATTTAGTCATCTGTTCTTTCGAGTAGAACTACTTTGTTTAGGGCCAGTTTTCCACTTGCATCATATAGGTAGTTTATATTATGTCTTTATTTTATGCACGGATCATCTTGCATGTAGATTGCTGGAGTCAGGTACGCATCTCTTGCTCTGCATGCATCATTGATTTCCCACGCATCAGCTTTTTCGTCTTCTCCCCCCCATTTTTGGACTTAAAATAATCAGGAGAACCGAAAAATTCATTAGACGTTGTTTGCTTTGAAAAATATCTAAAAAATAAAAAACCATAAAATTGGGACTGCTAAACAAACTTGACCCTAAAAGACACCTCACCTGAAAAATTTGTCTTGGGGAGAGCAACCCCCTCATTGTCTGGTTTGTATGTGCGAGAGAGTGACCCGCACCCTAGGCTAGAGCCACATCTGAACCCTCTTCAGACTACTGCTTCTGGGCTAGTCGTTCTCCAGTGAGGATCATTCCGGTCTCCGGTAAAGCGGGCCGCGATATCCTTAATAGAGCGAGCTGATCGGGTAGCCAGTAAACGGTCCGCGGCTTGTACTGGCTGGGAAAGATCTAGCTCGGGGTCGGGACAGTCTCCTGGAAGTGTCGGATTCCCAACAGGTCACATAACCGCTCTGCTATCCTGACATGATCACCTAATAAAATTGACAAGATAATTGACCGAACTCTTACGGTCTTCGGCTCGTGTTGAGTAGACGAACTCGGGGGTTTGTTTGCTCATCTTGTTTGTTTCTAGATCCCATCCGCCCGACTCACCAGATCAAGATGATGGGCAGGAGATCCCTTAGGCAGCTTCTGGCTGCACCGCTTTTCAGCACTCCATCCCGTTCATCTAGGTTGGTTCGCGAGAGCCGAGACCCGCTCTCCGAACCCGAGTTCGATTCCACCCTATTCACCATTGACCACCCTTCTTTCATACATGAGATGCTAGTGCCATTTGAGAGACAACAATCAGATTTATCGGCACCTGAGTTTGTGTATTTTGCCTTTGCAGAGACCATGACCGACAACAGCGACGACCGCACCGGAGGTCCCCGACCTGAGCAGACGTATGTCCTGGACTAGGGTGCGATCAACACCACCCTGATCACCTCCCTCGAGATGATGCAACAACAGCTTAGGGATCATGGTGTGTTTATGATTGAGATGAGGAGAGAGATGGAGCAGATGAGAGACGACCACGAGCAGCGCGGGCCCGGAGACGGACCGAGGGGACCCAATGAGCCGGCAGCAGCAGCAGCCGCAGCAGCAGCCACCGCAGTAGCAGCAGCACCAGATCAGCCGAGATGGATGCGAGAGTTGCACAACCCCGGATCGACACTGACGCACCAGTGGGTAGTACTACCAGCGATCGTGGGGGACTTCAAGTCCCCCCCGAACAGACTTCAGCTCCTACCCCGTTTCAATGGGCTCACTACTGAGGAGCCCCATCTACATCTCCAGGAGTTTCTGATGATCTGCAGCACCGTCCACGATCGACAGGTGGACGAGGACACCATCCGAATGATCGCCTTCCCCTTTTCACTGGAAGATAGAGCAACCACATGGCTGAAGCATTTGGGGAAGTTTGTATACACCTGGGAGCAGCTCCGCACTGAGTACTTGAACAAGTACTATCCACTCGGGCGGACGAACGCAACGAGGGACTTGATTAGCAACTTCTCCATGCTCCCCAACGAGCAGTTCCATGAGGCATGGGAGAGGTTCAGAGAGCTGACTGACAGATGCCCGCACCATGATATCATGAAGCTGAACCTAGTTCAGAGCTTCTTCTACGGGTTGACACCAGAGCTGCAGGGCCTGGTGAATGCTTCGTGTGGCGGTTCTTACTTCGCCAAGGATGAGGATCAGGTCTAGGCCATCTACGAGGAGATGGCCGAGAACTATACAGTGATGTCCCATACCCGACTCCACACTCAGGGACGCCCCCAGCCCCAGTCCGTGCAGTACCAGAGGATAGCACGGGTCGATGCCAATCCTTCTACTTCGTCCGCAGCAGCCACACAGTCTGAGTCTACAGCCGCAGAAATGGGGATCATCAGCGAGAAGCTGGACCGGATCGAGCTGATCGAGAAGAAGCAGTGCAGGGTATCACGTAGATGGATCAGATGGCACCGACGCTGAGTGACCTGAAGACAAAGATCATGTGTCTCCAGGAGGCACAGACGGCTTCTCAGCCCTGCCTTCAGGCACGAGGAGATCTGAGCAGCAGTGGCAGTTCGTCCCAGCGCTCCAGTCAGCCGGGATAGATTCAACTTGTACAGGCGGAGCCGTACTAGCAGCCACAACCGTACTACCAGTCGCCACCATCCCCAAACACTCAGATGGTGGTCTACCAGCCGGATCAGCCCCTGACAGTAATCCCTCCACCCACCTACGAGCCGAAGCCGTTGATGGATGTCTACGGGATTTGGTACGACCGACCCAGCCTGGTATCCGACGAGACCATCCCGGATTCCATTGGTCAGCCGGATGTGCCAGTTCCCAGCAGCAACCTCCAGTTCAGGGTGGCCAGTATGGCCATCAGCGAGAGCACCAGCAGCCCCAACCCCCAGTACACCACCACCAGCAGTAGTCATCCCAGCCACAGCACCAGCAGTATGGTCCTCGTCCCTATCAGCAGGGACAATCTTGGAGGCGAGAGCAACCTCAGCAATATCATCACCAAAAGTACCCCTCTCACCCGCACCAGCCACAACAGCAGCCTCACTACCAGCGAGGCCACCCGTCGGGTTCTCATGGGCCGACCTATGAGAACCATGCCCTGGAAGACCTAGCCCGCCTCGTGACAGAGCAGCAGGCTACCTTCAGACGGGAGATGGATGAGTTCCGCCAGGAGATGCAGGAGATCGTGAGAGGGAAGACCGCTATCCCTGCCCAGATTGAACCAAACCCGAACTATATGAAGAGGAAGTCTGAGCAGGTAGATTTCACAGAATATGCCACTCCTAGTGATTCATTTGATGATATGTCTGCATATCTATTTGATACTGATTTTGTCACACTTAGGAGCGGTAGGATGCCAGCAGGCGGTGCCTCTTCTAAGCGATGCCCCCATGCCACTTCCAGAGCGCCAGACGAGGAGTAGCGCGGTACTGATGCCGCGAGAGATGACGACGGTGATGCTGACGCCACCATGGATGTGGATCCTGCCGACGATACTGAGGCTGTTGCTTCACCAGCTGGAGGAGGTGGTACTGACGCCACCATAGTTGCCGAGCCAGAGCGCGGTGCTGATGCTGCGAGTCGACATGCCGAGGGTGGTACTGAGGCCACCATTTCTACTTATGCCAGTCATGTTGTCTTTCAGTCTGTACATGTACCACAGGACACTTCTGGAAATAAAGGAAAGGGTTTATTTTATTCTGATCCACCTGTGGTGCATGATGATGTATGTGTGGATTCTGCCGTGCTTGAGCAGCCTAGACCCTCTCATAGTCCTTCATCTGAGAAGGACCCAGTGATCCCCTTTCCCAGAGCACTCCATTTGGGTAAGGGACAGAAAAAAGAAAATCAGAAAAAGAATCAGCAGGTAGAGTTCAGCCAGCAGATGATCTGCAGATTCCATATTCAGCTGACTCTCCAGGAGGCCTTGGAGCACATCCCTCTACTCTAGAGATCACTCAGAGACATGACCACAATTAGGAGGAATAGGAGGAACCATCAATCTGAGATCCATGTGCTTACTCGTGCCACTTATTTCGCGATTCAGAACCGTCTGCCAGCCAAGAGGCCAGATTCAGGAGCCCCGTATGTCAGATGCCACATCCATGAGCAGAGGTTCGACCGCACTCTATTAGACAACAGTTCTTCGATCAACCTACTTCCGGCAGCCCTTCTCGACCGCTTCGAGTTGGGCACTCTACGACTGAGCAGGACGGTCCTTCAGTTTGCTGATCGATCTGTCAAGAGGCCGAAGGGATTGCTGAGGGACGTTGTCATCACGATTCAGGGCCTGAAATTTCCCGTGGACTTTGTTATGTTGGACATGGAGATCCCTGAGTCTATGACCGATACCCCCATCATTCTAGGTCGCCCGTTCTTGGCCACAGCCAAGGCGGTGACCGACCATGATAGCGGGAAGGTATACTTTCGCATCGAGGGCGGGAGTGTACAAATAGAGACGGTCGAGGATATCATAGCCAGAGATTCAACTTGCTCAGAGCTGACCACAGATTCAGAGCAGATGACAGATTCAGGGCGAGACATCCACCAGGACTGCGATTTTGTGATCATAGATGATGAGGTAGTTTGGACAGATCCAGTCGCACTTGCCATCCTCTCACCTTCAGAGTTCGCTGATGCAGAGACGCCAGCAGAGGAGAGCTTGGAGAGCGCATTCCTGGTCTAGGATACCTTTTAGGCAGCAGAGCTGGTTCCCGACCGCGAGACAGAGATTATTTGTGAGTTTGATACAGATCCCTCAGAGTCAGATGTTGATTGGGCAGAGTTTGATGATTTTAGACCGTGTCTGACTTCCACTGAGCCTACAGCTAGGGAGGAGGTTGATGCCATGCAGAGCAGAAACAACCCATTAGAGCAGCCTTCTCCAGATACTGATTGTGAGCGAGAGTTTCCATTCTCCCATGCAGATTTGGCAGCGTTCACTCATACTTTTCAGAGGCTAGACTCGCCAGCACCTACTTGTCCAGAGCTGAAGCCTCTTCCTGCGTCGCTGAAGTATAGGTTCCTTGCGAGCGAGCATGAGATGTACCCAGTCAATATCTCCGCCAATTTGACTGGAGAGCAGGAATCCCGTCTGATGGGGGTTCTTGAAAAGAACCGCAAGACGATAGGATGGAGTGTAGCCCATCTCCAGGGGATAAGTCCGGCCCTGTGCTCCCACCATATCTATCTCGAGAAGGAGGCAAAGCCGTCGCGTGAGTTCCAGCGGCGGCTGAACCCAAATCTGCGAGAGGTTGTCATGAAGGAGATCTCGAAATGGTGGAGCGTCGATTTTATCTACCCCATCTCCGACTCCAAGTGGGTTAGTCCATTGCATGTGGTGCCCAAGAAGACGGGCATCACTACAGTTGTCAGCGAGTCTAGAGAGGAGATCGCTACCCGGGTACCCACTTCTTGGAGGGTCTGCGTGGATTACAGACGACTCAACTAGGCCACCAAGAAGGATCATTTCCCCCTGCCCTTTATTGATCAGATCATTGCGAGACTGGCAGGGAAGAGCCATTACTGTTTCTTGGATGGGTACTCCGGCTACAATCAGGTGGCCATCGCACCCGAAGACCGGGACACGACCACCTTCACCTGTCCCTTCGGGACATATGCCTTCAGACGCATGCCATTTGGGCTATGCAACGCCCTGCGACATTTCAGAGATGCATGCTGTCTATCTTTTCGGACATGGTGGGGGAGTACTTGGAGGTCTTCATGGATGATTTCTCGGTCTACGGCGACAGATTCAACTCCTATCTTGACTGCTTAGACCGAGTCCTTCAGCGATGCATTGAGGTTCACCTTGTGTTGTCTTGGGAGAAGAGTCACTTCATGGTGACTCGGGGGACGGTGCTTGGCCATATCATCTCCAACAGGGCATGGAGGTTGATCCGGCCAAGGTGGATGTCATTAGAAAACTCGCGCCACCATCCAACTTGCGGTAGTTACGGTCTTTTCTGGGGCACGTCTGTTTCTACCGATGCTTCATTCATGATTTCAGTAGGATTGCCCGACCGTTGACTGATCTGCTGACGAAAGGCACCGAGTTCCTTGTCGATGACAAGTGTCTATCGTCGTTTGAGACTCTCAAGAGCTGTGTTGTAGAGGCTCCTGTTCTCCAGCCGACTGATTGGTCTCTCCCATTCGAGATCATGAGGGATGCCTTCGATTTTGCCGTAGGGGCCGTGCTGGGACAGAGGAGGGATGGAGTTCCATTTGCTATTCACTACGCTAGCCGTACATTGGATGCGGCACATCGGAACTACACAGTCACTGAGAAGGAGATGCTAGCCGTAGTTTTTGCCCTAAATAAGTTCAGATCTTACATCATTGGATCTAGAGTGACCATCTACACTGACCATACCGCCATCAGGTACCTCATGGCAAAGAAGGACGCCAAAGCCATATTGACCAGATGGATCCTTCTACTCCAGGAGTTTGACATAGAGATTAAGGATAAGCCTGGAGTCAAGAATGTGGTGACGGATCATCTCTCCCGATTAGAACATCTTGAGGATTCTGAGCAGACTGAGCCTATTTGTGAGACCTTCCCAGATGAGGCGATCCTTGCTATCGCCTCTCTCCCGTGGTACGCCGATATTGTGAGCTTTCTTGTTGCTAAGAAAGTTCCACAAGATTGGCCCAGGCAAAGACTTGAGACCTTCCTTGCGAAGGCCAAGTTCTACCACTGGGAGGATCCCATCCTTTACCATGAGGGAGGGGATAGCGTGTGGCATAGGTGCATTCATCAGGAGGAGCACCATAACGTCCTCACTTACTGCCACCAGCTTGAGGCAGGAGGACATCACTCTGGGAGGATAACAACACAGAAAGTGCTCCAATCCGGCCTATGGTGTCCTACCCTCTTCAAGGACTTTGATGAGTTCGTGAAGAGGTGTACTGACTGTCATAGGATGGGCACTTGTGGACAGCGTGATATGATGCCGATGCAGCCCATTCACTTCTGTGAGGTTTTTGATGCATGGGGCATCGATTTCATGGGTCCATTCCCTAAGAGTCAGGGATTCGAGTACATTCTGTTGGCCGTGGATTATGTTAGTCGTTGGGTTGAGGCTCTCCCCGCCCGAACCGCAGATGCTAGGACTGTTTGCAGATTTTTGAGGAAGCATATCATTTCACGGTTCGGGGTCCCTCGAGTGTTGATATCTGACGGGGGGTCTCATTTCATCAACGACAAGGTAAAGGCCCTTGCTAGCGAGTTCAACATAGACCATTGAGTTGCCACTCCATACCACCCTCAGACGAATGGTCTTGCTGAAGTGTCGAACAGGGAGATCAAGACTATATTGCAGAAAGTCGTCCGCCCTGACCGAAAGGATTGGTCACAACTTTTGGACTTGGTCTTGTGGGCATATAGGACGTCTTTCAAGACGCCTTTAGGTACGTCTCCCTTTCGCCTCGTTTATGGCAAGGAGTGCCATTTACCTGTTGAGTTGAGACATAGGTCACTTTGGGCTGTCACTGATATACTTTTGGATCCAGAGCATGTAGGAGATCAGAGGAGGGCAGAGTTAGCAGCCTTGGAGGAGGTTCGTGATACCGCCTTTTCAAACAGCCTACATTATAAGGAGAGAGTGAAGGAGTGGCATGATTCTCATATCAACCACAAGCATTTTGAGACAGGACAGAGAGTATGGTTGTTTGATGCTAGGCTTCGTCTATTTCCAGGGAAGCTACAAAGCAAATGGAAGGGATTGTATTTGGTGAGAAAGGTACACGACAATGGGAGTATAGATATATCTGAGTTGTCTTCTGAGAGTACCTTTCGAGTGAACGGCCAGCGGCTCAAGCCATATCTAGATCATGAGCCGCGGGTCATTGATGTTGCCCCGATTCATTTTGCGTGAGATGTGGTCTCTTGACTCACATCTATTGCATCTCACGGCTGATTATCATTGTTCTTCCGACTTGTATAGATCCAGTTGTCCATATCACACATTCTTCAGTCCAACACCCCATTTACATCTTCGACGTTGCTATACTTAGGGTGCACTTTACCCTCAGTATAGGGGGTGTGAGACTTTTGAGTTTCTTTTGATTCTTTCTACCTCTGTTTTGTTGCCTATACTTAGGGATATTTTACCCTAAGTATGGGAGGGGGGGGGTAGACTCTGTACATTCTCACTCGGCTTTCCTTTGTGTACAACCTGCTATACTTAGGATTATTTGATCCTAAGTATAGGGGAAGCCCGAGATCTCTTGCATTTCTATTCTTTCATTCGTCTTTGTATATAGCCTTCCTTTTCACTTCCCTATACTAAGCACGAGTTATGTCTTCTTCATCGCTCTTGACTCTGAGGACATCGTTCGAGCTAAGTATAGGGGGTGTGTATATATTTCATATATACTTTAGCCATAACTCGTATTTTGTGTGAGTGTGTTAATAAATAAAAATGGCTAAAACCCAAAAATCCATAAAAATTAAAAAATTTTCCTTGTAAATAAATATTCTTTTATTGCACATACATAGCTAGTTGTACAAATTATTTTTGTAAAAATGTTTGTAAAAACTTTTTGTGTAAATAGTTTGTAAATATTTTGATATCAAAATTATGTATATAGTACAAAATTTTTCTAAAATGTTTTGAAAATCAAAAGTTTGCAAAAACCTTGTGTAAATTTGTGTAAATATTTTGCAAAACTTGCATTCATGCATACATCCATGTTTTCAAAATATTTTTTTTTCAAAAATTTTGCACATGTGTAAATATTTTGTAAATTGCATCTTTGTAAATATTTGTATAGTTTTTCCTGGATTATAGTTGACATTTAAACTAGCCTGGAATTAAATTGGAAAATGGAGCTTGGTTAAGATCTTAATCCACCTAATTATAAGAGGAACCTTATTGGGCTTAGGGTTGAGACTTTTCAGGTCCATGGTGACTTGATTCTTTGAGTCCACTAGGCTATGATCATATGTCATCTCAATGAGCCTAAGTAGAGCACTTAACAACACACACATGACTCATATAGACAATGGCTTGACTTGGACCCGCACTTTACACCGAGCTCTCTACGGATGAGGTGGTGAGGAGGCAGTCTTCCTTGACTTGGGGTAGCATATGAGTGTAGTACTTCTAGGCGGAACCTCTCTTCTTCTTATAGTGAAGGAAGTGCGTCTCAACTTGGTCTGGTTGCCATGAGGTCTAACGACAGGAGTTGTGGGTTGCAATAATGCTTCAAAAGTGGGATAGTCTACTGGCTCAAGAGGAAAAACTCCTTATGTATATATGTTGCACCTTGTAAATATGTTGTACAGATGCACATTGAAAAAAAATGCAAAAAGAAAATAACTCCAAAAAGTGGTGGGTCTGAGAGAAAATGATAATCCCACCGGAGTGTATATAGTGCAATAAGCAAGGCTTGAGACTCATGTTCCATCTTATGTAGCTTGCAGCAGGGAGACTTAGCTACACTGGTTGAGCTCCCAAGGATACATGGCTACACTGGCCATGGTCCATTCTCTTCTTCCCCCTCTTCTTGAGCCGGTTTAACTTGAACTTAGAAGGGAATACCCCGCTCCTCGAGGAAAGAGTGGCCAGACTAGGGTCATAGAGTTACCTTGTTGGAGAGGGTTGTAATTTTGCTACTTATGAGGTGAAGAGCTATACCTCACATACACTGTACAAGGAAATATTCAGTCTTCAGGGTTTGTGTATGTAGACTTGTTCTGATCTGGATTATTGAGGAGTCTTGACTATAGATTAGTGGATCTTAGAGGCTGTTAAGTTTTAAACCTAAGTCCAAATAAGGTTCCTACACATTAATAATCCAAAGATCTGACCGAGCTCCATATTTCAAATTAATGAAGGCAAGTTTAATAATCAGCATTGATCCATGCATTTCTCCTCTTTTTCCTTTTCCTTTTCTTTTTCACTTCTTTTTCAAATAAGTGTTTGCTAAGGGACTAGCAAAGTTAAGTATAGGGGGGTGATGAATACCCATTCATCACTCCTTATTCTTTTATTTTAGCTACAAAACCCTTGCAAAACACCATGTATATTCATGTAAATATAATAAATTATCAAAATGCATGCATCTTGTAAATATGCATAATTAGCATGTTTTTGTGCATAAATAAAAGAATAAAGAAATAAAAGAAAAAGAAGGAAATATTTAGAATAAATATTGAGTGACCTAATCCCAAGGAGGCTCAGTATGGGCCTGACCGCAAAAGAATCCAAGTAGAGAGAGATGGGGAAGCTCAATCATGTGCACATATACCTATGTATATAAATAAAATTATTTTCCTCTACATAAAAATAAATATGTGTTTCTCTCATTTTGTACATATTTATAAAAATAAAACTAAAATAAAAATGGGAAAAACAAAAGAAAAAGAAAAATAAATAAAATCTCTCTCATCGGTGTATATAGACCTTGTACATAGAATAACATATCTATTTATTTTCTCTTTGTAAATAATTAATAAAAATCCAATAAAAATCTTTCTATATTCCATATTTCATGGTGTAAATAAATAAAATAAAAATCAGAAAAATAAAAATAAAAGAAAATGAAAAAGAAATAAAATCAATTTCTACCTTGTACATAGACCATGTAAATATGTAAATAAACCTATTTATTTAACTAATGTAAATAAACAATAAAAATAAAATAAAAATACATTTTTATTCCAAATTTTATGTTATAAATAAATAAAATATAAAATTAGAATAATTGTATAAAAAATAAAGAATTAAAATAAAAATTAAAAATACATATATGTATATACATATATATATAATAATAGGGAAAAGGGATCCTACACCCAGGGGTGTAGGTAATTACCTACACCCAGTTCTTTTTTTCAATATTTTTTTTTATTTTTTTTGAAATAAAACTTTTGGGGAATTAGATCACTATATATCACCATGGTGTCATTCCAAATTCAATTTAATTCAAGACTTCTATCATCTCCATCAAGACTACCAAATTTTAACGATCTCAGAATTGCTGAAATTTACCCATTCTAGATGAACATGTTAGGAGTATTTGTTTTGCATGAAATTTAAAAAACATATTCCCCACAATATATTAAGAAAATCCCCCAAAGGTTTCCTTCAAAAAAATTCAAAAATAATGAGAAAAAAGGCTGGGTGTAGGTAATTACCTACACCCCTGGGTGTAGGCTCCCAGCTCCCATAATAATATAATGTAAATACATAATATTTATTTCAAAAAATAAATAAAAATCACTAAAAATTAATTTGAAAATAAATAAACAATTTTCATGTTTAAAGTTTTTCGAAATAAAAGCATTTACTATTTTTTATTGAATTTTCAAATATTTAATAACTGGCTGCTTCTAATTGGTCTACGGGGGATGTTGACCCCCGGTCAACTCCCCCCTTGGACCAGTCGGCCCGGATCTTTGCGCCCCGACCCGATTTCTCATACTTTTCCCTGCTTGATCCGAGCTCCAAATACCCAAACCCCGGGTGCTAATTAACCCTTGATGATCCGAGACCCTCGCCCAGAGTGTTGCCTAGGGATCCGTGCTCTGAGCAACCCTGCCCGACTCCATTTAGCCGGACCCCTGGCACTATTTAGGTTCTCCTCTGCCGCACATTACCCGCCATCTTTGGCTACGCCCCTTCGTCCCAGGACCTCCATCAGCTCCCTTAGAGTGACAGTTATTCGAGCGTGGTGTCGTAGAGAGAAGAGGGAGCCTCCAGCCACTGATCCGACGACCTTCGTCGCCGTGCGCCGCCACGAGGTGCGCCAAGCCTCAGACCTTGACGTTCCTTGAGGCCAAGACCCCCCAAAGCTTCTTGAGCTCATCCCCCGTCGACTCCCTTCATCAGGTAGACCCGTTAGCTCCTCGTTCATTGTCCATTTTCGATTTTCGCTTCTCAGCTCTACCCTAGTGGCCGGAGCTCCGCCAGCCCATCCTATCCGTACCGATACCCTCGTCGACTCATCGCCACCCTTCTTTCATGACCTGATCATCTCGACCTTGGCCACCAGAGCCAGGATCGAGCTGGGCTCCCTCCTCCTCCTTCGCTGGAGCCTTCATCCGCTCGCCCACGTCGCTTCTTTTCCCCTTTTTACGAATAACCCCCGCCGAAGCACTCCTCCGAGCGAGACCTTTGTTTTGCAGGTAAACAAAGAGCTGGTACCCCCCTTGTCCGTGCTTTCACCCCTTCGTCGGAGCTCCTCCAGGTCGCTCGTCCCTCGCCGGACGATCCGACCGTTGGAAGCTTCATCGGAGGCTGCCACCTGACGCGGAGAGTCATCGCGAGGAAGACCCTCCTCCCCGATCGTTCATCAGCCTGCTGGATAGTCTCCGGCATGCTGGGGAACCTCACCTGGGAGGTGTTCTTCCTCATCCATCGCCAACCGTCGGATCTCCCCGCCGCTCCAGTTCGCATCTCCACCGTCCGCTCTCTGCGATGTCAGATCGTCAGATCATGGTCTGACGGGCACACGCCACCCACATTCGCCACGCGCCTCCACCGTTGGATCGTCCACGTGGCTGCAACAGGACCGCACATCAGCAGCCGTCCACGCCTCGACACCTGGCGCCTCACGTGCGCCATCACGCGCCTCGACTGGGTAATTGCACCCATACCCCAGCAACTTTCAGTAGTTATAGTTTAGTTTATTAAATAAATTTTCTCTCTGGGACATTTTGCATATAGGACCTTGATGTTTATTTTATTTGCATTTTTCCCTGCCTGTGTGAGACACGTGCTTCGTCATGTGATATTTGGACAAATTGCATGTTTAGGGCTGTGGTTATTACTGTGTTATGAAGTGAAACTTTAATTTCCATATTTGCAGTTATACCCCTGTGCGTGGTTTTATTCAACATGTGCTGAATATCTAGGCTTTTTGCGCTTTTTACCCTACAGTTTTTGCACGTGTTACGTTTTAGCCCTGGAAATATGTTTTGTTTACATTTAGGTCCCTATGCACTGTGAGCCTTTGTTTTTATTGAATAAAATAGCAAATTAAATCCAAATTTGGTGAAATTTGGACACATGGCTCCTGCCACTGTGTAAAAATTTTCCTAAATTTTTGGTACATTTTGGAGGCGTTTTGATATTTTTAATAATTCAAAAACAGTGGTTTTTGTGACTGTCTGACTTTGAAAATCAAAGAAAAATATTAAAACTATTTTAAAAATTCTAAAAAAATCAGGGACACTTAGTTTTAGTGTTTTATTTTCTGTCCATTTTTGGTGCTTTTTGGATATATAAAAACCTTACAAATTAAAAAAGACTAAAAATATTATAAAAATTCTAAAAAATTCTATCAAAACCAAAAAAATACAAACTCTTTTCCAGTAGCTTAGTTTTTGTTTATACTCTTCATAAAAATTACCTCTAGAGTTTTATAGGTCCATTTTATATTTTTAATGGACCTTTCAAGTCTGGCTGGACAGTGATTCCCTATTTTTGTCTTTCTTGATTTTTAAAAAACTGTTTAAAAATTAGAAAAATCTGAAAAATTCACCAAAAACACTAAAAAACCCTAAAAAACAAAAAAACATTTTTATTTGAATTTTTGGAGCATTTTGAGTAATTAAATAATTTGTTGAGTGTTGCTTGCTTTTGCCTTTTTCTTCTTTTTCCTCATTATTAAAAATCCAAAAAAATTCTAAAAATAATAAAAATCCACCAAAAAACATTTTATTCTTTTTTTATTGATTTTGACTACTTCGTAGGCCGCGAGGCCAATTCGTGCTCCCTGAGACCGACCCTGGGTGCTATACCAGGTTAATAATTTAGCGAGGACCGCTTCCTTGTTTTTGATTGATTTTATATCTTTATTTGGTGGTTCTATCCTTATTTTCTTGATTGGTCGATTACCGTGAGATTCGGGTCGCAACGACCCTTGTCTACCTTTACCCGGATTTTGTGGAGTTTTGCATTTTCGGCTCATCAATGACTCTCTTGAGAATCAAGATGAAAATGAAGTAAAGGAACTCATTTAATCTTGAGATGATAATGGGGCTCCAAATGGAAACTAAAAGGATAATTAAAGATGAAACACTAATACCTCTTCAAATGAGTTTGAGGATGTATTCCATGTGTCAGTTAAGTCTGATAATGATCGGATTTCATGTGATGAAACTCCTGAGGATCATGACATGGAAAGATGGATGTTAGCAATAAAAGTCTAAGGTAGACTTCATATACAAGTGTTGTATATGGACCCTCGAGGATCCACCTATAAGGGTTAGACCCATTAAGGTGTAAATGGATCTTCAAGAGAAAGGGAATCTGATGAGAAGGTAGAGACCTTCAAAGCACAGTTTGTAGCCATGAGCTACACAACAGAAGAGAAGATATTGCTTGCAATGAGACTTGCTCTTCAGTAACCATGCTTAAACCCATCAGAATATTGATGACTTTAGTTATGCAACTTGACTTTGACATCTGCAAGATGAAAGTCAATATTGCATTCCTCTATGAATACCTCTTTAAGGATATTCACATGAAGTAACCCCATGGCTTCATGGTTGAGGAAAACAAGATGTGCAAGCTAAAGAAATCCATCTATGGACTCAAATAAGCTTCTTGTAGATGGAACATAAGATTTGATGAAATTATAAATGTTACGATTTCAGATAGAATCTTGATGAACCATGTGAAGCTTAGTGGGAGTGCCATTGTGTTCATTATGCTAAATGTAGATAATATCCTAATCATTTGGAATGATATAAGTATGATAATAAGTGTTTTATAGACTGGCTATTTCATATCTTGAAATATGATTTCAAGGATACCTCTTAGATCTTAATTCTGAAGTTGTTCAGAAGCAAAGAGAAGAGGATATTGGGACTGTCACATTTGTAGTACACCTTGGACATATTCCATTTTTTGGAAATTCCAAGAAAGGCTTCCTTCCCTTAAGATTTGGTACTGACCCATCTGAAGGCATAGCACCTCAAAGAGTTGAGGAAGTGAATGCTAGAACTGCTTGCACTTGTGCATCAGTTACGAGAAGCTAAGTGTATGCTAGATGTGTACAAAAGCCAGACATCTGCCATGTAGTGAGCGTATTAAATTGTTACTAATCCTAATATGGAGATAAAATACTTGATTGCAGTAATAACAAAATCTTCAAAGATGACAAGACTTTCGAGATAGTGATCTCCAAGTCTTATCTTCAAGAAATTAAGACTTTATAGATAGTGATCTAAAAAGGTCTTAACTTTGGATACCTTTGGAGATAAAGATCTCCACGAATAAGGGTATTTTGATAAGGATTATGGAAATACTGGTTATGATAATTATTAAGCTGTAGTGTCAAGGACATTATAACTGCTTTATCAAGATTGAGTATTGGTTGCATAAGATGCAACATTCGCATTAGATGCGAGCACTGTTACTGGGGATATGCAAGTGCCGTAAAAGGACTTGGCGTAGTCTCACGGGAATAAAGTGACTGATCAGCTTGCCTAGCTATTTTCTAAATAGCCTATGATTGTCACATGAGTGTGGGTTTAAATGATTAGACCATTAATGGCTCTTTGGGCTAGTGGAAATTGTTGGACATGCGAGCCCACGGCGAGCCATTATGCAATAAATGTTATTGCAGATATCATTCCCTGATCTGAAATAAAGAATAACTAATTTGCATAATAGGTCCCTTAGTATAATTAGGGTTATGTACCATGACCATCTTAATAATCATACACCAGTTGATTCAACTATTGAATCATAGAGGCTGGTGCTTGGATGAATATCTAAAGGGTTAAATTGAGGACTCATGAAGCACCATCGAATGATTGTTAAGAGATGATCTCCAGCCTGATTAGGAGATGGCAATCTTTTCTCACATGGGCTGATATCCGACCGACCTCTTGATGCAGGTCCTCTGTATAGGAATAGAGTTCAGAGGTGTCAGATTAGTTAAGTCAAAGAGTTGACTTAACGAGATCGAGATAACCAAAGTCCTATATCATATGCTGTCACGATACATGCACGCATCCTCTGACCGGAGACAGATGTGTTACTATATGTCTAAGTGTGTACATTTGGCAGACCATTAGGTTGATGACCTAACCAAGATCTATACACCGGCACGTTGGTGTGCATATAAGGGCATATGAGTAATACGATCTCTCAAAGGGATCATACAGGTTCACTACTGAACCAGAAGACATGAGCTCACTCATGAGATATTGGGAACAATCAAATTCCGAGCGCACGATCGTCTCATTTTGGAAGCTTGACTGAATTTATAAGGTTTGATATATATTTTTGGAAAGTATATGATCAAGACCTAGGTATGATATATGCTTTTGGAAAGTGTATGATCGATACCAACTCCCAATGATCAAATGAGAAACTTACTGATAAAACCCTGAAGTAGACAGTATAAAGTTGATCTAATACTTCGCGTTTATTCTGGGTCTTCTAGT
Organism: Ottelia alismoides; assembly: GCA_037367405.1. Taxonomy (NCBI): domain Eukaryota; kingdom Viridiplantae; phylum Streptophyta; class Magnoliopsida; order Alismatales; family Hydrocharitaceae; genus Ottelia; species Ottelia alismoides. The sequence continues at coordinate 331,594 of JAZKJV010005465.1, forward strand.
ATGCAGGATGTACAGGTGTTGGGAATACCTGAGGGTGATGTGATCATAAACGATTGTATAACCATGACGCTTTCATTCCTAGGGAGTGATGAAACGGGTCTGGATTTTAGTGACTCCTCTCAGTAGAGAAGTAATCTGATCTTGGTCCAAATGTTGGACATTGATCTGAATGTGATTCAGATGCAATGACAAGATTAGATTTACGGTCTTGATTTAAGCAGGCATCTATGGGAGGTCCAAGATCTGGATTTAAGATATGATCTCAATATCCAAGTCACTATACGTGGAACAATACAATCGCCCTGTCCTTATCTCCAAGTATACGCGGAGAAATCGCATTATCCTTGAAAGAGTTCATGGATAATTTCATTGTTGATATGTGTATTAAGCATCGAGAAAATTGATAATTAAACATGGATAATATGAATTTGATTCATATTATAAGGAGAGATATCTAAGATAATTAAATGTAATTTAATTAACAATGATGTGAATAATTTGAATGTGATTCATGTTATTTGGGCACATGAGAAAAAGGATATCCAAGATGATTAAATATGATTTAATTATCATAGATATGAATAATATGGATAACACTATCCATATTAATCATATATATTATAAATGTGATTTATAATATATAAGAGAGAGCCATATTGTGTTTTATATTTGTTGATTAATTGTTAATGTGAATGTGATTCACATTGAATGATTAATTGAAAATATAATTACATTTAGTTTTGGGTTGTGAATGAGATTCACATTTTTTTTCAATGGCTTGATTGATATTTTCCAAAAGATAATTTGGAATTATTTTTTGTGAAAAATATTTCGACAAGAGTTATAGGAGATATCATGAGATAATGAGATCTCATGATATATCAATGAGATTGACCAAGTCCCCTCTAATAAGAGAGGACGGCTACAACTCCTCTAGAGGAGTAGAGTAGCCGTCCCCCCTTTTTAGGAGAGGACCATGGTCTTCTCATTACCCTATCTCTAGTCAAAAGTGATTTAATTTGAGATTAATTATATTGATTTATCAATGATAATTAATTTGAATTAAATCACTTGTTGTTGTGTTTTACCAACAACAATCCTAGCCGTTGAAAGGGACACAATCAATCTCATCCGTTGATTGTGTGTTGTCCATGGATTGGGATCCATGGACTCCCAAAACCCTATATAAGAAGAGGCACCCCTTGCTCTTCTTGACACTCGACATCAATAAATGCTCTCTCTCTCTCTCTCTTTTCTCTCTACACGCCTACTCTCTCTATCTCTCATGTGGCCGTCCACCATGGATGCCCTAGAGAGATCCTCCATCGCCGTAGCATCGTCGTTGTGCTGCCCGATAGTTTGCTCGTGGATCTCCGTCTACTTCTGCGTGCCTTGCTCGTGAAGTAGACGTCGTATCTCGTTTGTCGAGATCAGGAGATCCGTGGCTTGGATCATCAACATGGATTGCGAGAAGCACGCGTCTCATCCACGCGCTCGCAAGCGTCTCCTCCATCGGATCAGACTTGAGACAGGAGGTATCTTTGTTTAGAGACTCGATCACAACCACGCTTCAAGAGGTAATCCTATTACTTGTTTGTGGTTTAGACGAAACGATCCGAGAAGTGTTCTTGGATCATGTGGTTTCGTCATATAGAAAATTTTAATTTCTGCTGCATCGAGCAACTAGTGTGACTAGTCACTCCCGATCGCATTCGATGCGATCATCACGCTTCCGTGATGCGCTTGAGGATTTTTCTCATATCCTTCAGTCCCCGCTGCTCACGACCACGTACAATCACCCTACTCATGAGTATGTCCTGAAACACAAGAGAAGATGGATCAAATATGGCCCAACAATACAGATCCTTAGTAATTTGACTAACGGAAAGTAAATTCATCTGAAAGTCAGGAGCATATAAAATATTATGAAGACACATAGATGGTGTCAGATGCACCCCCCATCATGTAATTGATAAATGGTCACCATTGACAATGACAACCCATCTACCTGGTGGTATGGTCTTGTAGGACCTCAATTATGTTCTATCTCCATAAAGATGATGAGAAGCACCGGAGTCCATAATCCATTATGTCATATCTGTACCGTTACTACTAGTGAACGCATACGCGATATCTGAGGAGCTTGAAGAGGCTTTGGCTACGTCATAGGTGGAAGACAAAGTGTCCCACATCGCCTTAGCGGTGGGCTGATGGAGTATATCATTGGCGATCTCTATTGCCAATTTACTTGAAAGCCAAACCTTGGCATATGCATCATTCGCCTCCCATGAGGCATTATCCCCAGTCTTCTCAGCAGGCTCTTCCTCGGTAAGAATGTGTTTCTTACCTGTAGACTTCATCATACTCATGAACTGCATAGTCCACAGTTCATAGTTTGACCCATCCATCTTCACAATAGGTGCAGGACCTCTGAAGGCGCATGTGGAAGGAATATCGGCTTTGCTTTCTGACATGATGATAAGAGAAGACTAGAGTTGTAGACTAGATAGACTTTTTTTCTACACTGACATGTATGGGTTTGGTGGCATGTGTAGACTCAAGCAACCAAACCCATCAAGAAGAAGAAGACTCAGTAGGGACCTACGTGACGGCGGGGTCTAGGTGATGAGGGAAGAGGAGCCTAGGCGGCAGGGGCCTAGGAGGCGACCGAGAGATGCAGCACGAGGAGGCAGTGGGCCTCAGCGGGACCTCGGCAAGAGGAGGGGACCACGGTAGGAGGAGGGACCCTCGACGATTGACCTCGATGACGGTGGAGAGGCGCGACAGGAGGCCCGAGGCGGCGCGTGCGAGAGGGGCTTGAGGTGGGGGCTATGGTTAGGGTTTCGGTACAGGAGCTCCGGTCTAGGATCGTCGCTCTGATACCATGTTGAGAAAAATAGAAAGAGCTCATACATTATGAGAGGCCCCAGGGTTCTCTTATATAGAAGAGGAACCTATTTGGCAAATTACAATAAGTAGAAAAAGGAATAGAAAATAAGAAAGCAGTAATAAAGATAACTAATATCTCAACAATTTAAAACATATCTCAAGATGAATGCATACATTGTTGCAATTTAAAGCTTTAATCATTTGGTAGTCTTGGAGTATGATAGAAAAATTTTAATTTTCGTAATCTATGCTTGTGGGTGTAAGGTAGTATCAAGCCATCTTATTACTGTAGCAATCATATTTTTCCAAGGGAAGTATGTTTAAAATTTAAAATGTACGATGAAGATAAATGGAGTTGAATATGACTTCAAGTTACGTTCTTTGTCTAAAGAAATTAATAATAATAATAAAATAATATAGACTAGTCGATAAATTCTTATCCATCGATTAGAAACTTTTCATCATTTTACTTCATCTCTGATTTCTTTGAGACACATTTTTGTAGGAATTGATTGGCTTTCACAAAGACCACTTAGATAAGACTTTAAGGATTTGAATTCACTGTTAGAATTTAATAGAAATCCATGCATTAAAAGATAAACAAACCTAATTGCTTAATTGGTCTATAGTAAGGAGGGAAGAATTGCCATATTGAGGCTTGGTTTAATGGCTTGATTATTGTCCAACACTATCTTTCCTTTGATTATTACTTCCGCTCTCATTACTCTATCAAAGGATGTTCTATCAAGCATAGTATCCATTTGGATTACCTCAATATGGAACTATATTATAATGGGCTTGTATCAATCTAGGTAATTGCTCGTAGTGGTTGATGGTTTATCATGCTTTGCAAAGATCCACATCTAATGCATTAAATTACCTTCCTTCTAGACGTTCGTTCTTGCATTAAATTTTGTAACTTGGATTCAATCAAATCAAAAGTAACACATACAGACAATAGAGATCATGGCATGGAGCAATGTAATTTATTCATACATATAGAGGTCATAGATCAAACAAATTGATCCTATAGAAAATTTACATCACTATGGATAGGATGTGGCAAATGCCTAGATCTAAAAATTTAACCACATCAGAAATTGGGAAGGATGAGGAATCATGTAAGAAATAGTGAATAAAAAATAATAATGATCTATGCCAGTCATGATGACCTTTACATCTGACTATGCGAGGGTGTGGTGACCCTCAATTGGGTGGGAGATAGGAACCCCAGTTAGGACAGCAGACGCCTAGAGTGCGGGTCTAGGATCCCAGTCCTTTCACAGTTTTTTTATGCGAGCTCGCAATGTTTTTATGTCTCGTTGGGATCCCGACTTTTGACTAGTTCTGTTAACTCTCAGTTTTAGGATACCCATGCAGGGGATCCTCGGTTTTAGTTTTTCGTACGAGCTCGTCTGCCCGTACTGGTCGGTTCCGTCTAGAGTGACTTTTCCGGAGAGTCCCGCTCATGCATCTTAGTAGCGTAGTTTTGGAGTAGATATGTCCTTCTAATGGATTATGGACCACACTTCCATTTAGAGGGCGAGACGGAAGTGTCTCCTTAGGAGACTACCTCACCGCTTGAGTTTTGGTTACTTTTCCGCCAACAGGCTTGGCGATGCTAAATCTACATCATCTATTGTTACATATGAAACAGTTACAGTTAAATTTGGAGGAGTTATAGTTGAACTTGGAATGAAGTATAATATATCTTGACTAAAAGATGAAATCAGGTATAAGTTGTGATGGCTAGAGTTGTTTATAATTAAGTTAATAGACGTATTGAGAACCTAGTTAGGATGCACTATACCTCATCGCATGCCTACGGAGGCACCCCAACCTCTAAGGCACTCTTCATGCCTTAGAGTCATAGTGTGATGTCACACACAGACCAAGATCACATACTATCCACTAAACTTGAAAAATTAAATAAAATCAAGAATCGTTTCAAAACCTCATCTTCCCCATCATAAAAATTCATATTTAAGATCTCTAAATAGCAAGATGTGTATATATATATATATATATATATATATATATGAGCCATTAACCACGATATAGAAATATCCTTCAGGGTAGTTTGAAAATCTTTTTCATAACAAGTAGTAAATTTTTAATTGGTTATGCCTTACTTTGTTTATTTTACAATCACCTTAAATGCCAGCTTGTTTTAATAAGATTCCAGGAAGTACCAACGCTCACTGATGTCTCTTGTACCTTTTATGTGTGGTAGGCAAGCAGCCTGTAACTCAGTAGCTGGTTGATGATTCCATATATACTCTATTATTCAAGATAATACAATTACTTTTGTCATAGTTTTTGTTCTGTATGATGTAAAATACTTTCTTTATCTTTTGTATATTTTTGAGAATACATGTATGTACTGTCAGCTCTTTTGTACATGTTGTTTAAATATATGAAAATTAATGAATGGAAATTGGTGGCACATTCTATTGTTGGTTTTGTGGTTGTTATTTGAATTGTGAATGTCATAGTAGAAACATGAAAAATTTTCCCGTATTTTCATAGAACTTGAGCAATCTTTTATGAATGTAATACCTTGAATGTGTTGTAAAAGGATACATGGATTTGACGGGGTCCACATTTAAAGGCTTCAAATCTTCTCTATAAAAGAATTTCAACTTGTGGATTCGAGTATTGCGCATCTTGGATCTTGATGCTTTGAGTTGTATCTTTAGAAGTCATGCTTCTTTGCTTTGATCGATTATAGTTTTGTTTCAATATCTGATTTCTTTCCAACTTGACACGTTCTTCTTGCATTGCCACAAGGTTCTTCATCGCATGCTTCATCAATGGATTGGGCTCTAGAAGAGATACAAGCATAAAAAAAGTGAATGCATTTAAGTGCAATTTGGTTTATGCACCACGAGATACATCTCCTGTCACCAATTTATAGGGATAGGCTTGAGCAAAACTAAAGTCCTTGGGTAAACTATGAAAATTCTCTTTCTCATGTATACATGAAGGATCATCTAAATGGCTTCTTCATTATTTTTCAATTCATGTGATTGGGGAGTTTTTCTTGAGTTCTCATCAAAGGAATGTTGACTGCTTCCATGACTATCAATGTTTTCTTTTTGGATAACCTACAAGCTTTTCTCCACGAAGATACCTTCCTCATTTTTTGGTCAAACTTTTCAAGATTTTCCATATTGCTAAGAAGAAAACACTTGTCCAAAACAAACAGAAATAGTCTATCCATAGCGAGCGTCTAAAGTATAGCTAAAAAAGAGCCGTCTTTAACTTGGTTGGATCTAAGTCATATTTAAGATATGGCATATTTATGACCATTGTCTAAAAATAAAGGGGCAGATTGGAATCACATAATATTATGCGAGCACATTCATGAAGAGTGTGATTCTTACACTCAACTACACCATTACGAGTTGTCGTTCTAGGAGTAGAGAATTCATGTTTTATTCCAGACTCTGCAAGTACTCGGAAAAATCACATTTTCGAACTCATCACCATGATCACTTTTTAACCTGGTGATAGTGGTTTTTTGTTTACTCTGAAGCAGTTTGGCTAGTTTTTCAAACTCGAAAAAAGCTAAGTCCATGTAAGTCAGAAATAAAATCCATGTACATGAATAGTTGTCTACTACGACAAAACAATGTTGACAACCACGTAAGTTTTTGAATTTTGCAAATCAAACAAGTCTGAATTTAAAATTCATGAAGGTGAAGAGGTGCTTATGAATCTTTTACTATTGAAAGTTGTTATATGGATTTCACCTAGTTCACATGCGGAACACATGTCCAACTCCTTATTGGAGTGTTTACGTAGGTCTTTAAAAAAGGCCGAGTTTGCTAAGTCCATTGATTAGTTTCATATGAACATGACCTAATCTTTCATGTCATTACATGGGGTTCTTCATATGACGCCATAAGGCAATCTAAGTGTGTGCATATTTATGTTCTTACCTCTTCTAACTAACATTTTCACATGTCCATTTTATCCTACTTCAAAGTAATATTTAAAAAACAACACTTTAAAGCATTTGCCATAAATCTGAGAGGCACTTTGAAGATCGTGCTTTATACCAAAACTAACGTGACAATGGAAAGGAGTTTCCAATCATACCTTCAATAATTAGCATACTTGTATGAATGTTGTTGAATGTAACAGCTCCACCATCCTTGGCCTTTATATTGCCTAATAGCCCTTTGTCTCCAATCGTGTACTTGGAACATCAATTATCCACAATCCATTTGTTGCGCTTCTCGTGCTTGATATCTTTGTCCTGATACAACTTGGTCGTGTATTGTGGTTCATGATGTCTCTAGTTGTAAGATATCTTTTTTTTACTCTGTAAAAATAATTAACCGAAACTTTTGGTACTCATACCTTTCAGGTCCTTCAGGGGTTAATGTGGTTCCTTATATTTCTCCTTGATCTGATATCCTACTAGCATTTACTTGACTAAGAGAATTTTTAATAGGTTTAGAATTGTTGGCAACATAGGGGTTATAACCAACACCAAACTTAGTTCTTATATCATCTATTAAAGTGTGAATGTTCTTTTTAAGCTCAAAAGAAATGATTCTGATGTATTAATGTTTCCTTTAAGAGTAAGGATTTCAGTTTCATGATGCTTTTCATGTGAAGATAGAAAATTATTCAGCTCATGAATGTTTTCCTTAAGCGTTCATACTTCAAATTCACGTTGTTCTGCATGGAGAGAACAATTGATTATAGTAGTTTCTTTTATCTTTTCAATTTTAAACAAAGTTAACTTTCAATTCATCTACATAGGGTTTTTTGAAATTTATCTGATCATCAACAATCATTAGTTTGAGTAGTGCTTCTTCATCATAAGAAGCTCTAAATCGCTTCCGAGGAGTCTGAGAAAAAACTGCATGCAACTTGCAAGGCCTTTCTCTATGGACACTTTTGTGATGATGCTTGTGGGGTCCTTTCTTTCTTTCTTTGTAAGCTTCTTTATGCGTGATTTGGGTTGCTATAATATTGATTGTGGCCTATCTTGAACATGGGACACTCCTTCTTGAATCGACACTTCCTTTTGGAGTCAAAGCACATCATCTCGTTGTCCTTCTTTTGATCACCCGTCTGACGATTTTCTTGAATCGTCTTGTAAGCATAGCCAAGTCATATTCAAAGCATTCGTCTGGTGGCGTGGACTCTAAAGCTCGTAGAGCTATGTTCTTTTTTCCATTTATTTCTGCTTATACCTCTAATATTTGATGTTTCTCGACTTCGTAAGATAGAAGCTTACATACGAGATCGTCTATCGGGAGAGTATTGGTTGAAGGAAGTAATAAACTTCGCACCATGAAAACACAAAAAAAGAATAGCAAACAAATTGCAAATTTGAAGTGTTCATTGTATGGCAAAATAATTATGCAAAGTGAAACCATATACTCAAGGAAACAATTTCCAAGCATGTTTTCAAATATTCTTATGAACATTAGGAAGACATCAGGATTACCTCTTGAATGTGTGAGTATCTAAAACAAGAGACCTCATGAATGAAGTCTGATATGAGGAGACTCTTCTCTTGTAGCACGATGATGAGTCACGTTGCTTCCACGAACTTTGATATCTTCTTCATGAAGATGTCCACACAAGGATGACCCAAGATCCTGATTTCCTCCCATGAAATAGAGTCTTCTTGCATGTACACAAAGCACAACGAAGAAGATGATCTTCTCTCTTGTAGGGCCACGCATATGGAGAGAAGAAGCAATGGTGGATGCGTGGGGCTGATTGGAGAGAAGCCTAGACACATAGAAGAGAGACTTCTACTCTCAAGTTATTTCTTTCAAATTTCAAGGAACTTATGCTCTCATAATGCAAGACATGTGCGCAGGAAAAAGAGAGAGACATGCCCTCTCTCATATACACATGGTGGACGTCCCCTTGGAATCCTACTCTAAGAGGGTACGTCTACCATGATGTCCCTTAGATGATCAATCAAAAGCTAAGATCTAATACTAATCCTTATTTTAGCTAAGATACAAGCTGCCTCTTGATTATCGTCTAAAATAAATAAATAACAAACAACAAAATTAGGATAGAGTTGATAGAAGTAGGATTAAAGGTGGACATCCAACTTCTCCAAGCCTGGACTTCCCATTTGTCCTAGGTATTATCCTAATTTTGGTTGCTAGTTGTTGCATAATTATCATGATTGGGAAACTTATGAGAGTTACCTCACAACAAAATGTGAATCCAATTTAAGTTTCGATTCATATTTATTCCTTTAAAAACATATTAATTATATTCACATACTTGGTATATATATATCATATATATTAATTATTATGAATCAGTATTCATATTAATCGAATATGTATGACATGGATCATATCTACAAAGCCCTGGATATACACATATCCATGACAATAACAAAGACTATCGCATTATACATGTCATTAAGTATGAGTCCTAATCCAATTAGGACTCATGAGTAGAAATCTCGGATACTTAGGTATTGTTAGGGATATCATATTATTCACTCACAGTGACTTGGAATTTGGATATTATCCAATTTCATATTTATACCAATTTTAGTAAAAATGCATCACTTACGAATGCTGAGCTCGAGCTAAAATAATTCACACTCTAAGTAAGCTCAATGAAATGCATCACACTCTCCATGAGCTGGAAAATGCATCAATGAGCTGAACCCGGCTTCCTCAACCATTTCTAATCATAGTCCAAGCCACTTGGAAATGAGATCAAGTGAGTAAATTTATTTCCATTTCCATCACTATTTCTCTTTCCAACATGTGGACATTGGAATTGGAGTTGGACATTGGATTCAAATGAGACGAGACTAAATCCAATTAACTTTCAAATCATTAAGTAAGAAGTGGAGCCACTAAAGCCCATCTAGTTTCATCATTCCCTCGGAATAGAAGTATCATGATGGATGATATATTAAGATAGATTTAATTCTAAGTATTCTCAATACTCATACATCCTACATAGAGTAAGACTTTGATATATCCGAAGTTCAAACCTTGATTTGATTGTCTTCTTTGGAACATATCAGTATATTTCTCATTAGATAATTGGATGACAATATTAGTCTTATACTTTCCAAAAGCATATATTAAACATCTTGAATCTGTGTCTCATTACCTAAACAAGACGACCGTGCATGGAATTCATTATGACCCCAAATTATCTCATGAGTGACTCTATCTCTCGGTTCATCAACTATGAACATGTATGATTCCTTTGAAAGATCACACTTCTCATATGTTTTCATGTGCACACCAACTCTTTGGTATATGGACCTTGGTTAGGTCACCAACCTATTTGGTCCATTAAATGTGCACACTTAGGCATATAGATGTATATATGTCTCCCGTCAAAGGATGTATGCCTAATCATGATAGTTACGATCTAGTTCTTAGTTTATCTTGATCTCATCAAGTCAACTCTTCGACTTGACTATTCCAGCGCATGTGAATCACTATTCCTATGCAGAGGACATGCATCAAGAAGTCGGTCGATAATCAATATTTAGAGAAAGATTGGCATCTTTTTCGCATACTGGAGATCTTCATTGAATATCACATTTAAATTCAGTTATGTCCTCCCAACTACATGGTATTCAACATGGTCACGATACATAATCCTAATTGTACAAAGGGACCTTGATATTAAGTGCATTCACAAATATTCATTTCAGACAGACAAGATAAAACAATAACTTTTATTGCATTAATAGGTCCCCAAGGGCTTACATGTCTAATATTGGCATCGTTAACTTCCTTGAGAACAATACTTGTAATCCTCCACTCTATAGTGAGCGATCTGAGTAGCTTCTTTACATGGTCATCTCATGCCCCTACCCCTAGGATCCAGATACTTAGCACCATTCATATTCATACACCATGATTAATATTCAAAATGTAAAGCACGAAAAGAAGTAATTTAAATAAAATACCCCAACAACACATTATTCATGGTTATCAACCGTTTACAAATTGATAATTGTAAATAGAGTCCACGTGATTGAAAATTTCTTAAAAATATGGAAGCTATACAAAAGTATATATAAGTACGAGCATATAAAGTCTACAATTGTAAAACTAAACCTGGAACATTTGTAACTACCATAGAACAAAGTCAAAACTCGAAGTTACTTATGTGGCAACATCAGCAATGCCTACTGGACCTGTGCGAAATAGGTACATTATGAGCAAAGTTGACCAGTATTCTAAACAACTAAACAATGTAAGGTAAAATGTCGTGAAGTGTGTAAAGAATTAACATAATAACATGCCCACGATGGTGAAATGCTTTTGGAAAGTGGCACTCAACCCACATCGAAACACAAGTGTGTAAGGTGAAAATCCAGTACATGATCCTTGAGTATACGAGAGTCACTACAAGACAATCCGAGCTCAAAAGTCCATCGGTTAGAGTTCACAACGGTACATGATCCTAGAAGACCTGTCTATCTTTTCATGTCATGACTTATCTCTCATCTAGTCAAATTCAAAGGAATTGCAAGTGAGTTGTTCGTGTTCTTGTATTAATTTCTCAGTTAGTACGATTTTCGGATATACTCGGTGCGGTCCTATCCGATCCACGTTGCACTCGTTCCCAGGTTATCCCTTTTGGCGGGTAAGATGGGTAAATGGTTGAACTTGGAATTTGGGGTTTTGGCTGCTTGAGCCAATTCTCCAATGCACTATATGTGATAGTTGAGGGATTTGTATATGTACTTAGATTTCAAGAATTCAAGATGGTTGCTTTGTATTGTACTCTCTCTCTATCTCTCTCGTGTATATGTGCACTCACGCATGTGGTTGTGCTTGTGTGTGTGTGTGCGTGTGTCTATGCATGCATGCATGCATATGGTTAACCCCAAAGTACTACATGGACAAACATGAAATCAATGAACTATCACAATGATGAATAGTAATACGCAACCGGTTATAGAGTATTAAGTAGTGAATGTTGTAGGCATATAATGATAAACACCTATTAACATGTTATATTAGTTTTTATTCATAAAAGAATGATATATGGATCTTCGACGGGGTGCGCCACCAACCAAAAAACCATAGGTACGGACCCAATCGAGTAGGTCACCTTATCGTTCGAGCAACGAGAAAAACCACAGGAGCTATCAAACCGAGACAACACAACCCTCATCTAGGATCCACCACGACCCGAGAGTTGCAAACCGCTATATGGTATGCTATCTCCTTTAAGCACAACACAAGCAAACAAAAACTCATAACTTAAGTTTTAATTAATGGTTATTATTATCTCACCTTGAGTAACTCTAACAGGTGGAGCATTTCTACGAATCTTACATTAAATTAATACTTTCATATCCTCTCACTGGCCTAGCATTGATATGTGAGGCAAAGCAACAACACACGCAACAACCATCGTGGAATCGCCCAAAATCTGCTACACATCGATAAAAACTCTCGTTGGCCTAGGGCATGAGTCAACGCACAAGACCATACATATTGATCATATAAATCAATCAATCCCAAGTGGTTGAGTGAAATTATGATAACCTATAATTTTCTCTGGATACACGAAACATGTGATACCTTGAGACTCATGTAGGTCTTAAAATACAAAATACGATATATATATTGGATGCCCAAACCAATTAGGTCTCGATATGGCTCGAGATACGAATTCTTATCCGACTCTTATACACTTTAGTTCACTCACTTTCTCTTAAATTTAAGACCTTGTCTAGTATCAAAATTTAGTAAACAATAGTCTATTATGTAGTGCTCGTCGAGACCTTTTCAATGGTACCAAGAACGTCAAAATTCGACATCGGACGAGGGAGATACGATCATTTTACGATCGGAGGTCGGCAAATGGATCCGAACCGGATCCGGATCTGGTTAACCGAACCCAAGTATAAGAGGGGCTTGGGCATGAGCACGCTGCATCAAACCTCATTTTCCAGGTTCTTTTCTTGGGGGGGGGGGATGGAGATTCGTTCTAAAGCTCGTTGGAGTGCCAGAGCAATTGATCGTGAAACCACGAACATCCACGTGACGAGCTCATCATAGGGGGCTGATTTCTCGCGTTTATGAAGTATGGATCTCCCCTCATCTTTGTCGTTTTCCATATTTTCTGATTCTACGAGTTGGTTTTTGGGTTCATCATCAGATCATCTCAAATTTGTGTGGTTATGCACATGTGGAGGCATATGTGCGTGGGGAGGGAAGCATCAAACAATATCTCAATTGTTTGGATCTACATTGATATGGCCAAAGGTTAGACCTAATTTGAAGCAACAAATCCAGGCAACAAACTCCTTTCCATTTACATACCGGGTATTCAAACTTTCCAAAGTTCATATTATGCAGAAAATATGATCACTACTGATAACTGAGATTTTTTGCGGGTCAAAAGATATCTTCACAGAATGCGAAGATAAATTGTCATTGAGGCGACACGCAAGAAATCCTAAACCAATCAACAATTAACCCACCATATAAATCAAGTATTGAAAAATAAGACATGGAGTTAAAATTTATTATAACTCTACAACTGTGTGTATAGGTGTAAGTATATGTAGAGTGGCGAACACAAGGAGAAAACTACATAGATCGGGCAATTGAATCCAAAAACTGTGTTCCTCTTGTCTAAGTGTTTTTGAGTGGGTTTTTGATTTTATATTTTTATGGATTTTGTTTTTTTGTTTTAAATTTTATAATTTTTTATTTTCTTTCAATATTTTCTGATTTTTATTTCCTTTCAATATTTTCTGATTTTTATTTCATTTTCTTTTTAAATATATAATAAAAGAATATATAAAGCTATATATACAAATTAGAGTGATACAATTATAAATGCAACTAAAAATAATCAAAATACGTGAAATAAAATGCCTTGAGTTATATATATTTTTTTACATTTTTGTGATTTTTAGATAATTTTGATAATATATATTTTTAAAGTAAAAAATGCCAAAACATGGATTAAATAAATATGCCATTTTTTTGGAATTTGAAAATATAAATAAAGCCAAAATTTTCCAAAACTATTTCTAATTAATAAAAAATAATATAAAGAAAATTACAAAATAAAAATGAATATTTTTGGATTTTTGGGGATTTTTTTATCTTTTTATAAATGATTTCAGAGCTTTTTAAATTTTTTTGTCTTTTTTTTATTTTATGGGTTTTTGTCTGAAGTTGCAAAGTAATAAAATTCACAAACTATTTTTTGAGAAATTTTTCAAAATGTTTTATATTTTTTGGTATTTTTTTAATTCAAACAGGGGTAAAACGTGGTCTTTTCGATTTTTGGAAAATATGTTAAATGCCTAAAATTAAAAACTAAAATATGGCATGAAAGTAGACACTAGCAGACACAATACCCTTTTTTAGAATTTTTAGAGCACTAATGCTTTTTTTAATAAATGAAATGCAACTAGAAAAATTAATGAACTAGTAGGGGCATATTTGTAATTAAAAATAAAGGCAAGGGTTTTTCTGCAAATGAAAGTTTTAATATTAAAATGAAATACAACAAGTCATGAGGGCTTAAGTGCAAAATGGCCGCCTCACATTGGACCGCGCGTGAGGTGACATAGCATAGACTAAATAATAATATTTAATAAACTCCAGGGTTCACATGTAATTTTTACAAAACTTTTAAATTAATCAATTAAATTATAGGACTATCAAAAAGACAAAAATATGGGGGATGGATTCCGTAATTTACCCCACGAAGGTGTTATCCAACATCGCAACTTCCTTCACTTGCCACACGTCAGGCTACGTGCGATGCCTCTTCGGTGATGCATGATTGTGGTTTGATCCTCAGATGGATCTAATAGTCCAGGCGAGCCACGATCGAACGGTTCAGATCAGAATTGGGAGGTGCCTAAGATCCGATGGTGGTGAGGGCGCCTCGATTAACTATGAAGAACACGATCTGGAGCCGTTTAATCCGACGATTCTCTGCACACAGTGGGTCTCTCATGCTGCCAAGATGCTCAACAGATGCCTCAAAGGAGTCCGCATCCTTAAATGGTTACTAACAGATCCAGGACCCATCGTAGGTGGCTTGGAAGCTCGAAGAAGATGCATGACATGGAGACCTTGGGGTCAAGTCAATTTGAGCCCAGATGAGATCCTTTCAGCTTAGGACCTGCACAGATAAAACATATGTTTGAGGGCAAAGTGTCTTGAATAGTCAGCGGGGGGAATGACATCATTGCGGAAGGGGGCGGGGGTGTTCTATCGAGTGGTGGTTGAGGAATACCCAGATCCTGATCCTGTGAAGATCAGATGAGATGGAGTTGCGTGGGACGACAAGAAACGACATGGTAAGAAAGTGGTGGCGATTGGCGGTCGGAACGGGTGGGATACAATGAGATAGAGGATGGCTGGAGCTCAAGAGCTCCGGCGAGGGCTAAACTAAAATCCTAACTAAAACACGCAATCGAATCACAAAATAAAAGGCATAAATGAAACTAAATCTAATCCTAATCTAAAGAGTGAAATAAAACAAACCTCAAATGGCAGGGAGCCATGAGATGGGACCTCAACAACCATGAAGGTCGGAGATGGTTGCGAACCAATGCTACTCAACTTCTTGCTCACTGCGAGCCATGACGGAGGCTCCTGTCACAAGCCTCGACGCAACGAAGGTGGTCCGAGGGGTTGAAACTAGGTAAAAGGGAACCAAAAATGAAAATGGAACAGGAGGAGTATTTGTACAAGATGGAGGACAAGTGATCTTCGCTTAGGGTTAGCGAGCAGATCGATGAATCTCAGGCCTAAGCAAGGAGTCAGTGTGGATCATAGCTAAATAGTGGTTAAAATCTATGACGAGATCTATCCTCCTCGAGCCATGTATGATGAGATATAAAAATCGAGAAGAGAGGGGTCAAAGGCAGGACTGTTAGGGCTACACTTGGGGAGAAGAGTTGACCGGGGTCAACTCTTGACTCCCCCTGGTTGGTGCACATGGACCAAATAAAAAAAGGCAGCCCAAAATTATTTGAAAAAACAACAATAATTTTTAAATGAACTAATTAAATTAAAGTTATAAAATGAAAACTATTTATTATTTTTTGTATTTATTTATTTATTTTATGGGCTTATTTATTATTAGTTAATTTTTAAGGTTTATTTATAGGTATATTTACCTATGTTTTGTATATTTTATTTTTATTTTGTATTTTATTATTATTATTTTATTTTCATAATTTATATAATTATAACTTAATTTTATACATATAATATTTTTATTATATCTTTCTGATATAGTATTTTCACTTAAATAAATACAGGTATATGATATATAAGTAGAAGTATATGTATTCCATCTATGTGTTTTTGTATATTATTTCATTTTATTGTCTTATTTGTGGTTTTATTCTATTCTAAGTATGTACATATACTATAAATAATATTTACAAAATTATAAAAATATAAAATTATAAAATAATAAAGAATAATAAAATGAATATTTTATTCAGATATGCTATAAAACATGGGTCCAAAACTTAACTTTTACATCTTAACTCTAAATTAAGTGAAACTATCTTCATTAAATAGCTTATTAAAGTTATATACAATTAAAGATGATTTTAGTACATTTTGAGTTCGTATGGAGAAGATATGGGTTTGGGAAGTTTGGGTTTTGGCTTTTTATTTTGAGTATAAAATCTACATTGTCTATTTTTTTTGTATGAAATCAATTATATATATATTATCTACAACTTTCATGTACAAATTTTCTTTATTTAAGGTGTAAAGTATAGAAAATAAAATATATCCCAAAAAGACTTATTGATGTATAAATGAATGAGATTTTTATCGGATTTTTGGCCTTTATCCCCCCTACTTTATTCCTTGTCGACCTAGTCATCAAGATACCTAGGTCTCGGGGTTTAGGGTCATAAAATACCTTTGTCATTTTATTTTTTTATTTTTTTCTTTATTATATAATTTTGGCATTAAAAATTATATTTTATATATAATAAATAGAATAAATACTGAATGTTAATTTGTACAAAATAATGTTATTTACATGCAATTAGCTAGGGGTTTTAAGCTAAAATGATAGGATAAAGGTAATGAAATGAAGATTCATCAACTTCGAGCTCATGATTATGTGGTTTGGCCTAACAAGTTGCCGGTAAAGGGGGACTTCATGAGTTTTTCAAGATTTTCCCCCGTGTTTTTTGTTAATATTCAGATTCTGTACTTGGGTTTATCCTGCTATTGTTGATGATTTGCTGGTGATTAGATGATATGATACACAAATATATTATTATTTTTAGATAAATGATATTTGAGATTTGTGATATTAGAATCAATGAGATGGTTAGGGAACTTTAATCTTAACCAATCTCAGTATTGCGAGAACAACTTTATTACATGTGTTTGAGAAAGTTAGTTAGCAATCCTTGGATAAAATTTTGAAAATATAGCCGCTTTTTTCTATTCTTACTTCTCTCCTGCATGTAATATACACCTTGGTATTTCGAATGTAGAATAATATGTCATGGATTCGTACTGCTGAGTATCTAGACCCTAGGGCTATAACAGTTTGGTATTGGAGTAAGGATACTCCAGTACAATCTACAAATGCAATCCTTATGCTGTATTCAAAATACATACCATGTAGAGATTTTGATGCCTACACGAGTCCCATGAGATCAGCTAGTTAAATTCCATGTCCATATCTCTCTAAGTGTTACGATAAGTATTAATGTCTTGGTTTTCTTGTAGAACCATGTCGCCTTGTATCGATCCAGATGTGGCACAGTAGCTGGCCTTCCCTCTACATGCCGTACAAGGCATTCAACAACGACAAGAGGTGATCGAACGATGGCTACAACGGTAGGACGATTGTTCGATCCCTCCTACCGTCCCTCTCACGTTGAGGAGGAGAGCATCAACCTGTCATTCTCCATTGATCCTGAACAGATGGTGGATGTTGATTCTTTGCAGCAGCATCAAAGCTCCTACGCAGCTTATCATTGAGTAATGGTACTGTAGTTCTTCGGTACCACCACCCATGATGATGCGGAACTATGGATGTCAAGTGGAAAAGGTTCTGAAGATGATCCATGTGCTTGAGGACACTTGGGCATCTCTCCAGAGTACCCGCTAACAGGGTACTCAAAGTGGTTGTGGAATGCCACAAAGAATCACCTGCTTGAGCCCATCACTTGGCAGGTTTTCTTTGACGAGTTCCACACATAGTTCTACCCAGACCATTGGGTTTAGGATGAGAGGAGAGAGTTCGTCGAGCTGACCTAAGGCTCGATGACAGCTCAGGAGTACCTGATCCGTTACATAGAATTATCTCGCCATTCCCCTGCTACTATAGCTTAGACACATGAGGATTTGCAAAAGTTCATCTGAGGGATGCGTGAGGAGGTTCATGACAGAATCTCCAGTTTGGACCTTACCTCCACCAAGGAGGTGATGATGAAGGTGACAAGGTGGGAGGCTACTCAGAGCCGACAACTTGCATGATAGACTTAGTCTCAGACTCTGCAGTACAGTATGACAAAGCATTGAGATTCATTCCATCCTCGCAAAGATCGTCGTTTCCACCCATTTGTAGAGGCACCAACAACTAGTGGTCCCACTTCGTCTCAAATCTTGGGGCTTGCTTTGGATAATCGTGATGCATCATCTTTTCAACCTTCGGCACACCCACATAGCCACAAATCGTGAAGAGACGATATGGTTTCTGAGGTTTGCTCTCATAGCGAGTTTGTTTCCATTGCAATCAGTTTGGACACATCATGTCACAGTGTCTCGTAGGCGCGAGTCATTCGAGTACACCTAAATAGAGTGTGAGGTCCATCGATTCATCATATACAAATGGATCAGGATTTCACAGTAGAGACAGGGGTTCCCAACACCCTCCACCCAACAGATATATATGCATCGGGATCCAATTTTTCACCGACACAATGAGGGCAGTTGAATGCCGATTCTAAGAAATAGGCCCATGCCTCAGGTTCAGTTGTCAGAAGTATGATTACTATGTATAGGTTTTTGTTCCACGCTTAGTTTGACTTGTATTGCACTTTTATTCTATGCACATTGATGAATCCGTGATTCATCACCTTTATTCTTTCATTTTGGCTAAAATCCTTGGTAAAATACATGTAAATAATCACTAATTCCCACTAATTATCATCCTAACTACAATTCTTAATATTATATACTTAACACTTATTTTTACCAAAATAAAAAAATAAAGAGAAAAAATAAAAATAAAAGAAGGATGTATATGTAATATACAGACTGATCCTAACCCCAAGACCAGGTCAATATTGACCGGGTCGACAAAGAAATAAGTAGGGGGAGATAAGGATTCTAATTTATATAAATATTCAGAAAATAAAGACCCAAAAAATATAAATTACCCATTTTTATAATGTAAATACTTCATCTATTTTATTTATCATCAAAACAACTTCAAAGCAAAACAGTTCTTTTACAAAAATTGCTCATAAAAATATGCAATACTTTATAAAAATATTAGAAAAAAATATTTCGATATATAAATAAAGAAGTACAATGAACCTAAAAAGCCTACAAGTGCAACTTCCAAGCCTTATAACTTGGCTAGACAAATTGCAAATGGAACCTACTCACTTTTAAAATACATCTTATTTACATACCTACTCAATGGAAGTGGTTTCATTCAGATCTGAATTAAGATGTAAAAGTTGGATTTTGAGACCATATTAGTATACATGTACAATTGGTTTTACATTATTTCAGATTCAATTATCTTTTAAAAGTTTTTGTATTTTTCTTTATGTATTCTTTCAATTTTTATTTATTTATTTCTTGAGTAATAGAATTTAAATTTTATTTTTTTTAAAAATATATATTTAATTAAAATAAACTCCTAAAAAATTTATTAGTTATCGGAGTATATAAACATAACTCATGTTATAAATAAAAAAATTTATATTAAAATTAAAAATATATAAATACAATAATATATAAAAATAATAATTAATTAGATAATTTTTTAAAAGATTAAAATTAAAAATAATTAATTAATAATATAAATAACTAATTATTAATAACTTATTCTTAATATTTATTTATTAAATAATATCATTTGGGCGGATTGACTTTTCCACGGATGAACAGTTCCCGCCCAGGCACTGTTCATCATCATCTTCCTCCCGAACCACACGAATCCTTCAAGCTTCTTCGCATCGACATAACCACAATGGCCCCAGCGACTCTCTTCTCTGCTTCAACTGCCTCAACTACCCCAACTACTCTAACTGCATGTTCGTTCGCCCAACGAACGCCTCCGGCAAAGCTACCTCTCCTCGAATCTCTATAAATAGACCCATAGTGTCCAGGTCGAAGGGTATCCGCCATTATTTCCGAAAATCCACTCCACGATTCTCAGAGAGAGTTGAGTCGCTCCGAGGGAGAGAGTGACAGCCTCCACCCGGACCTCTTCTCCGGCGTGATCAACTGTGTGCGTGACGCCACGCCTCGCCGCACGAAGCCTCCGAGTAGCTGTCGTCGAGGCGATAATGAAGGAGCAGCTCCCTGGTGATCCTCCTCCGTCGAGCTCCCTGTTCCCAAGCGAATCCTTCATCTTCGATCTCCGATACCTTCTCCAGGTTAGTTTCTGATCCTAGATCTCTATCTCTATCCCCCAATTCTCTTCTCAAACCTTCCGATTCTCATCTCAACCCCTCCATTCGGGTTTTCAATCGAAAAATGTTTCAAAATTTGCTCGATCTCGTCCATTTCATCGACGACATCCCTATTCTCCGCTTCCTCTCATCTCTGTTCACCTCCGGCTGTTTCTGATAGCCGGAGTTTCGAGGCGTTCCTTCATCGCCACGCAGCCTCGTTCGCTCATTCCACAGTGAGCTTTGATCCTTAGAATCGAGGCTCTGAAGCCTCGATTCAGTTGTGTTTGTGTCTGCAGGTAGCAGTGCCTTCATCCCTGATGACTACCAGCTGCATCAGATCATCTACTTCAGCTCCAGGATCGTATTCAATATTTGAATGATGATCAGAGAATGCTTCAGCTTCCCGTAGCTTATTGATCTCCAGATTAACGAGGACTACAGGGAATTTAGGAGCCGCCTGAGCTGCGAAAGCCACGAGGAAAGTTCCGCCTCCAGATCCTCGAATAGATTCACCTGATCAATATTTTGAAGTCTATTCGGAGCGGAAGGTGGAGTTGAAGTTGCTCAAGCTGTTAGAAACGATGATTAACAACAAGAGCGATCCAATTTGGTGATCGAAATCCACTGGAGAAGGCATTCGTCCCTGTTCATCCAAACACCTCCAGAGGCGTTTGATCTCCTTATCCTTCTCCAGTTTGAATCTGGATCGTCGAACTACACCCAATTCAGAGGAGTTGGATCATCACCATCGAACGAGATTGCACGCGCCAGGTGTCGACAGTAGAGCCTAACGGAAACACGCGTGCGAGTTCCGTGAGTGTTGTGACTTTTGCAGAAATTCCCTGACAGGTTTTCGAAATTGCAAATAGGTCCTCGACAGGCAAGCAGCAGCTGAGAAGCACGTGAGTTCGGGCTTTTTGCGTAAATACCCTCGCTACTTCTGTGAATTACACGTATACCCCCGAAACTCCTGATTATTACAGGAAGGTCCCTTCACAGCAGACACTTTACATTCTCCCTAATACATAGTAATTGAATATAAAACATAAAAAATATATAAAATAAAAAAATACGTTTAAATACTGCATTATACTTTATCTACATTTTGAGATTAATATTTTAAATAAAAAATTATAAATAAATAAAAAAATAAAAATAATACCAATATTTCTTTTATTATTTGAGAAAACATAAATAATAAAAAAAGAAATAAAAAATTACTTAAAATCCTTTAAAAATTGTATTCAGTACACTTCACCACCTTTTGCTTAACAACCTAAAACAATAAAATAAAAAGTAAATATAAAAAGCCATAAAAAAATACAAAATTGATATAAACTTCAAAAATTCATAACTAATTCATTAAAAATCCCCTAAAAACGTACAACATACATTTTGAAGGAATTTTCATCTACTTTCTACAAAAAATAAAATAAAAATATTTTGTTAGTGTTTGCTTTCTTAAAAATCACAAAAACATCACCGTTATCAATAAAAAGATGCATTCTTCACTTTAAAAATAAACCTACACCATAAAAATCTTAATAACCCTCTAAAAATCCATAAAAACAGTAAAACATATTAAAAATATAAAAAGTACAAAACAGAATTCAAATAAAAATTTAAACATTTTCTAAAATAATAAAAAAATCATAAAACAAATAAAAAACAATTTAAAATCAATTAAAAATCAACTAAAAATTCAGAAAAATTCTTAAAAACAAAATAAAAATTAGGAAGACCCTAGCCTAAGCTTTTCTACTGATTTCCCCTAGTTCTAAACAGTTTGCCTCCCTGAGTTCGACACTCCATACGAATCACTGTACACATTTGTTTAGGAATATAAAATAAAAAAGAAGATTAATTAATTTTAATCTTTTCTGACAAAACCCACTCGGTCGACAACGACCGCGATATTATTTCTATCTCTTTTTGTAGGAATAAAGAAGTGATCGGGTGGTGTTTTTCAAATGGCGTCGTTGCCGAGGAGGCAACGTTAGGTGGATCGCGAAGACCTTAGGATTAGATTTTATTTCGCGATTTTATTTCTCTGACCTCACGGTTTCTTGTTTCTGATTTGTGCAGCACAACTCGAGCCGCACAGTTGAGAACCGTGAAACCAAGTAGTTTAGAATTATTGTAATTTCTTGTAAAAAAACATATAAAATTAGTGTCGTAGAAAGGGGCCTCGTAAAGGCATCCCGACTTGTATTTTTCTCAGGGTCTATTTCACCAGGGCTGTACTCCTGGGAGAGCAGGGCACCCACCGCGACTTTTCTCGATCGCGATTTTTCTCGACAGTTTTCCGTGGTTTTCCGAGATAGATGCTTGTTAGGTGTTTTACGACTTTTCCCCTTCTCTGTGCATCGTAGCTTAGATTAGATGCTTGCATAGGATTCGACACCTAGGTGCTTGTATCTAGGACCAATCCCAAATAGACAAAAATACGTTAGACGATTATTCTCTGAAAATATCCAAAAAAGTGATAACCGAAAATTAAAACAGGGACTGCTAATCTATCTGACTCTAAAATAAACGTAAGGACTCACTTGCTTTGGGAGAGCAATCCCCGAAAAAAATCGAATCATCGATCTCATCTCCAGATCCGCGAGAGAGAGACGACACATAAGGTAGAGCCAGAGTCCGAGCTTCTATCGAAATACTACTTAGTTCACACTTTGATTCACCTTATTTCAGTGGGTGCTCTCGGGTAGCCGGAAATGGTCCGAGTTCACTTAGCAGAGTGGAAGGTTTAGAGGACACTGCGTAAGGCTCTGTCCTCAAGTAACACGGGTAGCCGGAAACGGTCCGTACTTATTTTTATACTGGCTGAGACTAGGTGAGTTCTGGTGAGAACTCGGGACAGTACGACGTCGAAGTCTCGGGCACCTATCTAATCTCGCAAATCTGAGAGAACGTTGTTTGCCAATCAACCGTAAAATCGAAAAGATAAACGACCGAACTCTTACGGTCATCACCGGGGTTGTGTTGGTGAAATTGGGGTTTGTTTTGTGTTTGATTGCAGTGTGAGTCTAATCTTCGAGATCTGATCGACCAATTATCATAAAGATGATGGGAAGGCAATCACTCCATTCGACGCTGAACGACCCACTCTCTCGCGAGCCTTCTCGTTTATCTAGATCGGTTCGGGATGACTCTCGTCCCAAACCGAAATCCACTCGGCCTGTTCCTTCCAGGCGTGGCTCTCACCCTGGAAGTTCTTCGTCGATTTCTTCTCCTACCCATTCTCTACCATCATCACCTCTAAATCATAATCAGCAGCTGCACGTTGATTTGGCGAAGCCTGATTTGGACTCTTTTTCCTTTCCAGACGACATGGCTGGCAAAGGACCGCAGACTACTTCAGTTGTCATAGATCAGGCTGCGATCAACAACGGTCTACTTGCTTACCTTGAGGCAATACAGAATCAGATTAGGGAGCAAGGTAGAATGGTGAATGATGTCAGAGCTGAGCTGACTCAGCTACGGCACAATGAGCTCAGTCTGCAGCTGAGAATCAGGGACCTGAGGATCAGGAGCCACAAGATGGACCAGAGAGACCTCCAGAGGACCCAAACCGCACGATGCAGCAGCTCTACAACCCTGGAGCTACTATGAACCATCGATGGATCCGTCTCCCCGTTATCTGTGAGAACTTCGAGTTCCGCCCTCAGACGATCCAGCTGTTGCCCAAGTTCCATGGGCTATCTACTGAGGGGCCGCACTTGCACCTTCAGGAGTTCGAGCTGATCTGCATCACGGTGCATGATGCAGAGGTAAACGAGGACACGATCAAATTGATCGCGTTTCCTTTCTCCCTCGTTGATCGAGCAGCCTACTGGCTGAAACATCTTGGGAGATACATTTCGACCTGGGAGGAACTGAGAACCGCATATCTGAATAAGTATTACCCTCTTGGTCGAACGAATGCTGCTCGAGCTATGATTAGTAATTTCACCATGATCGGGAACGAATAGTTCCACGAGGCATGGGACAGATTTAGAGATCTCATTGATCGGTGTCCCCACCACGACCTTTCGAAGCCAACTCTTGTACAAAGTTTCTTCGGTGGGCTGACACCGGAACTACAGGGACTGGTGAATGTCACCTGTGGTGGATCGTATTTCTCGATGCATGAAGACCGAGTCTGGGCCATTTATGATAAAATGGTAGAGAATTACACCATGATGTCACAGACTCGAGTTTACAACCAGACGAAGCCACCAACCTATCACCAGCATTCCCGAGTGGCACAGATAGAAGGGAATCCATCTTCTGTAGTTTCTAATCCTCCCGAATCTCCAACCGCTGATATGGGGATCATTTCCCAGAAGTTGGATCGTATGGAAATAATTGAGAAGAAGTGCCAGAACTCAGACAAGCTCGATAAACTTGACGAGCTTGAGAGATGCCTCAGTGATCTGAAGACACAGATTATGTGCCTTCAAGAACTACACACAGATTCTAACCGGTCTTCGAGGTCACATGCTGACTCTGGTAACCGAGACCGAGGCATACTTCCAAGGCCTTCAGTACAGCACATCTACCATGTGCATTCTGAGCCTTCTCATCATCCCTCGGCATACCCGCAACTACAGCAGACACCATCATCTGACACCCAGATGGTGGTGTATCAGAGCGATCAGCCCTTGGCATCTATGCCCCCAGTATACTCTGAGATACCTGAGCCATTGATCGAGGTCAATGGGATCTGGTATGATCGACCGCAGCAACCAGGGATCCGTCGTGATCACCCTGGTTTTCGTTGGTCTACAGGAGGTGCCTCTTCCCAGCAGCAACCGCATGCAACCATGGGGCAGAACAGAGATCATCAGTAGCAGCATTACAATCCTCGGCAATATCAGAACCCTCAGTGGAGGCAGAGCACTTACCAGCCTCAGCAGCAGCAACAATATCCTCCACAGCAGCATCTAGTTCCGCAGCAGCCTCGGTATCACCGAGGCGACTCATCCGGGTCTCATGGACCTTTCCACGACAACCCCGCATTAGAATATCTCGCTAACTTGATCACTGATCAGCATGCTTCTTTCAGGTGAGAAATGGATGAGTTCAAAACTTATGTCACTGACCTCATTGAAGGAAAGTCTGCCTTGCCTGCCCAGATAGAACCCAACCCGAACAACCTGAAGCGAAAGTCTGAGCAGGTAGATTTGACCGAGCCCACCCTCCAATCACAGGTATTCTCCGATGATTATCTTTTCTGTGATGACGCTGATTTCATCTCTCTTAGGAGCGGTAGGATTCCAGTAGGCGGAGACTCTACTAGGCTCGAGGATGATACCTCAGATCACGCAGGCGAGCCTGTAGATGAAATCAATGGCAGTGCTGAAGCCGCAACCTTTGACGTTGAAGATGGTGGTGCTGAAGCCACCAAATCTGAAGAGCAGCCAGAGCCGAACGCCGACATAGCTGCTTTACCATTCTTTGTTTCTAGTGATGATGATAGAAAATCACAAAAAAATATACAAAAGAGAAGAAACCGAAAAAGAAATAAAAAGATTGTTGATCTAGATCTTTGTCTTTCTGATGATTCAAAGAAAGCAAGTTCCCATCTTCCAAAAATATTTACTTCTTCTTTTGATCCTCCGATTGTACAGACTAACCCAGAGGATGTACAGATTCCTTTTTCGAAAGCACTCTGCCTAGGAAAAGGCGCTAAAAAAGAAAATCCCAAAAAGATTCAGATGAATGATCTGACGAAAGAGATGCTCGACAAATTCACAATCCAACTCACTCTTTCGGAAGCCTTGGCACACATCCCTCTTCTTCAGAAAGGTCTAAAAGAACGAACCACTGTCCACAGAAAGAAGAGGCAGCGCAATCATTGTTCTGAGATCCATGTACTGACCAAGGAAACTTGTCATGCCATTCAGAATCGACTCCCGGCCAAGAGATCAGATACGGGAGCACCGTATGTCAGATGCGAGATCCTCGATCAAACTTTCGATCAGACTCTATTAGACAGCGGATCTTCGATTAATCTCCTTCCATCTTCCTTACTCAACAAGTTTGAGTTCGGGCCTCTTCGACCAAGCCGAACGGTCTTGCAGTTTGCTGATAGATCGGTCAAGAGGCCTAAGGGTTTAATCGAAGACGTTATCGTCACCATTCAGGGTTTGCAATTCTCCGTGGACTTCGTCGTGTTGGACATGGCGATCCCTGAATGTGTGACCGATACCCCGATCATACTAGGACGACCTTTTCTGGCAACAACAAAGGCCATTTCCGACTATGGTACTGGGAAGGTATACTTTCGCATCTAGGGCAAAAGTATACATATAGAGACGATCCAAGACCAGAAACCTCGATCAACTGAATCAGAGCGAGCATCTGATGACGAGCCCGACAGTCATCAGGATTGTGACTTCATACAAACCGATGACGAGGCCATCTGGGCTGAACCAAGTACCCAATCTTTCATTCCACCTTTAGTCAAAGATTAGATCCAGAGATCTGAAAATGGAAGATTGGAGAGCACAATCCTAGAACCAAACATCGAGAATCTTGATAGAGACGATTCTGATACCTTCTCAGATCATTCAGACATTTTATATCCCTCCGAGTTCGAAGTGAACCATCAGAGCTGTCAGTCACCCACAGATCATTCCGATTCTGATGATGCTGATTGGCAGTGCTTTGCCGAATTCCTATCACTTCAGACCACATCTACAGAGCCTACAACCAGCTTGGAGAACGAATCAGAACGGAATATCCAACCATCTCCAGATCTTTCTGAGTCTGAGCAGGCAGAGTTTGCGCACATCGATCTAGTAGCCTACACCCAGGCTCTATTCAAACCCGCCCTCCCTGCTCCTTCTCCCTATGAGCTTAAACCCTTGCCTCAAAGCATGAAGTACCGATTCCTTGCGGGTAAGTCGAAAATGTTTCCGGTCATCATCTCTTCCACTCTGATCGAAGATCAAGAGTCTCGTATGATGGCGATTCTTGAAAAGAACCGCAAGGCGATCGGATGGTCAGCAGCTGACCTCCATGGGATTAGTCCGGCTCTCTACTCTCACCACATCTTTCTCGAGGATGACGCCAAGCCATCTCGTGAGTTTCAGCGCAGGCTGAACCCGAATCTTCGAGAGGTGGTTATGAAGGAAATATCCAAGTGGTGGAGCGCCGATTTTATCTATCCCATCTCCGACTCGAAATGGGTTAGTCCATTGCATGTGGTACCCAAGAAGACAGGTATCACTAGAGTGATCAACGAGGACGGAGAGGAGATCGCTACCCGAGTACCGACTTCTTGGCGCGTCTGCGTGGACTACAGATGCTTGAATCAGGCAACCAAGAAGGATCACTTCCCACTACCGTTCATCGATCAGATCATCGAACGGTTAGCCAGGAAGAGCCATTATTGCTTTCTTGATGGGTACTCAGGATATAACCAAGTGGCCATCGCTCCTGAAGACCAGGAAAAGACGACATTCACCTGTACATTCGGAACGTATGCCCTTTGGATTATGTAATGCTCTGGCTACATTCCAGAGGTGCATGCTTTCGATTTTTGCGGACATGGTGGGAGATATCTTGGAGGTCTTCATGGATGATTTTTCGGTCTATGGTGATGATTTCGATTCTTGCCTTTCTAGCCTAGACCACGTGCTTCAGAGGTGCACAGAGGTTAACCTCGTGCTTTCTTGGGAGAAGAGTCATTTCATGATGACTCAGGGGACGGTCCTTGGTCACATCATCTCCAACCGGGGCATGGAGGTGGATCCGGCCAAGGTGGATATCATAAAGAAACTCAATCCACCGTCCAATCTGAAACAGCTGCGGTCATTCCTCGGGCATGTCGGTTTCTACCGACGTTTCATACGAGACTTCAACAAAATTGCCCGACCGCTGTCTGATCTTCTAGCGAAAGACACCGAGTTTATAGTTGATGATAAGTGTCTTTCGGCTTTAGATACTCTCAAGAACATGGTTGTAGAGGCTCCTGTCCTTCAGCCACCCGATTGGTCTCTCCCATTCGAGATCATGACGGATGCCTCAGATTTTTCCGTTGGGGCTGTGTTGGGACAGAGTAGGGATGGCCTTCTATACGCCATACACTATGCTAGCAAGACTTTGGATTCCGCGCAGCAGAATTACACGGTTACAGAGAAAGAGATGCTAGCCGTAGTATTTGCCTTAGAGAAATTTAGATCCCACATCTTAGGCTCAAAAGTCACAATCTTCACTGATCACACCACCATCCGATACTTAATGAACAAGAAGGATTCGAAGCCGCGTCTGACCAGATGGATCCTTTTACTCCAGGAGTTCGACATTGTTATCAAGGATAAGCCTGGAGTCAAGAATGTGGTGGCGGATCACCTCTCCCGGTTAGAAACACACGAGACTTCTGAGTTTGATGCACCAATCACCGAGACCTTCCCCGACGAGGCGATTCTTGCTGTCGCCTCGCTGCCATGGTATGTCGACATTGTGAACTTTCTTGTTGCTAAGAAAGTTCCGCAAGGTTGGTCCAGACAGAGGCTTGAGACTTTCCTCGCAAAAGCCAAGTCTTACCATTAGAAGGATCCAGTCCTTTATTATGAAGGAGCGGATTCCGTCTGGCGTCGGTGTATTCCTCAGGAGGAATACTAGAGTGTCCTCATGTATTGTCATCGATTGGAAGCTGGAGGACACCATTCAGGGAAGAGGACAGCACAAAAGGTGCTCCAATCCGGCCTTTGGTGGCCTACGCTCCTTGCGGATGCTCATGCATTCGTGAAGAGATTTACTGACTGCCAGAAGATGGGCACTTGTGGATATAGAGACATGATGCCGATGCAGCCGATCCACTTCTGTGAAGTGTTTGATGCATGGGGTATCGACTTTATGGGCCCATTTCCGAAAAGTCAGGGATTCGAGTATATATCCTTTTAGCTGTGGATTATGTGAGTCGTTGGGTAGAGGCTATTCCTGCCCGAGCCGCGGATGCGAACACGGTTTGCAAGTTCCTGAGAAAACACATCATTACGTGGTTCGGAGTCCCTCGTGTTCTGATCTTAGACGGGGGTAGCCACTTCATCAACGACAAGGTAAGAGCACTTGCTAACGAGTTCGGTATAGACCATCGGGTTGCTACTCCATATCATCTTCAGACGAATGGTCTAGCCGAAGTCTCGAATAGGGAGATCAAGATGATCTTGCAGAAGGTTGTTCGCCCAGATCGAAAGATTGGTCTCAACTTTTGGACTCAGTTCTTTGGGCATATCAAACATCCTTCAAGACTCCATTGGGCACATCTCCCTTTCCACTCGTTTATGGAAAGTCATGCCACTTACCTGTTGAGATCAAGCACAAATACTGGTGGGCAGTGAAAGAAGTAATCTTTGGCCTAGATGATTTGGGAAATCAGAGGCAAACTGAACTGGCAGCCCTATAAGAGCTGAGAGACCAAGCCTTCACGAGTAGCCTACATTATAAAGAGCGGATGAAAGAGTGGCATGATTCTCACATCAGCCACAAGCAGTTTGAGCCTGATCAAAAAGTATGGCTATTCGATGCAAGATTGAAACTATTTCCAGGGAAACTTCAGAGTAAATGGAAAGGCCCTTACATTGTCAGAAAGGTGTACGTCAACGGTAGCATCGACATATCTGAGTTGTCTTCTGAGTCCACCTTTCGAGGTCAACGGTCAGCGGCTAAAGCCCTTTCTTGATCATGAACCACCGACCGTTGAGGTTGCCCCGATCCATTTTGTATGAGATGATCTTTTCACTCTTACAATATGCATCTCATACCTGATTTTCAAAGATCTATTGTATATATTTTCGATTTCATTCTGTATTCTTTTTGTTTGTCTTACACCCTTAGGATCATCTAGCTTTGCTATACTTAGGATGTGCTTTATCCTAAGTATAGGGGGGTATAGACACCGTGTGTTGTTTGTATCGTCCTGTTCGGTCACCCCTGTTGTTGCTTATACTTAGGGAGTATTTTACCCTAAGTATAGGGGGGGTGATCTCGCTCATTTCCCTTTTTATCGTCGTCGTTTTTGTCTTGTCTGCTCCCTCGCTTGTCCCTCACCTTTTGATTTTCGTCTTTTATACTTAGGGATATTTTACCCTAAGTATAGGGGAGACAAGCCGAGCCGCTGAGTATATAAATTCTCTTGACCTCGATCATTTTCGATTTTGAGTCTGCTATCCTTGGGATCACTAGATTCCTAAGTATAGAGGAGATGATCGACTTCTATTCATTCATTATTCTTTGAGTCATTGTAGTATAAGATTCTTTTCACCGATCTATACTTAGCCCGAGTTATGTCTTCCTTTGCCGCTTCTTTGATCACTATGAGTACATAGTTCACGCTAAGTATAGGGAGGTGTCGTATATATATGATATATATACTTTAGAAGCCATAACTCGTACTTTCTCGTATTTTTTAATAATAAGGCTTCTTAAAAGTATGGTATATATTTTGGGTTTTTTAAAGCCGCAAGAAAACGTAAAAATGTCTTATAAAAATGGCTTAAAAAATTGTAGATAAAAATGTTGTAAAATTCTTTGGATAAAAGCCTTAAAAAATTTGAAAAAAATTTAAAATCATTATAGAAATCTTGTATAAAAGCCGTATAACTTGTATATAAAAACTTGTATAAAATCCTTTGTAAAATACACAAAAATCCATGTAAAATTTTTGTAAATCGAATTAATCCACTAATTTTTACAAAAAGATCCCTAAAAATTGAAAAGTTTAAAATTCAATAAAAATTTGCAAAATCCTTTAAAATCCATTTAAAGCATTTAAGCTGAAATCCTAATTCTGAGCTGAGCTGGCTATTGAGGTGGATCTGAGCTGGCTATTGAGGTGAACTTGGATAAGGATTTGTGGAACTTGAGGGCTGTCGAGGCTTAAATCCTAATTCTAATAGAGTCCCAACACACTATTAATCCAAAGGTCTAAATCCAGGCTCCAAATTTCAGGTAAAGTGAAAATCGGTTTAAAGAAACTATCATGTTCTAAGTTCTTTTATTTTTCTTTTCCTTTTTCTTTTTACTTGCACTTTTTTATAGAATAAGTGTTTGCTAAGGACTAGAAAAGGTATAGTATAGGGGAATGATGAATTTGTGATTCATCACCTTTATTCTTTCATTTTGGCTAAAATCCTTGGTAAAATATATGTAAATAATCACTAATTCCCACTAATTATTATCCTAACCACAATTCTTAATATTATATATTTAACACTTATTTTTACCAAAATAAAAAAATAAAGAGAAAAAAATAAAAATAAAAGAAGGATGTATATGTAGTATACAAACTGATCCTAACCCCGAGACCAGGTCAATATTGACCGTGTCGATAAAGAAATAAGTAGGGGGAGATAAGATTCTAATTTATAAAAATATTCAGAAAATAAAGACCAAAAAATATAAATTACCCATTTTTCATAATGTAAATACTTCATCTATTTTATTTATCATCAAAACAACTTCAAAGCAAAAATGTTCTTTTACAAAAATTGCTCATAAAAATATGCAATACTTTATAAAAATATTAGAAAAAAATATTTCAATATATACATAAAGAAGTACAATGAACCTAAAAAGCCTACAACTACAACTTCCAAGCCTCATAACTTGGCCAGACAAATTCCAAATGGAACCTACTCACTTTTAAAATACATCTTATTTAAATATCTACTCAATGGAAGTGGTTTCATTCAGATCTGAATTAAGATGTAAAAGTTGGATTTTGAGACCATATTAGTATACATGTACAATTGGTTTTAGATTATTTTAGATTCAATTATCTTTTAAAAGTTTTTATATTTTTCTTTATGTAATCTTTCAATTTTTATTTATTTATTTCTTGAATAATAGAAATTAAAATTTATTTTTTTTAAAAATATATTTAATTAAAATAAACTCCTAAAAAAATTATTAGTTATCGGAGTATATAAACATAACTCATGTTATAAATAAAAAAATTTATATTAAAATTGAAAATATATAAATACAATAATATCTGAA
Organism: Ottelia alismoides; assembly: GCA_037367405.1. Classification (NCBI taxonomy): domain Eukaryota; kingdom Viridiplantae; phylum Streptophyta; class Magnoliopsida; order Alismatales; family Hydrocharitaceae; genus Ottelia; species Ottelia alismoides. The sequence continues at coordinate 364,127 of JAZKJV010005465.1, forward strand.
AAAATTAATTAAATAGATAATTTTTTTAAAAGATTAAAATTCAAAATAATTAATTAATAATATAAATAACTAATTATTAATAACTTATTCTTAATATTTATCTATTAAATAATATCATTTGGGCGGATTGACTTTTCCACGGATGAACAGTGCCCGCCCAGGCACTGTTCATCATCTTCTTCCTCCCGAACCACACGAATCCTTCAAGCTTCTTCGCATCGACAGAACCACAGTGGCCCCGACGACTCTCTTCTCCGCTTCAACTGCCTCAACTACCCCAACTGCTCTAACTGCATGTTCGTTCGCCCAACGAACGCCTCCGGCGAAGCTACCTCTCCTCGAATCTCTATAAATAGACCCATTTAGGGTCCAGGTCGAAGGGTATCCGCCATTATTTCTGAAAATCCACTCCACGATTCTCAGAGAGAGTTGAGTCGCTCCGAGGGAGAGAGTGATAGCCTCCACCCGGACCTCTTCTCCAGCGTGATCAACTGTGTGCGCAACGCCACGCCTCGCCGCACGAAGCCTCCGAGTAGCTGTCGTCGAGGCTATAATGAAGGAGCAGCTCCCCGGTGATCCTCCTCCATCGAGCTCCCTGTTCCCAAGCGAATCCTTCATCTTCGATCTCCGATACCTTCTCCAGGTTAGTTTCTGATCCTAGATCTCTATCTCTATCCCCCAATTCTCTTCTCAAACCTTTCGATTCTCATCTCAACCCCTCCATTCGGGTTTTCAATCGAAAATGTTTCAAAATTTGCTCGATCTCATCCATTTCATCGACGACTTCCCTGTTCTCCGCTTCCTCTCATATCTGTTCACCTCCGGCTGTTTCTGATAGCCGGAGTTTCGAGGCGTTCCTTCATCGCCATGCATCCTCGTTCGCTCATTCCACAGTGAGCTTTGATCCTTAGAATCGAGGCTCCGAAGCCTCGATTCAGTTGTGTTTGTGTCTGCAGGTAGCGGTGCCTTCATCCCTGACGACTACCAGCTGCATCAGATCATCTACTTCAGCTCCAGGATCGTATTCAATATTTGAATGATGATCAGAGAATGCTTCAGCTTCCCGTAGCTTATTGATCTCCGGATTAATGAGGACTACAGGGAATTTAGGAGCAGCCTAAGCTGCGAAAGCCACGAGGAAAGTTCCGCCTCCAGATCCTCGAATAGCTTCACCTGATCGATATTTTGAAGTCTATTCGGAGCGGAAGGTGGAGTTGCTCAAGCCATTAGAAACGATGATTAACAACAAGAGCGATCCAATTTGGTGATCGAAATCCACCGGAGAAGGCATTCGTCCCTGTTCATCCATACACCTCCAGAGGCGTTTGATCTCAGTATCCTTCTCCAGTTTGAATCTGGATCGTCGAACCACGCCCAATTCAGAGGCGTTGGATCATCGCCATCGAATGAGATTGCACACGCCAGGTGTCGACAACAGAGCCTAACAGAAATGCGCGTGCGAGTCACGTGAGTGTTGTGACTTTTGCAGAAATTCCCTGATAGGTTTTTGAAATTACAAATAGGTCCTCGACGGGCAAGCATCAGCTGAGAAGCACGTGAGTTCGGGATTTTTGTGCAAATACCCTCGCTAGTTTTGTGAATTACACATATACCCTCGAAACTCCTGATTATTACAGGAAGGTCCCTTCACAGCAGACACTTTACACTCTCCCTTATACATATTAATTGAATATAAAAAATAAAAAAATATATAAAATAAAAAAATACGTTTAAATACTGCATTATACTTTATCTACATTTTGAGATTAATATTATAATTAAAAAAATAATAAAAAAATAAAAATAATAAAAATAATACCAATATTTCTTTTATCATTTGAGAAAACATAAAATAATAAAAAAATAAATAAATAAATTACTTAAAATACTTTAAAAATTGTATTCAGTACACTTCACTACCTTTTGCTTAACAAATTAAAAAAAATAAAATAAAAGTAAATATAAAAAGCCATAAAAAAATACAAAATTGATATAAACTTCAAAAATTCATAACTAATTCATTAAAAATCCCCTAAAAACGTACAACATACCATTTTGAAGGAATTGTCATCTAATTTATACAAAAAATAAAATAAAAAGGTTTTGTTAGTGTTTGCTTACTTAAAAATCGCAAAAACATCACTGTTATCAATAAAAAGATACATTCTTCACTTTAAAAATAAACCTACACCATAAAAATCTTAATAACCCTCTAAAAATCCATAAAAACAGTAAAACATATTAAAAATATAAAAAGTACAAAACAAAATTCAAATAAAAATTTAAACATTTTCTAAAAAAATAAAAAAAATCATAAAACAAACAAAAAAACAATTTAAAATCAATTAAAAATCAACTAAAAATTCAGAGAAAAATTCTTAAAAACAAAACAAAAATTAGGAAGACCCTAGCCTAAGCTTTTCTACTGATTTCCCTAGTTCTAAACAGTTTACCTCCCTGAGTTCGACACTCCATACGAATCACTGCACACATTTGTTTAGGAGTATAAAATAAAAAAGAAGATTAACTAATTTTAATTTTTTCTGACAAAACCCACTCGGTCGACAACGACCGCGATATTATTTCTGTCTCTTTTGCAGGAATAAAGAAGTGATCGAGTGGTGTTTTTCACACATCATTATGGTTCTGAACTGTCTGGAGAAGTATCTTATTTTACAATTGGATCCTTCCTTGCCTGAGATACCTATTCACATCATGTATCATGGGATTAAGACCTTGTGATGGGAGGACACTCCACCAATTAAAGTACATAGGCATTAGATATCAATGAGGTTACATGAGAAACAAATATCAATATTAAGGATAAGTATACTCATTTATTTCGTGATATAAAAAAATCAGAAGTCCTAGTTTAGTTCTCTTTGAAATTTTTATGGGTTTCGTCCATTTCTTTGAGATTTTTGGGTTATTCCATTTGAGATTTTCATGGGTCGCCCGAATATGAGACTGGGTAGGAACACACATCAAGTCTCGAGGACGAGACTTCCTTTAAAATTTTTATAATTGTGAGATAACGAGACTTAGGTAGGTCTTAAAACACAAAATCCGGTATGTTTTAGGTAGGTCTTAAACATTATACATACTTATACATATCTTAGTGCTTATACTTCCAGACTCCTTAAGTACTCTATGTTATATTCAAATTTCCACACAAATGTATTTATACTTACATGTATTGGTGCGTAGGCGTCATCAACCCACTGCACCTCTCCTCCTAAGTCTCTGCTCTTTGACCCAGCAAAAACCTCTATGCGGGTCATTTCTCTTTCATTTTCCCTCAACTATAAAAAGAAAAACAACTTCTTAAAATTGTTTTAAGACTCAAAAATAATCGTTGTAAATATTTTTTAAATACTTACAAAGTCATCCTTCAGTTGGTTGGTGTTCTTCCTTCCCATCTTATGCGTTGACCTAAACCCTTTCGAACGATTCACCGTATTCTTGGAAGAAATCGTCTGAAATTTCACAAAGTCAGTATAAAAATAAAAGAAATAACTAAGAAAACTATATACATACCGCAAAATCCTCACTGGACCAAAAATTAATCAGCTCCCTCCATTGCTCTGGTGTAACACCGGGTGGGATATTCTGCACAAGCTGCTCATATGGAATCTGGGGGTTGAAGTACTACAAATGGAGAAATAAATATAGTCAATATCTAAATCTTTTGATATTAAATATTACTAAAAAATCTTACTTTAGCCTTTATGCGTCTCTTGTATCGACGCAACAACTAAGCAGCATGAGATAAAATCTGAGAATCGACATGGATACTGCGTTCCCATGTAAATACAGCATGATACAACAAATATAATAACGATTAGCTCATAAAATGCAAAAATTGTTTTAAGATTTTAGAATACCTCCAGATCAGCAAGTATGGCAGCCTTGACAACATAAGAAAGCTGTCGGAAGTCGTGGGTGGTGATGGGGACGCGCGCACGGGCAACCTGGCCAAGGTAGCTCTAGAACTCCGTGGATTTCTCTCCTACCGCATCTACGCCAACAATGCGTACAGGTAACGTCTGCCCTGGTGCAAGACGGTCTAAGAATCTACACTGAGACGGTCCACGCCGCCTCTGTGTAGCTCCACTACCTGCATCAGAAGAACCGCCCTGTGGCTGCTGGGGAGGTTCAGGGACCTCCCGAATACGTCTAGGTCTAGGAGCCATGTCTGCAATTTAAAGAGTTATTACAAATATATACATTTCGATAGATGACAACAATTTCAATTAATAGAAATTGAAAATAAAAAAACATTACCTGAAATTGCTAGTTCCAAGTTCCAATGTCGTTGTCTAATACCTCATGGAAAAAATCATTGGAGTTATTTTGATATGCTACATCATTGTCTAGTGCATATGCCTCTTCGTTTACGTCGAAGAAATCTCGCGGTGTTGTTCTAATTGGTATTATCCATCCACTAACTGAGTTATCTGGAACATAAAAGACCTGTTCGACCTGACTGGCAAGCGTATACGGTTCATTTGTTTGTAACCTACCTGTTTGCTTTAAAGAAAGAACCCCATCTCTATCCTTCTTGTAACCTACTCCAACTCGACCAACATCGAACCAGATGCAATGAAATAGAACACACCTTGCATCATGTGTAAAACTGATTTCTAATATATCAATAATCTCGCCATAATATCCGTCAATTTCAGCATTGAGATCACCTTCACTATTACTCCTGAAAGTTGTGACGCTTTATTTTCATCAATTGACTTCTTTCGAAATCTAAACCCGTTAACGATATAGCCAGAATGTGATATTATCAATGAGTATGGACTCCTGTGAATTATATCGAGATTTGCGCTCCACCGTTCATCTTTGTTAACTTTTAATAATTTAATTTTATCCCCGAACCATTTCAGAAAGTCTGATTTGCTAGTGGTTCTTGACTGAAACTCTTCGAAGAAAGAATCAACCTCGTCTACTTGCATCAAAATATAATAATGAATAAGATCTCTTTCAATGTCTGAAATACTACGACGGGTACTCTTTAGGATAGCTCGGCCATTCTGTTGAAATATCCATAGTTTATTTGGATCTTCTGTCCACAACTCACCATCATTATTTCGTTCGAACCTGTCGAATCTAATACTCTTTCCATCACCCATATACATGTCACAAAATGTGATACATTCTTCACATAAATATCCCTCGGCAATACAACCTTCAGGTGCAGCTTTGTTAAATACCATATTCTTTAATTTCCGTAGATATCTTTCAATTGGATACATCCATCGATACTGCACAGGACCATATATCCGGGCTTCGCTAGCAAGATGAATAATTAGATGAACCATTATATCAAAAAATGTAGGTGGAAAGAGCTGCTCCAGCTTACATAAAGTTATAACTATATCTGTCTCTAGTCTGAACAATACTTCCGGGTCTAAAGTCTTCGAAAACAAAGCTTTAAAAAACTGACCGAGTTCAATTAGTGGCTGCAAAACATCTGGATGTACAACTCCTCTGATTGACAACGGAAAATGAACTTGCATAAGTACATGACAATCATGACTTTTTAATGACGATATCTTTCTTTCCGTCATATTTATGCATCTGCTAATTTGAGAGGAGAATCCATCAGGTAGTCTAATTGATTTAATAAAATTTAGTATCTTATCTTTGTCAACACTGGATAAAGTATACACTACTTCGGAAATTATTACTTTAGAATTGTCAGACTCAATCGGATGTAATTCGGGTCGGATACCCAATTGTATTAGATCACGTCTGGCTCGCAAACTGTCTTTGGCAGTACTAGAGATATTCAAAATTGAAAGAATATTTTCCATAACATTCTTCTCTATATGCATCACGTCCAAGTTATGACGGACCTGTAAAGTATGCCAGTAGGGCAGCTCCTGAAAGAATATACTTTGTTTTCGCCATCCACCTGTATTCTTCCTCTTAGTTAATCGGCCTAGAGAGAAGTTGCCCAAAATTTTTTGTTCCATCCACATTGTGCTTCCTGATCGGCGATTCAAACTTAAACGACGTCCGAACGACTGTCCATCGAACTTATAATTATTTTCACTTCTTAACCATCTATGACTGACCAGTAAGAAACGACGATGTCCCAAATAACAATGTTTCATACTCGCATTTAGCCATGTCGAATGTGTTTTATCCATACAAATCGGACATGCGAGTTTACCTTTCGTACTCCATCCTGATAAATTGGCATATGCTGGAAAATCATTAATTGTCCATAATAAAGAAGCACGCATTGTAAAGAATTCTTTCTTTACCGCATCATACGTACTCACTCCAGAATTCCACAGAATCTTTAGTTCGTCAATCAAAGGTTGCATATATGTATCTATCGCATTACCTGGCCCCTTAGGACCAGGTATCAATAACGACATCATCATAAAGGAAGATGCCATTGACATCCATGGTGGCAGATTATATGTAACAAGTATCACAGGACAAATAGAGTAACTCGTACTCATATTTCCGAATGGATTAAAGCCGTCAGAAGCAAGACCCAATCGTACGTTTCTTACTTCTTCAGAAAACGATGGATACATTTCATCAAACTTGCTCCACTCCTCTGTATCTGATGGATGTCGCATAACACCGGTTACATCTTTCTTTTTGATATTACTGTACCATATCATCATTTTAGCTGTTCTTTCGTATGAATACAATCGCTGTAATCGGAGAATCAAAGGAAAGAACCGTAAAATCTTCTCTGGTTTTTTACTCTTCGAATCATTATCATTATTCTTATATCTGCTACTTTTGCAGTCAGGACATTTATCTAAATTTGAGTAATCCTTCCAATATAAAATGCAGTCGTTCGGACATGCGTCAATTTTCTCGTAGTTCAGTCCAAGTGCACGAAATCTAAACTTAGCGTCCTTCCAGTCCTTTGGAAAGTTTTCTGGATTATTTAATAATGTCCTAATCAAAAGTAAGACATCTGTCATCGTAACCGCTGTACACCGATTCTTCACTTTTATCTTAAACATCTCCAGAAGAAAACGTAATCGAGAGATTTTGACTCCTGAGCATAATGGCTTCTCTGCATCTTGTATTTTTTCATGCAACGTATCCGGAAGCGAATCCATCATTTCAACGATGTCATGTCCTCGAATGTTATCTACCATCTCAAATATAACATCACGGTCTTGTATTTCTGAGACATCTCTTTCAGTATCACCGTGGACATTACTATCTTCTTCTAAATTAACTCCTTCACCATGATATGTCCAATTCGTATAATTTAGCCAAAATCCATTTAATATCAAATGCTCGTAAACTGTGGCTCGATTTTGGGTCAAAGTATTTTTGCATCTTATGCAAGGACAATGTATCTTATCTCCTTCACCTCCTACAATATGATAGTGCGATTCATATCGAAAAGCCCAGTCTATGAATCCGATAACTCCTTTATTATATGTCCGATAGTCATCGAATCTTTTGTTCATCCAACTTTTGTCCATTGCCTAAAGGTAAGATCCAAAGTTAATTTCAATAATGTTTGGTAATGTTCATAACAACAACATGACATCATTATTAACTAGGGTAGCTAACATGTTTTACAACCTAACTAAATATTATGTTGCACACCTGACCTTCGATCCGGAGAGTCTGATCTCGGTCTACCCCTCCTCCTCCTCCCTACAAATCGGGTTCAGGAGCAGCGCTTGGCAGGGCAGGCTGCGGCACGTAGTCTCGAAGGAAAATGAATCGGCTATACACTAATATTCTACTTAATGAACAAATATTCTACTAAATATTATTTGGCACACTTGGACTTCGATCCAGAGAGTCCGATCTCGGTCTACCCCTCCTCCTCCCGACAAATCGGGTTCAGGAGCAGCGCTTGGCAGGGCAGGCTGCGGCACGTAGGCTCGAAGGAAAATGAATCGGCTATACACTAATATTCTACTTAATGAACAAATATTCTACTAAATATTATGTGGCACACTTGGCCTTCGATCCAGAGAGTCCGGTCTCGATCTACCCCTCCTCCTCCCGACAAATCGGGTTCAGGAGCAGCGCTTGGCAGAGCAGGCTGCGACACGTAGGCTCGAAGGAAAATGAATCGGCTATACACAAATATTCTACTTAATTAATAAATATTCTACTAAATATTATGTGGCACACTTGACCTTCGATCTAGAGAGTCCGGTCTCGGTCTACCCCTCCTAAAAGATTCGAGACATCTCTTTCATTATCATCGAAATGCCCAGTCTAAGAATCCCATAACCCCTTGGTTATATGTCCGATAATCATCGAATCTTTTATTCATCCAACTTTTGTCCATTGCCTATAGGTAACATCCAAAGTTAATAACTATGTTTCACTACTATGTCTCTAATCTAACTATGTTTTAAAATAAGACTTACAAGTATTTACTTAAATTAATGATCTTTTATCACTAATAGCATTTAATCATAATCAAGATTAATCTACTGACTTACAAGCATTTTTCACAATTAGGCATTTATCCACTATTTTTTAATCTACTATCTTAGGCATTTGTCTACACTAATAAGTATATCAAAAAAATATGCAATCATAAGCATGATGAATATATAAGAAATTAAAAACACAACTTACAACCAAGTAATGCGGCGGGCAAGACGACGGACGGGCGGCGGGCGGACAGGCACGAGTTGAGGCTGAGGAGGAGGGCGGCGACGAGAGGGAGGTGGAGGAGGAGGAGGGCGGCGACGAGAGGGAGGAGGAGGAGGAGGGCGACGACGAGAGGGAGTAGGAGGAGGAGGAGGGCGCTGGCGAGTGGGAGGAGGAGGACGACGATGGTGAGTTGGGAGGAGGAGGAGGAGGGCGGCGGTGAGTTGTGAGGAGGAGGAGGATGACGGCGGCGGCGAGAGGGTGGAGGAGGAGTGACGAGGCGGCGAGAGGGAGGAGGAGGAGGAGGGCGGCGGCGAGAGGGAGGACGACGAGCAGGAGGAGGCGGCGGCGAGGTACGGTGAGGGAGGAAGGTGTCGAATGCGAATGAGGAAGAGCCGCCTCCGTCGAGGAGGGGTATATCACCATCGGGGACGATCAAACAACCGTCCCCTATATGAATGATCGAGGATGGTTATGAGTGAACCATCCCCTTTTCTAAGGGCAGAGGGGACAGTTTTGCAACCGTCCCCTATAACGAACTATCGGGGACGGTTACAACCGTCCCCTATATTTGGATATAGGCGACGGGCACAGTGGCGTAATGGGGACGGTTATAACCGCCCCCTAAAGTTCCCGGGTTGACAAAAAAATAAACTGGGGCTTGCCTATTTCAGGACGGTTTAAGAACCGTCCCTAAAGGTCTTTTGTATAGGCGACGGGCACAGTGGAGTAATGGGGACGGTTATAACCGTCCCCTAAAGATCCTGGGTTGACAAAAAAACAAAATGGGGCTAGCCTATTTAGGGACGGGTAAAGAGCCGTCCCTAAAGGTCTCTTAATGGCGACGGTCAATATTAACCGTCGCTATTACATTCGAAAGGAGACGGTTCGCTTCTGACCGTCCCCGATACTGTTATTGGGGACGGTTACTCCTTGACCGTCCCCAATAAACGTCCCTAAAGGACGTCCAGTTTGTAGTGAATGTCTCCTAAACTCATGAAATCATCACAACCAACTAGGTATACTCTTATTAGCATAATCACTATAAAACCTAACTAATAGACTAACCCATGATCGAATTATGGTTTACATCCACTACAAGAAAAACAAGTTGTGGCGACAGAACTATGCCCACGGATGTGGGGTTTGTGGCCATAGAATCAGGCTCTGGCCACAACACGTCGTGGCCAGTAGCCGTAGCTACAAGTCTCGTCGCGAGAGTTCTCTAGCCACGAATATTTCGTGGCCACTACAAGTGACCACAGAACTTGTCGTGGTCACAACTCTTGTATGAAGACTTTGACCATGGATTGTAGCTACAAGAAACTAGTGGCCACAGAATTATTGTGGCCACAAGTTTCCGTAGCCACATTCTGTGGCCACAACTCATTTTTCTTGTAGTGATCGTCAATTTAATATATTAGACTACTAAGTGTTTGCCAACTACTCGCATGATATATAAGGAAAATCATCTTAAGCTGATCTAATCAATCGTGGGAATACTCATTATTTAAACTCAAGTAAGTGAAGATAATAATCATATCTTGAAACTCGTGTTTGTAAAGGATGCTCTCACTTAAGAAGCTCACCACACGTACTTTAACTTAATGGTCAATCAAATCAGCCACAACCACATTTTGCTGCACAACATTTTGTCATTGATAATGTATCCAAACACATCCATACGTAGTGATATTCCCCATATCCATGCATAAAAGTTTCACTGTGATACAATGGTCGGATTGCCTAGAAATCGATCTTGGACTTTGCGATAAACCACCAAAATGTACCCCACGTGAAAACGTCGAGATCCTTGATCAGGGGGCATGCATGCGATTTTCTTTCAACCCACATCACAATGATATATATATTTTATCGACATGCAATACTGAGATTCCTCAGAATTATACTAAACGTGTTGTGATAAGTTGATACCATCCAAAACATGCCCAACGTGAAAGTACCTATATCCTCGATCTGAGCACTTGTATATGATCCTCATTTCATCCACATCACAAAGGTGTAGTTTCTATCGACATGTGATACATGGATCTATCGGAATCACCCCAAACATGTTGTGATGACTAAATACCCCTAAAAAACACGCCCCCACATATCAATTCAAAGTATGCACATGTAATCCACACTCCTCTCACATCACAATGGTATAGTTTTTATTAACATACGATATCTGGATCTTCCAAAATTGCCCAAATAATGTCGCGATAAAAAGATACTCCCAAAACACGTCACACAAAACTGCCTAGATCTTCGATCCAAGCACGTATATATGATGCTCACTCCCTCCACATCACTGATATAATTTTTATCCACATGCGATAATCCGATCACTCAGAATTATCTAAAACATGACGTGATACGAAATAGAATTGCGTCCCAAACTCGTCCAGTTGTGATAAAAACCTTCCCCCGGTAACACACAACGTCCAAAACCCACAGTGTAAAAATCGTGAAGATCCAACAACAAGGAGTCAAAATCATATATATGGGGTTCTCCCTTGCGAATTTCCCTCGCCCAGAATGATGTTCCTAGGCGTTTAGTGCAACACGTGCACCCCCATGTCGATCCCCACGTCGAATTCATCGTAACGACATCCTCGGATCACCGATCGAACGTCAAAAAATATCGATGGCAACAAAGTTCCGTCAAGCTCACACTACAAGGAAAACAAGTTGTGGCTACGGAACTATGCCCACGGATATGGGGTTTGTGGCCACAGAATTGGGCTCTGGCCACGACATATCGTGGCCAGTAGCCGTAGCTACAACTCTCGTCGTGAGAGTTCTCTAGCCACAAATATGCCGTGGCCACTACAAGTGACCACAGAACTTATCGTGACCACAACTCTTATATGAAGACTTTGACCACAGATTGTGGCTACGAGAAACTAGTGGCCACGGAATTATCATGGCCATAAGTTTCCGTAGCCACATTCCCTGGCCACAACTCATTTTTCTTGTAGTGTCAGGTGAGTGGGTTCCAGATAGCTAAGCCCACTAGGGCCTTATATAGGCTGGGATCCGGGTCCAAAAGTTGTAAACCATCTTAAAATACATGTTACTTTCTCATGCAATGTTCGATTTTGATGTTCTTGGGATCGTTGTAAAGTATCGTCAGGTACTACAAGATAGAGTGGTCATTTGCTTGTTTTGAATTTGTATCACGAAAATGAGATTGAGTAGACTTTGTACCTTTGTTGGAGAAGACTTGTCTGGGTTTTTTTCACCTTGTTGTGCCTTCGCACATAATGTCAAGTTTACTCTAGATCTCACATGTTGCCATGCATGTTTAAACTCTATTAAGCTCTTCTTGGGTGATGGAACAAAAGATGGCGTTCATGGCTTTGGAGTTGAATCAATATAGCATTTTTTCTTATCAACATCAGAGAGACGATCTTACACAATACGCTTAGGTCCTATATACTTGGTCTCAATTACATTCCATACCTCATAGTTGATTGATTACAAAAAGATATGCATTCAGACATTCCATCAATTGTACACGGTCCCATCAGTGCGGAGGTCAGACATAGGATCGTAATGCTAGCAGAGGAGAGGTGGGTGGATAGCAGTATTGAAGTAAATTAAAACATTTTATTGGAAATAATCAGACTGAAGAAGAAATCAATCAGCCAAGCAAACAATGCATAGGATGTTTGCATGGAAACATAGATGGTGAAAATCAAGACCTAAGTCCTCTCGATTTAGGATTTCCGATTATCTGAATCGACAAACTGCTTCACTGAGTCCGTATATTTGTAGACATCTCAATCATTTACAAAGCTGCTTGCTTTGCAACTCTTGATCAAATGCCAAAGTCGCCATCACATATCAGAAATTACGGCAAACTAGAGGCAGGATGTATTTCGACCGTCCTCTGACTTCCTTGGACGGGACAAGCTTCAAGGATCCAAGATCAACATGCTAACTTTCAAACGTGAAGCTGTACGGGAAAAAAATAGTATAGCAATGATAACTCTTTAAGCAATTTTTTATAGCATAAATATTTTGCGGAGTATAAATATGAGAATACCAACATTAAAAGAAATATATCTGATAATAAATACATGTGAATCATATAATATATTACATAAATAATATCACATGCTTATCTTCTGCAAAAAGTGTTCTAACTCCTTGTTAGAAGAACTCGAGCATAGAAGGCAAGCGGTTGTTGTACTTTGATAGCCATCTCAGATCGAAGCCATACGTAAAAGTTTTCCTCTCAAAATATCGAAGAACTCTAAGAAGTAGAAATGATAAATTGAATAAGCTCTAAGACTATTTTCCTCATTGTAGAAAACATATGAGAGTTGGTGTGCCTTCTAACATCAAGTACATGGTCCGTGGATCCAAAAGAATAGAGTTGTTGAAGACAAAATAAAATCATCAAGATTTGTCTCAATTGATCGATTAGTCATTGAGTTAATCGATCATGTAATTATGATTGATCGGTCATAATTAAATATCGATCTAGCTGATGAGAGCTTGAATTCAGATATTGACCGCTCATGCAAATTCGAGTGGCAGATCAATTCTGGAATGCAAGTTGATCGATTAGCCTTCAAGGGTCGATCGATTAACTTGAGTTGCTCGATCATGTTGCAAAAGTTGATCGCTCAAACTAGTTCTTCGAGTTGTCCTTAACAAGGTAAGTTCTCAGCTCGATATTACAAAACAAGGAAACCAACAATGTTTACATGAAATACTTCAAATTTGATAAACAATATATAAAGAAACTTTTGAGTACAAGTCCTTGACTAGGTTTAGTCTATTTAACATGAATAATCTGCATTATCACAAAACAATTATACTGAAAAACGAGTTAAAGAAATAGGGAACTAACAATATATACTTCATATATACTTTGCTCGTATCTTGTACTTTTGGACGCATAAAATATAAAATCTGAAAATATGGATAAGATTAATTAAAGAAGTATAATTCTTTAAGTGTGTATATATTAATAAGTGTACAAAATCTTTTGGTAAAAGACATAAATATTATACACTTTGAAAAAATCAGTATAAAATATGTACATAAAATACTAACTAAAATCCTTCCTTAAAAAACGAGATTACACAGTAAAATATTAAAACTAAAGACGTGAAATCCATAAAAAGGATAAAATTCCCAAAATTGTAAAAAAGTAAAAAATCTTACAAAATCAAATACAAATTAGAAAAATAAGAGAACAGATCTCACCCAAAATATGTGCAGTCGCATCGCATTTTGCATGTGCATCGCTTTGAGATTTAATTGGACTATGAATCAATGATGATAAAAATCCAAAGAATAGAGCTTGATTGGATCTTAACACACATAGTTCTAAGAGGAACTCAATTGAGAATCGAGCTTTAGACTCTTTTCGTCTTTGTCTTAATTCTTTTAGTCCACAAAAATGTTTTCAAGAATCGACCCTTGAGATATTTCATTTCATTTCCAATACTGCAGATATTTTATTTCTATATATATTTTTTCTCTCTACACAACATCTAACAGGTGTCAATTGCTTTTGAAATTGCAGGGCCATATTTGGGATGACAATAGCTCTCCCAGAACACCGGTCTACTATGTCTTGTTGGGCCCATGAAAGGATAGAACCCAGATACCTCGAACTAGACCTGGCCAAAATGCAAGCCATGCCGAGATTCAAAAACCTCTGTCCAAAGTCCGCCATGGGCCGACCCATAGTCCATTTCGTTCTTTTTCCGTTGAGTTTTTTAATAGTATTTAGTATGCATAAATGATTTTATTAATACCATTTATACTTTATATAACTAATATAAGTAGTTTACATGTTACTTGACATGTAAACTATTAAATTTTATTTAAAACTAGCGTCACATATGAAAAACTTGAAGTTTATTATATTAATACATGTATTATTCAACTTATAATTATTTATTTTTTTATTTTTTGCAGGACAGGTCGGTCCATGCCCAAACCTCCTAACCTAAGTCCGACCTATGAGTGGGTCGGGAGGAGGAGCCACCAGCCCGTTGGCTAGGTCTACCTCCTACCACCAATCCGCGTGGAAAGTCTGAAGTCAAGTGTTCGCTTAATCTTACACATGCAAAAAATGGATAGGAGATTGAAGGAAAGATGTTTCAAATGCAATGTAATATATTATATTCAAGTGCTTATGGGAGTAACATGTTGGTTTTAGCAATGGCTTTGTCAACAATACCAAAATTGTTGGCATTTTGTTCTAACGTCTCTCTCTCTCTCTATTATCTATATATATATATATATATATATATATATATAGGGCGCTTCCAATGAGGTGCACCTTTCCTGAGTCAATGGAAAGCCCATCACGAGATCCGTTAAGTCTCAATCTATTCAAAAGGGCATTTTAATCCTTGAGTTTTCACTTCGAATTTGAATTTAATTTAATCTTTTTATATTACCAATTTTAGACTGTCCAATTTGGCAATTTTTATTTCTATTTATTCAATGAGGTTCAACCAATCAAAAGGGAATAGGCGGCGCAACTTGTTGCCCGTCTCCCATCAGTCTCTATGTAAAGATGATATTTAATTATAAATAATATACCACATCAAAATTATATGTCTCATATATGTAGAAAACATCATGATATTTGTAAATTCTGAATTGATATTGTAAAAATGGAAGTGAGATTTTAGCCAAACAATACGAAATTGTTAGAAAATGATAAAAGAGATGATAAATGAAAAAAAAGATATTGTAAATGTATTTTGAGTTTTTAAAAAATGAACTCGTATCGTAAAAAATACATGAAAATGAAAAAAACTAGATAGAGAAGATATGAGATAAATGTAAAAAAAACAATACGAGATTGTAAAAAACGCATTGTGATTTGTAACAAAAAGAACCAGTATTGTAAAAATAGAACTGGGAATGTAAAAATGAAATGTAAAATCAATGAATATGTCTATCTTTGTATCCCATCAATCTGTATGTAATAGATATGCCTACCTTATCATTTTCATTTTATTTTTTGGTTGTCTGCTAAACTATTATTCCATCGCAAATCACTTTTGGTCGTATGCTAATCAATCTGCATCCATGCATGGTGGTGAGTTACAACTGAGTTATGATAAAGCAAAGTAACAAGTATACATATATGTACTCGGTTTCGATTATCTTTCAGCCATCTCGAAAATCAATACATTTCTGAGAAGTAATAATGAATTTCATATCGGAGATGCAAATTTCCGAATTACCAGGAAAGATATATTGTATGATTTTTACTCATGTAAAATGAAACAAATATTAAAAGAAACTGCAATGAACAGAGGGAGGACAGGACGAAGTTCAGGTCATAAAATAGTTTACTTGATTCCAAAATACTTATTCTTCTTTCATCGTCATCGGAAAAGGAGAAATCTCATATGTACAGTGTTAATATTAAGCACTATAAAAACAAGCAAATGTGCCACATCTTTGTTGGGCATCTTTGTCAAAGACAAAGGTGGAATCTGCGTCAAATAGGAGAGGGAAAATAAACATCCAACATCTTTACAGTAGCAGATGGATAACCCTGTTCTTCAAAAGGGTCATTGCCGCCACCACCATCTCCGTAGTGCCCCATCTGTCATCATCCACCTTCTGGCCACTGTCGCGCTCCTCCACCACCAGCAGTGGCATAGCCGTAGTCCTCTCTAGCCGCCCTCTAGTCGCACCCATGTGCGCAGCCGCAGAACTCTCGTCGATTGTTCTAGGAGGAGATATGCCTAGCAGGAATTCCCCGATTGAATAAATCAAAAATAGAAATGTGGGTTGTCACATTCTATTTTTACAATGAGATAAAAAGACTAAAATAGGGTTTAAATATTAAAAAATTAAGATTAAAAATGAATTAATCATAACCATCGGATTAATTATGGACGCATGAGATGGTGGGCTTTCCTTACAATAAGGAAAGGTGCACCTTATTGGATATATTTCCTCTCTCTCTCTCTCTCTCTATATATATATATATATATATAGGAAATTTATCCAATGCGCACAGGGCCCATTTGAGTTTCGGTGCGCACCATTTGTTGGCCATACACGTGTATTACCAATTTAGTGGTTACCTATTTCGAAGGATGTTGTTTTTGGAAGGAGATTAATATGCAAAGCGATGTAACAATAAGTGATATTCCAATTATATCGCGTCCTAAAAAATAGGAAGATCGTTTTGGAAAGAAAACATTCGAATCGATTATTTCTTGCTAAAAATCGAGATCCAAATGCTCATGTCAGTAATATATATATATATATATATATATATATATATAATAGTCAAGTAAATGGTTGTTGCGAGATCAGTAATATTTTAAAACAACGGTTAGTAATATACATTCATTGTATTACATGGTGCAGAATTTGGTAATATATATACAATGGACAAGTAAGTGCTTGTTGTGATGTCAGTAAAACCATAACCAATGGTCAGTAATTTCTATATGTATTACTACTTTGAATAGAAGTCAGTAATTTCGACACAATACTCACGTAAATGGTTGTTGTGAGATCAGTAATATCCAAATAACAGTCAGTAATTTACATAACCAATGGTCAGTAATAGCTACTATGAGATCAGTAATAACAAAGTTATGGTCAGTAAGTCATGGGCATTGCTCAAGTAAGTCATGGGCATATCCAATGGTCAGTAATAGCTACTATGAGATCAGTAATAACAAAGTTATGGTCAGTAAGTCATGGGCATTGCTCAAGTAAGTGCTTGTTGTGATGTCAGTAAAACCACAACCAATTGTCAGTAATAGCTACTATGAGATCAGTAATATCAAAAAAATGATCAGTAATTTACATTTATTACTATCATAGTGTTTGGATCCTTAATCATCCGCGTGGAATCATTTATTTGAATTGTTTCTTTCCAAAACCGTCTTCCAATTTTTAAGGACGTTGTATAATAGGAAATATAGGATTTTTTTAAACTCGTCGTAGCCTATAATTAGAAATATAGTTATGGTTAATACACGTGTAAGGCCTAAAATGAGTGCTCATTGAAACGCTAATGAGCCCTGTGCGCAGTGGATAAGCCCTCTCTCTCTCTCTCTATATATATATATATATAGGGCTTATCCAATGAGCCCTGTGCCCATTAACGTTTCAATGAGCACCCATTCTCGGCCATACACATGTATTAGTAATAATTATATTTCTAATTATAGGCTACCACATATTTAAAAAAATCCTATATTTCCTATTATACAACGTCCTTAAAAATTGGAAGACGGTTTTTGAAATAAATGATTCAAACAAATGATTCCCCGCGGATAATTAAGGATCCGAATGCTATGATAGTAATAAATATAATTCGGTCAAGTAAATGCTTATTGTGAGATCAGTAATATCAAGAACACTGATCAGTAATTTACATCCAAATAGTTACATTATACAGAATTCAGTAATATGTATAAAATGGTCAAGTAAATGTGTGTAGTGAGATCAGTAATAACATAACAAATGGTTAGTAATACCATTGTCTATGTAATGTGCATTGCATTAACAAATGGTTTCTTTCTTACTTGAGCAATGCCCTTGACTTACTGACCATTACTTTGTTATTACTTGAGCAATGCCCATGACTTACTGACCATTACTTTGTTATTACTGATCTCATAGTAGCTATTACTTGAGAATCGTACACATATTACTAAACATGTGGTATAAGACATAGATATATACATTACTGAACACAAACAATAATTTACTTGATAACTATATATATATTACTTGAGTATCATATTTAAATTACTGAATTCTGTTCAAAGTAATAAAACATATGGAAAGAACTGATCATTTCTTATGGTTTTACTGACTTCACAACAAGCACTTACTTGTCCATTGTGTATATATTCCTGAAATCTGCACCATGTAATAAAATGAATGTAATTACTGACCGTTGTTTGGATATTACTGACTTTACAACAAGCACTTACTTGTTCATTGTGTATATAATACTAAACTGAGCATTTGGATCTCGATTTTCTATAAGAAATCATTGATTCAAATGTTTTCTTTCCAAAACGATCTTCCTATTTTTTAGGACGTGATATAATTGGAATATCACTTATTGTTAAACCGCTTTGCATATTAATCTCCTTCTAAAAACAACATCCTTCGAAATAGGGAACAACTTAATTGGTAATACACGTGTGTGACCTACAAATGGTGCTCACCGAAATGCTAATGAGCCCTGTGCGCATTGGATAAAAATCCTATATATATATATATATATATATATATATGGGGTTGGGGACTATGCACCGGGGTCTATATCTTCCACTTTTTTTACTTTTTTTGGAAATTATCACGATGTATATTCATTCCTATATCCCTCCTATATACCATTCGAATTTCGTCACAAATAGATCTCCTATGCATTCCATCTAGAACTGTTTGCAAGCAATTTGATCTTGTAAATAAAATCTATTTCTCGAATATACTCGACATTTTGACGCCGAGTTAAATAGCTAGTTCTGACTTTAGCACGTCGAGATAAGAAATAAATTCGTTCTAGTTTAGTTGGGATCTAAAAATCGATGTGACAAGGCTTGCGTCGAATAACCTCTTTTTGACGCACCTGAATCGACAAAAATCTTCGATGCATATATAAAAAGATAGCAAAGTGTAACATCCTGGGCTTAGGTTCCTGGTCGGTTATCGAGGAAAACTGGCCCTGACAACTTATTGGGTTCGAACCTAGATGAACCCGTTGACAACGACCCAAAATGCTTAAGCCCAAGTTGTCAAGTAGTAGTCCCCACCATTTATAAACCCCACCCAAACTTCTTGAGTTTTAGATGTGGCACTATATTTGGGGTATGTGTGTTACAACCTCCCCCACTTATATCTGCAACGTCCTCGTTGCGACATGGTCCATCACTTATCCCAATGACAGTGGCGGCTACACGCTCCGGGTAGCCATTTCCTCCTATCTCTTTGTAGGGGCGGTTCCACCTCTCAGGTAGCCCTTTCCAATATCAGAGGGAAACTGGTTTTGATACCATTTGTAACGTTCATGGATTAGGTCCCCGATTCGTTATCGAGGAAAACTGGCCCTGACAACTTGTTAGGTTCAGGCGCAAATGGATCCGATGGCAACCACCCAAAATACTTAAGCCCAAGTTGTCAAGTAGTATTCCCCATCACTTATAACCCACTCTCACACTTTGTGAGTTTTAGATGTGGGGCTATATTTGGGGGTTGGGGTGTTACAACCTCCCCCACTTATATTCGCAACGTCCTCGTTGCGACATAGCCCACCACTTATTCTCAGTGATAGTGGCGGCTGCACGCTCCAGGTAGCCATTTCTTCCTATCTCTTTGTAGGGGCAGCTCCACCTCTCGAGTAGCCCTTTCCACTATCAGAGGGAAAATTGGCTCTGATACTATTTTTAACGTCCTGGGCTTAGGTCCCCGGTCCGTTATCGAAGAAAACTGGCTCCGATAACTTGTTGGGTGTGGACCCAGATGAACCTAATGGCAACCACCCAAAATGCTTAAGATCAAGTTGTCAAGTAGTAATCTCCACCATTTATAAACCCCACTCAAACTTCTTGAGTTTTAGATGTGGCACTATATTTGGGATATGGGTGTTTGATGAACGCGAAATTCACCTCTTTAATAATCGATAATTGTAGTATAGAAGACGAAAATCGGTTGATCAAAACACCACAATCTGTGAATGTTGTGGAATATTTTTACTGGTAAGTTTACCAAAGTCGAACACAGGGAACAATGATTTTTAGTTGCGTGGTTTTTGAATCAAATTAAATAATTAATTAATACTTGATTAATTTATGCGTTAAGAAAATATACAATGCAATGAGATGCAACGTGATGCAAAGAAAATAAACAGAGAGAATTATACCCAGGATCTGCGATTTTTAGTGATGTTTAATCCAAATAAAAATAATCAATATCCTCGAAATGAAATCATAGATCAAATAATATCGAATTCAGCAAGATGTATCAAATTAATTCCTGATGCAAATAAGAGTGGATAGATATCAGATTAATCCTGCAATGATTTTATCTCCAAGATATTTCTAATTTTATTCTCAAGAAACGTTTGCAGTCCACAAGTCGATAAACCAAATCAGTCTCCTTCATTTATCCCCTGCATAAATTAAGTCCTCAGATCTGAGGTCAATTTCATCAATACATAAATCAAATCCCTGCAAAATAAATCGTGAATATCTTAATAGGACACAATATGTCAAACTTAGCATGCATATGTCAATTATGATCCTCAAATAATAATTCTTGATAAATGATCTCGAATCTGTTCATAAGGTTTCTAAATTATAGAGCATGAAAATAGCTTCAAAATGACATATTGTATGCTTAAAACGGAGTTCGTATGAAAAAGATATGATAAAATGAAATTACAGGGACTAAAATGTAAATAAAATAAAGTTTTTCTTGCAAAGAGGTTCCTAGAGGGGCTTATTTATAATTTAGCAAAGTCAGAGGGGTATGGATGTAATTTACCTCTGGCGGGGGTATTTTTGCAATATCTCAAACCTCCAGGGGTGTCCGTGCAATTTTTCCACAAAGCTCGTGCCTCTAGAGGCTCGGGTCGGCATCGGAGGCTCGGGCGACCGAGCCTGTGGTTCGGCCCAAGCCTGAGGTTCGGACCTCGAACCAGAGGCTCGGTGGGAGGCACCTCAGGCTTAGGACTGAGGCGGAGGTTCGGCTTTAGAGGCGGAGGCTCGGGAGAGTCCGAGCCACAGGCCAGACCCGAGCCTCCAGAGGCATGCGCAAGACACCCCTAAAAGTTTGACATATTGCAAAAATACCCCCGTCAGGGGTAAATTATGTCTAGACCCCTTCGACTTTGCTAAATTACTGATAAGCCCCTCAAGGGACCTCTTTGCAAGGAAAACTTTATTTTATTTATATTTTAGTCCCTGTAATTTCATTTTATCACATTTTTCATACGAACTCCGTTTTAAGCATATAATATGTCATTTTGAAGCTATTTTCATGCTCTATCATTTAGAATACCTTGTGAACAGATTCGGGATCATTTATCAAGAATTATTACTTGAGGATCATAATTGACATATGTAGGCCGAGTTTGACATATTGTGTCCTATTAAGATATTCACGATTTATTTTGCAGGGATTTGATTTATGCATTGATGAAATTGACCTCAGATCTGAGGACTTAATTTCTGCAGGGGATAAATGAAGGATATTGATTAGGTTTATTGACTTGTGGACTGCAAACGTTTCTTGAGAATAAAATTAGAAATATTTTAGAGATAAAATCATTGCAAGATTAATCTGATATCTATTCACTCTTACTTGCATCAGGAATTAATTTGATACATCTTGCTGAATTCGATATTATTTGATCTATGATTTCATTTCGAGGATATTGATTATTTTTATTTGGATTAAACATCACTAAAAATCACAGATCCTGGGCATAATTCTCTCTGTTTATTTTCTTTGCATCACTTTGCATCTCATTGCATTGTATATTTTCTTAACGCATAAATTAATCAAGCATTAATTAATTATTTAATTTGATTCAAAAACCACGCAACTAAAAATCACTGTTCCTTGTGTTCGACCTCGGTAAACTTACCAAGTAAAAATATTCCACAACATTCACAGATTGTGGTGTTTTGATCAACCGATTTTCGCCTTCTATACTACAATTATCGATTATTAAAGAGGTGAATTTCACGTTCATCAAATGGCGCCGTTGGCGGGGACACGTCTTAACTTATTTATTGAATTTTGATTTTCTTTGTTGAATAATTTCAAAATTTTAGGTCCTCATTTCATGCATCATTTTTTGCATCATATCTGCTGATTTAATTTCTCTGTGTGTTCTAACTTTTCTCTTTTGTGGCAGGGCCCATGATCATCGAGGATGCTTGATCTTCATGGAGGCGTGAAGTCGGGAACTTCCGTTGAAGAGACCGCAAAAGAATATGTGAAGAAATTCTAGGATTTTAATCAGTCAGCCTGCATTGCATACTGTAAAAAAACTTGCATTTGCATATTTATTTCCAGTTCTTGCATGTTGTAAAAAAAGAGGTAGATTACTTGATGTCTACCCCCCACTCCCACACACACAATTGCACATATACACTCACCTCACCCCATCTCCCTTCCCTCTGTAATTTTCACAATCTCTCGCTCTCTCTCTCTCTGTATATTGAATGAAACCCCCCTCACCCTTGTATCATAGTACAAACACCCCCTCTAATTCAGATCTCGCTTAGGCTATTTGTAGACTAAGTAGAGGGGAACCTGATGATGAATCCACGTTTCATCATCTTTATTCTATCATTTTGGCCTTAAAAACCCTAGTAAATGCGTGTAAATAGAGCTTATTCATGCATTTTAGCATTCATGCATCTGTGTGTAAATACTGTATAAAATGCGGTTTTTAAAGCCAAAATTGTAGAATAAAGAAAAGAAAAGAAAAAGAATAAAATATTGTAAATATTTTATGACCGAAATCCCGAGACCTAGGCATCTTGATGAATAGGTCGACAAGGAATAAAGTAGGGGGAGATAAGGGCCAAAATACAGATAAAATACCTATACATTCTATTCATTCTTTATTCATTTTGGGACCTATTTTTGGTTCCACTTTTTGTGCATCAAATAATAAAACTTTGTACATGAAAGTTGTAGATAATTTTATAAAGAAAAATACAAAATTGATTTCACAGAAAAATAATATACATATAAAAAGTTATGGTCTGAATAAAAATCCAGAAGCCCAACTTCCCAGACCCGTATCTCACAAACGACAACTCCAAATGTATCAAACTCACCTTTAATTGTATATAGAAGAAAATAAGCTAAATAATGGCGGTGGTTTCGCATTTGGCGGAGCTACGGTTTGAAAGTTGAGTTTTGGACCCTCATTGTATACTTGTACATATTAAAATATTCAATTTATTATTTATTTATTATTTTTATAATTTTATATTTTTATAATGTTGTTAATAATACTTGTAATAATTATGTATGTTAAAATCAGAATAAAAACATCATTAAAACTCAAATAAAAATACTTGTACATATTTGATACATAGGTATTTTACATACACTTATACCTATATAAAATACCTTTATATTTTATTTAATATACAAAATAAATCAGAAAAATAAAATAAAAATAATTTTTGTGTAAATAAAAGTATTCTATAAGTTTATAAAATACTAAATAAAAATAATAAAAATAAAATACCTAAATAAAAATAAAATACTGAAATACATAGATATAGATACCTATAAGGGTATAAATGCAAACTTGTAAAAATATGTCTCATAAAAATAAATAAAAATCATAATAAAATAATTTATAAAATTTTAAACATTTTTTATTTTATAACCAAGATTTAATTAATTCATTTTCTATTTTAAAACGAATTAATAAAACTTTTTTTTCCAAGGTTTTTCTGGTTGGTCCACGTGGACCAACCAGCTTCAGCCCTTGGTTGACCTTGGTCAGCTCTCTGACCAAGGTCAGTACATGTCAGACTGCATTTTTTCTTGGATTTCGCGGATTTATGGAGACCACGCCTTGCATTATTTCGAGTCGCTTCCTTCACGACTTTTGATCCCAGGCCCTAGATCTTACACGCCGATATCTTTTCTTGGACATCGGATCATCATGCAACCCGTGACGCGTCCTCGAAGATCGCCCCTCGTCCAACTTTCAAAAACAACCCAAACACTTCTTACAACCTTTGAACCCTTTTTGACCCAAGTTGAGCACTTGCTTTGGAGCTCTGGATCGATCCCTGTGACAGGGGGATCTCCAGCTCCTTCGCGCAAGGCAAGGCGAGGGCCGGGAGGAGCTTCCACCCCCATCTCCGGCCAAGTGGCCGTGAGGTTCCAATCTCGCAGTCTCACCTCTGCTCGAGGTGTTTCTGTCCATTTTCTTACTCGTTAGCTAGCTGTCAGTTGCAGTTTTTAGCATATTCTCTTGGTTTGTCGATTAAACAAGTTTTTCACATACTTTTCAAGATCGAACACTCGCCGGAGCTCTTGAGCTCCGGCGATCACCAACTTCACCACCCCGCACCTTCTCCTTTCGCCCAATAAAACCCAGGTCTTGCATATATTTTTTTGCTGCTGTGTTTTTGTGCTAATCGCAGGACCCGAGAGGAGCCACGAGCCCCATTATTTTAGCCGAACCACCGCCCCAGGCCGCCGGAGCCTCCTCGCCCGCTGAGGGCCATCCGTGGTCTTCGTCCCGTTCTGTTGTACCTGGGCGGTGCGGGGAAGCGTCAGGACGTAGAACCAGACCTTCGGTCGAAGATTTGGTGGCCGGAGCGGACCCAGCACCTCCACGAAACTCGGCGCAGCCGAGTTCCTCCTCGGTTCGTCCAGACGCCCCTCTGGCCGTCGGATCAAGAACACCTTCCCAGTCCTAGCAACGCCCGTCAGATCTTGCTTGGTTGCGGCCATCGGATCCACAACGCCGATCTAATCTTTGCCGTCAAGATGAAGGGGTATCGGCCCCTGTGGCGCAGCCACGTGTGTTAGTGGCGCACGTTCGACCGTCCATCCGCGCCAAGGCTTGGGTAAACTGCGATTATTCCCCAGCCGTTTTTGTATTTAGCATTTAGATTAAAACTTTCAATTGCAGGCATCTAAGTTTTGTAATAATTTTGAGTAGGCCCTCAACCTTTTTCGTAATGGCGAATAGGTCCCCGCCAGCTCACGTGCTTCACGCATGAGCCTTGGCATTTTTGCAGGGGGCCCCCTGTGTTTTTGTTCATGCGCTGTTAGTACTAAAACAATAGGCTACAGTATATAAACTCTTGGAATTTTGCCTTGAAGACCTCAATACTTTTGATTATTGCGGATTCGTCCTCGCCAGGTCGCGTGTACACCACGTGACCTCTGGTGTTTTTGCAGGAGTTCCCCCGCTATTTCATATTATTTCTATTTAGTGCATGAAGTTTTTGTGTTAGTTGTAACTTTCTGGAATATTCACACTTAGGCCCCTAACTTTTCTTCTAATTACAAAAACACCCCTGGCCGTATGTAGTTTCTTTTTGCTTCTCGTATTTGTTGCATACATCTAGAAAACCCCAAAAAATCCCCAAAAATCACATTAAGTCTCTGTTGCATAGTAGTTCATCACCATATTTTTATTTTTCGTAATTATTGCATTTTATTATTTATAAAAATTCAAAAATAGTCATTTTCAACACTGTTTGCATCATCAAATACTAAAAAAATATAAAACACCCCAGAAAAATCCCAAAAAAATATATATTGTGTCTTTTAGTGTGTTTTAACTCCCAGCCAAAAATCACTAAAAAATACAAAACAAAACGCCTAAAAATTATAAAAACTCTAAAAACCTTCATAAAAATCTTAAAAATTCTATAAAAATCCAAAAAATACAATTTCAGTTTCTGTATCTTCTTTGATTTATTATCTTTCAGTTAAAATTAATTTGAGGAATTTTGGATACCATTTGATATTTTTCATCCTCATTTTAATTTCGGCCAGCAACTTTTATTCACTGTTTTCCTTATTTCGCTAATTAAAAATACCAAAAACATTCTAAAAATTACCCAAAAATCACAAAAACAGTAGAAAAATATAAAAAGACCAAAAAGACTTTATTTGCTTATTTTTGAACATTTTTATCTATTTTTATAAATATCTCTTTCTACCTTTTATTACATTGTCTTTATATTCCAATATTGAAAAAGAAAATTAAAAAAAATATAAACTATAAAATATAAAAATCAGTAAATTAAAAATCAAAATACAAAATTATAAAATTAAAAATTAAATAAAAAAATATAAAATTAAAACCCACAAAAAATAGCTTAGTAGCCACTTGATCACATTCACGCATTTTGGTACCTTAGTACCCCGTTCTACCTGTCTGCTCCCTGTGTTCGACCTCTACACATACTTGCACTATACACATCTTTGTTGTAGAGTTATAATAAATTTTAACTCCGCACATTTACTTTCATTGCTTGATATATCTGTCGTGGGTTAATTGTTGTTTTAATCCGAATTTCGCGTGGTCGATTCAGCGACTGAGTTCCCGCCTTGTGAGGAACTTAAGATCACCGACTTTTGGGCTAAACAAATGGCGCCGTTGCCGGGGAGCAACAGCGCGTAGTTCGGGTCTTGTTTGTGTTTGTGATTTATTGTCTATTTCGCGGCTTTTATTTTTCGCTATTTTATTTTCTTTATTTTTGATATATCTCTTGATCGGTCTAACCCCCTCTCTTGTTGACTTTGTGCGAGGTACCGCGGATCGAGGGAGGCGCTCCTCCCTAGGCGCCCACGCACCCACGAGAAGCCGGCATCTGCCAACCGAGCACCGAGGAGACGAAGAGAAATTTTGAAGACCGAGCTCCACCTTTAGCTGTAGAATTTATTTCCTGCATTTTATTTTTGTAATTTTTGTGAGAGAGAGACCACTATATTTGTAATAATACAGGTACCCCCGGACACTTGGACTTTAGAGCCTAATTTCCAAGTGATTGTTCACTTGGGGGCTCGCCGCGGTTTTTGTCAGCTTTTCTCGCATTCTTTTATTTTGTTTTGTTTTCCGATTTTATTTCTTTTGTGTGATTGAGCCCGTAGTTTTAGGAGTTGCTTGCGATCGATTAGGTCCAAACACATTAATCACCCTTGCATGTGCCTATAGTTTCGTTTGGACTTAGTCAAATTTTAAACAGTTGATCATCACGTTCAATCCGTCACGCCGCGAGCTCTCCCCGCAAAGCGCTTTCTCCTACCCTCAATTTGTTGAGCAGAGGAGGGGTGAGCCTAGACCGGACTCTAGGGTTGAAGATTGGTGGTCAGCTTGTGGTTCTTCCCGCTAATAGCAATTTCTGAAACTTAGGGCGATTTCATCGGTTCAGGAGTTTTCTTTTGCCACGGGATAAATAGAGGAAGCGCGCTCAGTCCCCAGGATCGTCGAGAGGAAGCCCATATATATTCTCGTGGGGGGTCTGGGGGGTCCTGTCAGGTTCGTCAGTCAGCCTTGTCTCCCTCGTGCAGTATGAGCAAGCAAAGCCTTTGACCAGGAGCAAGATGGATTAGAAGCAAGGCGCGAGTCAGCTCTTAGTTCAGAGCTTTCTTGCATTTGCATATAGATAGGTTTCAATTCTGCTGAGCATCTTTGCATGTAGAGTGCTGGAGGCAAGGTGAGCATTTACGCTTTAGCATTCATCATCGTTTTTGCCGCTTGCATTGCTTTTCCGACTCTCCCTCTGTTTTTGCCAACTTAGGTGCTCAAAGGAATTGAATCCCCGATAGGATCGTGCATTTTCATTAAAAATCCAAAAAAAAGTGATAATCAATAAAATTGGGACTGCTAATATTACTTGACCCTAAAACCGATCAAAAAGGAAATCTTGTATTGGGGCGAGTAATCCCCTCATTGTCTTCGCTTTTATTTGCTCGCGCACACACTAAGGTTAGAGCCCAAAATCCCATTCAGCCCCCTAAGTGTTTGCGCAATTTTGGACTTCTCACCTAACTCTAAAACAGACAAGATAAAAAGACCGCTCTTACGGTCTCTACCGAGTTGAGTAGGTGAATTGAGGGTTTGCATTCTTTCCATTTTTGTCTGTGATTGTTTTGTGTGTCCTAGATCGCTTCTGCGCACTTGCGCCTTTCTTCTCACTTCTCTTGACTTGACCATCGTGCTCTCCCGATCATTTTCTTTTGTTTCGAGATGGCCGACTGGAGCGTATTTTATCCGGACTTCGCGGATCCCTCTTTCACTCCAACCGGTCCATCTCCTTTTTTCCAGGAGGACTTTGCTCCTGACTTTTGTACATATCCACCTCGGCCACAGTATCAGGACTCGGATTTCTTCCCACACCCACCTCTATCTCCACCTGTGTATTATCCGCCTCCACCTTCACATCCACCCGAGACTGAGCTGATGGAGTCACCTTTCATGGAGTCCACCCTTGAGCACTTGACCCAGATGATGGATCATATGAGACAGAGGATTGACACCCTCACTAGTACCAATAAGAGCGACCGTGATATTCCACCATTTGATGATAGGGGTTCACTCGAGGATTTCTATGAGAGTTTGCAATCGCCCAAAATACAAAAAAATGAGAAAAATTTAAAAACACAAAAAGATTTTGGGAGCCACATGATTGAGTCAGACTGTGAGGAGGGGTACCACTTGCCAGATCCTTTGACCACACAGCCTCTCACACCTTGTCCCACCTTTGACCCCGAGGATGCCGCTGTACAGACTGCTCTTGGCATTCCTCGTGTATATGATGATTCCGACTTCCTCCCTTGTATGGAGGAGGTCCAAAATTTCAAAAAAATGTTGACTGAACCCGAAGTGGTGGCCACCATACATGAGATTATCCGTGCCCCACTTCAGCAGGCCATGACCGATTTATCTGCTCCTCTTCCCAAGAAGAGAAAGCGGAGGAGCAGATCTGAGCGTCATATCTTGACCATGGCCACTGCCCACGCCATCACTCATCGTCCCATTCCTAAGAAGAGGAACACGGCCACACCATTCATTAGTTGCACCATCTCTGACTTCACATGTGATCACACTCTCCTAGACGGCGGTGCTTCGATTAGCATCATACCCTTCTCGTTGGTACAGTCTCTTCACCTAGGGCATCTCAAGAAAACCAGGATGATCGTACAGTTTGCTGATGGATCAATAAAGAGGCCGAAGGGTATCCTTGAAAACGCCGTCATCTCGATTCAGGGCATGAGATACACTGTTGATTTTGTCGTGTTGCCCATGGAGACCTCCACAGGGGAGCATTCTCCAATCATCCTGGGACGACCATTCCTCGCCTCTGCGAGAGTCGTTATTGACTACGGATCAGGAGAGATTCGCTTCCGTCTTGCTGATGAGGGCGAAGCAGTGATCACCGCACCCACTGCTGACCAGAGACCCGCACCTGATGTGACTTCACCTATCTTGGCTGACCCTGAGGGCTATGATCTATATGAGGATATCAGAGAGACCTTCTTCATGACCGATGATGAGACCCGAGAATTCCTCTCCAAGGAGGAAAGCTCAGAAAGCATAGACCTTGGTGTTTCTGCTTCCTGTGATTGGCGATGTGTTGATGACATCCACGGGATCTACACGATTGACACCATTGAGCGGAGGGCAGATTTAGAGACTATACAGGACGGACATGCTCTGATTACTTCCACTGATGAGTCCGCTCATGTCCATATAGATACTGATGAGACTAAGGTCGAATTTGATTTAGTTGCTTTTCTTCAGAGATTCGGGCCTTTTGATGAGAAAGATGATCCAGTTGAAATTATAGAGGACGACCAGAGTTCGACTACTTCCACCGATGAGTTCGTGCCTTTCGGTTTTGACCTGGATGACTCCTCGCAGGACGACTCTGAGTACACTACTTCCGATGATGATGAGTTCGTCCCATTCCACTTTGATATCAGCGAGACTCCCAAGGCCGGACCAAGCCGTACTTCTTCCACTACCCAGTCTGTGCCTTCACACCCTAGGGCCCCCGAGGACTTACACCTTGTCGACCCTGATCGGATTCCGTCCACTGTGGACCCCGATGTCGACCTGCACCACACTAGATCTATTCCTCTGCGGTCCCGCAAGAAGGTTCGCTTTCAACCTTCTTGATCATCTGTACATCCGTCTCTGTTGTATATTCTCTTATGTGTACTTCGGTTCTCTCTACCGTATTGCTCGTCTACCCATTCCTCGAGTCTGCCTTACTTAGGACGTACTTTGTCCTAAGTATAGGGGGGTGGACGAGCCGAGTGCTCTTTCTTCGTTCCGTTTCATTACTCCTGTTGTCGCCTATACTTAGGGCTTCTTTTACCCTAAGTATAGGGGGAGTGACGTGTATATCCTTCTCTATCTTCTGCCATCTTCCGATTTATTTTCTTCTTTTCTTCTTTTCTTCTTTTCCTCTTATATCTTCTTCATCTACCGAAAAGGTTCCACCCTTGTAGACAGTTTTCCATACTTAGGACGTACTTTGTCCTAAGTATAGGGGGGTGTGCACCTCGAGTTTCTCTATTTTTTCGATCCTCTCCATTGTCTCCTCTTCTTGTCTATACTTAGGGATATCTTACCCTAAGTATAGGGGGAGACAATCTGAGTACGATCTGTTCATTCCCACCCTTGACCCTCCCTGCTTTGTGTACAGTCTGCTATACTTAGGATTATTTGATCCTAAGTATAGGGGGGACGGTCAACTTCTCATTCGTTTGTTCATCCATTCCTTTATTTATTTATTCATTAGATTTTCCTATACTCAGTACGAGTTATGTCTTCTCTTTTCTCTCTGATCTATGAGGACATAGCTCAAGCTAAGTATAGGGGGGTCGTATATACTGCGTATATACTTTAGCCATAACTCGTACTTTCGTATTTTCCTAATAATATGGCTAATAATTCTCTAAAAATTCTTTAAAATTTATTAGAATCCTTAATAAAAAGATGTGATTATTCCTCAAAGTCTTTTTGTATTTACTGATTAATAAATCAGGTGAAAATGTTTTTTTTGCAAAATGTTTGAAAAATAGTTTGAAAAATCTTTGTGAACATTTATTGAAAACTATTTCGAAAATCTTTTGTTACATGTTTTCAACCTGTGTAAAAATGTGTGGTTTGCAAAATTTATTTTCTTTGTGTGAAATAAAATGTTTGAAAAATGATTTGCAAATGGTTTGAAAAATGGTTGCAAAAATGATTTGAAAAACCTATATATACTGTTTTGAAAAGCCTTTGCAAAATGATTTTCAAATGTGTGTAAATTGTTTGTAAAAACTATTTTGGACTATAGTTTTCAAAAATTGTGTGAAAAGCTTGTGTCAAATAAGTTTGAGGAATACTAACATCACACCAAAATCCACTATGTATATATGTATAAAATTGACCACTTACCCTGTAAATTCTAAAATACACTTCTTGTATATATAAGAAGCACTCCCGTGTACATATTTTTAACCTAGTTTTCAGCCAAAACTTTTTGTTTTCAAAAAGCCCAAAAACATTTGCAAAATTAAAATACAAAAACATTTGAAAAATCTTTTTGAAAAATACAAAAATGCATCAGTATCATATTTTCAAAAATCCATAAAAAGTTCAAAATCTTTGAAAATTGCATCACAAAAATATTTTCTGCATTGCATTGCATAGCATTCGCATTTTTCGGATTGAGTTTGATAGTTGAACAAGTCTAAATAAAATCCGGAGATTGGAGCTTGATTGGACCTTATAATCTACCTAATAACAGGAACCTTATAGGAACTGGGTTTGAGGTACTTCAGGTCTAGTTGACTTAATTCTTTGAGGATCACGGGACTTGGTTCAATGGATTCTTGACTGCCTAAGTAGAGTATTTCGGAGCACACGCACGACTCTTGTTGATAATGACCTAACTTGGACACTTGCACCTTTCACATGGCTCGACTCAGTTGGAGTGGTGAGGGGATTGGATTTGCCGGTATGAGACGCACACAAGTGGAAACATTTGTCCTCCTCTAGGGAGGGAAGTGCACCCCAACCCGTCCAGTGATTAGGAAGTCTAAAGACAGGAGGCTGTGGGTTGCGATAAAGCTTCAAAAGAGGGATAGTCTACTGGCTCAAGAGGAAAAACTCCTTATGTAAATTCTACTGTGAATAGTAGTTCAAAAAAAAAAGAAAAAGAAAAAAGAAAAAGAAAAAAAAAGAGTTCAGGCATGTACAAAAATAAAAAGCCTGCAAAGTATGTACATATGTTGTAAAGTCAATAAGCAAGCTTGAGTTCCAAAGTCATATCATGTGAGCCTGCAGCTGGATGACTTGACTACACTGGTCTTGCATCCAAGGATAGGTAGCTACACTGGCTACCGTCCATTCTTCTCTTCACCTCCTCCTCTTGAGCTGGTTGCCACTTGAACTTAGAAGGGAATACCCCGCTCCTCGAGGATGGAGTCATTGGATTGGGGAATCATTGGGTTGTTGTACTGGAGAAGTCAGTTTCTTTGTCATTCTAGTTGGGGAGAGCCACCATCACTTACACTGTACAAGTCAGATTCATAGTCATAAGAGTTTGCGTATGAGTTGGAGTATTTCTGACCTGGCTATTGAGGAGACTTGAGCAGAGTTTTGGGATTCTCAAGGACTGTTGGATTTCAAATTCGGTTCTCAATAAGGTTCCTCCCGCACTAAAATTCCAAAAGTCCGACTTAAGCTCCAAACTTTGATTTTGTGAAGACAAGTTTGATAGTTAAACTTAATCCATCTTTATTCTTTTTTCTTTTCTTTGTTTTTCTTTCTGCACTTATTGCATAAGTGTTTGCTAGGGACTAGCAAAGGCAAGTATAGGGGGATGATGAATCCACGTTTCATCATCTTTATTCTATCATTTTGGCCTTAAAAACCCTAGTAAATGCGCGTAAATAGAGCTAATTCATGCATTTTAGCATTCATGCATCTGTGTGTAAATACTGTATAAAATGCGGTTTTTAAAGCCAAAATTGTAGAATAAAGAAAAGAAAAGAAAAAGAATAAAATATTGTAAATATTTTATGACCCGAAACCCCGAGACCTAGGCATCTTGATGAATAGGTCGACAAGGAATAAAGTAGGGGGAGATAAGGGCCAAAATACAGATAAAATACCTATACATTCTATTCATTCTTTATTCATTTTGGGACCTATTTTTGGTTCCACTTTTTGTGCATCAAATAATAAAACTTTGTACATGAAAGTTGTAGATAATTTTATAAAGAAAAATACAAAATTGATTTCACAGAAAAATAATGTACAGATAAAAAGTTATGGTCTGAATAAAAATCCAGAAGCCCAACTTCCCAGACCCGTATCTCACAAACGACAACTCCAAATGCATCAAACTCACCTTTAATTGTATATAGAAGAAAATAAGCTAAATAATGGCGGTGTCGCATTTGGCGGAGCTACGGTTTGAAAGTTGAGTTTTGGACCCTCATTGTATACTTGTACATATTAAAATATTCAATTTATTATTTATTTATTATTTTTATAATTTTATATTTTTATAATGTTGTTAATAATACTTGTAATAATTATGTATGTTAAAATCAGAATAAAAACATCATTAAAACTCAAATAAAAATACTTGTACATATTTGATACATAGGTATTATACATACACTTATACCTATATAAAATACATTTATATTTTATTTAATATACAAAATAAATCAGAAAAATAAAATAAAAATATTTTTTGTGTAAATAAAAGTATTCTATAAGTTTATAAAATACTAAATAAAAATAATAAAAATAAAATACCTAAATAAAAATAAAATACTGAAATACATAGATATAGATACCTATAAGGGTATAAATGCAAACTTGTAAAAATATGTCTCATAAAAATAAATAAAAATCATAATAAAATAATTTATAAAATTTTAAACATTTTTTATTTTATAACTAAGATTTAATTAATTCATTTTCTATTTTAAAACGAATTAATAAAACTTTTTTTCCAAGGTTTTTCTGGTTGGTCCACGTGGACCAACCAGCTTCAGCCCTTGGTTGACCTTGGTCAGCTCTCTGACCAAGGTCTGTACATGTCAGACTGCATTTTTTCTTGGATTTCGCGGATTTATGGAGACCACGCCTTGCATTATTTCGAGTCGCTTCCTTCACGACTTTTGATCCCAGGCCCTAGATCTTACACGCCGATATCTTTTCTTGGACATCGGATCATCATGCAACCCGTGACGCGTCCTCGAAGATCGCCCCTCGTCCAACTTTCAAAAACAACCCAAACACTTCTTCCAACCTTTGAACCCTTTTTGACCCAAGTTGAGCACTTGCTTTGGAGCTCTGGATCGATCCCTGTGACAGGGGGATCTCCAGCTCCTTCGCGCAAGGCAAGGCGAGGGCCGGGAGGAGCTTCCACCCCCATCTCCGGCCAAGTGGCCGTGAGGTTCCAATCTCGCAGTCTCACCACTGCTCGAGGTGTTTCTGTCCATTTTCTTACTCGTTAGCTAGCTGTCAGTTGCAGTTTTTAGCATATGCTCTTGGTTTGTCGATTAAACAAGTTTTTCACATACTTTTCAAGATCGAACACTCGCCGGAGCTCTTGAGCTCCGGCGATCACCAACTTCACCACCCCGCACCTTCTCCTTTCGCCCAATAAAACCCAGGTCTTGCATATATTTTTTTGCTGCTGTGTTTTTGTGCTAATCGCAGGACCCGAGAGGAGCCACGAGCCCCATTATTTTAGCTGAACCACCGCCCCAGGCCGCCGGAGCCTCCTCGCCCGCTGAGGGCCATCCGTGGTCTTCGGCCCGTTCTGCTGTACCTGGGCGGTGCGGGGAAGCGTCAGGACGTAGAACCAGACCTTCGGTCGAAGATTTGGTGGCCGGAGCGGACCTAGCACCTCTACGAAACTCGGCGCAGCCGAGTTCCTCCTCGGTTCGTCCAAACGCCCCTCTGGCCGTCGGATCAAGAACACCTTCCCAGTCCTAGCAACACTCGTCAGATCTTGCTTGGTTGCGGCCATCGGATCCACAACGCCGATCTAATCTTTGCCGTCAAGATGAAGGGGTATCGGCCCCTGTGGCACTGCCACGTGTGTTAGTGGCGCACGTTCGACCGTCCATCCGCGCTAAGGCTTGGGTAAACTGCGATTATTCCCCAGCCGTTTTTGTATTTAGCATTTAGATTAAAACTTTCAATTGCAGGCATCTAAGTTTTGTAATAATTTTGAGTAGGCCCTCAACCTTTTTCGTAATGGCGAATAGGTCCCCACCAGCTCACGTGCTTCACGCGTGAGCCTTGGCATTTTTGCAGGGGGCCCCCTGTGTTTTTGTTCATGCGCTGTTAGTACTAAAACAATAGGCTACAGTATATAAACTCTTAGAATTTTGCCTTGAAGACCTCAATACTTTTGATTATTACGGATTCGTCCTCGCCAGGTCGCGTGTACACCACGTGACCTCTGGTGTTTTTGCAGGAGTTCCCCCACTATTTTGTATTATTTCTATTTAGTGCATGAAGTTTTTGTGTTAGTTGTAACTTTCTGGAATATTCACACTTAGGCCCCTAACTTTTCTTCTAATTACAAAAACACCCCTGGCCGTATGTAGTTTCTTTTTGCTTCTCGTATTTGTTGCATACATCTAGAAAACCCCAAAAAATCCCCGAAAATCACATTAAGTCTCTGTTGCATAGTAGTTAATCACCATATTTTTATTTTTCGTAATTATTGCATTTTATTATTTATAAAAATTCAAAAATAGTCATTTTCAGCACTGTTTGCATCATAAAATACTAAAAAAATATAAAAACACCCCAGAAAAATCCCAAAAATATGTATATTGTGTCTTTTAGTGTGTTTTAACTCCCAGCCAAAAATCACTAAAAAATACAAAACAAAACGCCTAAAAATTATAAAAACTCTAAAAACCTTCATAAAAATCTTAAAAATGCTATAAAAATCCAAAAAATACAATTTCAGTTTCTGTATCTTCTTTGATTTATTATCTTTCAGTTAAAATTAATTTTAGGAATTTTGGACACCATTTGATATTTTTCATCCTCATTTCAATTTCGGCCAGCAACTTTTATTCACAGTTTTCCTTATTTCGCTAATTAAAAATACCAAAAACATTCTAAAAATTACCCAAAAATCACAAAAACAGTAGAAAAATATAAAAAGACCAAAAAGACTTTATTTGCTTATTTTTGAACATTTTTATCTATTTTTATAAATATCTCTTTCTACCTTTTATTACATTGTCTTTATATTCCAATATTGAAAAAGAAAATTAAAAAAAATATAAACTATAAAATATAAAAATCAGTAAATTAAAAATCAAAATACAAAATTATAAAATTAAAAATTAAATAAAAAAAATATAAAATTAAAACCCACAAAAAAATAGCTTAGTAGCCACTTGATCACATTCACGCATTTTGGTTCCTTAGTACCCCATTCTACCTGTCTGCTCCCTGTGTTCGACCTCTACACATACTTGCACTATACATATCTTTGTTGTAGAGTTATAATAAATTTTAACTCCGCACATTTACTTTCATTGCTTGATATATCTGTCGTGGGTTAATTGTTGTTTTAATCCGAATTTCGCGTGGTCGATTCAGCGACTGAGTTCCCGCCTTGTGAGGAACTTAAGATCACCGACTTTTGGGCTAAACAAATGGCGCCGTTGCCGGGGAGCAACAGTGCGTAGTTCGGGTCTTGTTTGTGTTTGTGATTTATTGTCTATTTCGCGGCTTTTATTTTTCGCTATTTTATTTTCTTTATTTTTGATATATCTCTTGATCGGTCTAACCCCCTCTCTTGTTGACTTTGTGCGAGGTACCACGGATCGAGGGAGGCGCTCCTCCCTAGGCGCCCACGCACCCACGAGAAGCCGGCATCTGCCAACCGAGCACCGAGGAGACGAAGAGAAATTTTGAAGACCGAGCTCCACCTTTAGCTGTAGAATTTATTTCCTGCATTTTTTTTTTGTAATTTTTGTGAGAGAGAGACCACTATATTTGTAATAATACAGGTACCCCCGGACACTTGGACTTTAGAGCCTAATTTCCAAGTGATTGTTCACTTGGGGGCTCGCCGCGGTTTTTGTCGGCTTTTCTCGCATTCTTTTATTTTGTTTTGTTTTCCGATTTTATTTCTTTTGTGTGATTGAGCCCGTAGTTTTAGGAGTTGCTTGCGATCGATTAGGTCCAAACACATTAATCACCCTTGCATGTGCCTATAGTTTCGTTTGGACTTAGTCAAATTTTAAACAGTTGATCATCACCTTCAATCCGTCACGCCGCGAGCTCTCCCCGCAAAGCGCTTTCTCCTACCCTCAATTTGTTGAGCAGAGGAGGGGTGAGCCTAGACCGGACTCTAGGGTTGAAGATTGGTGGTCAGCTTGTGGTTCTTCCCGCTAATAGCAATTTCTGAAACTTAGGGCGATTTCATCGGTACAGGAGTTTTCTTTTGCCACGGGATAAATAGAGGAAGCGCGCTCAGTCCCCAGGATCGTCGAGAGGAAGCCCATATATATTCTCGTGGGGGGGTCTGGGGGGTCCTGTCAGGTTCGTCAGTCAGCCTTGTCTCCCTCGTGCAGTATGAGCAAGCAAAGCCTTTGACCAGGAGCAAGATGGATTAGAAGCAAGGCGCGAGTCAGCTCTTAGTTCAGAGCTTTCTTGCATTT
This sequence comes from Ottelia alismoides, assembly GCA_037367405.1. Classification (NCBI taxonomy): domain Eukaryota; kingdom Viridiplantae; phylum Streptophyta; class Magnoliopsida; order Alismatales; family Hydrocharitaceae; genus Ottelia; species Ottelia alismoides. Next base: position 401,951 of record JAZKJV010005465.1, read on the forward strand.
GCATATAGATAGGTTTCAATTCTGCTGAGCATCTTTGCATGTAGAGTGCTGGAGGCAAGGTGAGCATTTACGCTTTAGCATTCATCATCGTTTTTGCCGCTTGCATTGCTTTTCCGACTCTCCCTCTGTTTTTGCCAACTTAGGTGCTCAAAGAAATTGAATCCCCGATAGAATCGTGCATTTTCATTAAAAATCCAAAAAAAAGTGATAATCAATAAAATTGGGACTGCTAATATTACTTGACCCTAAAACCGATCAAAAAGGAAATCTTGTATTGGGGCGAGTAATCCCCTCATTGTCTTCGCTTTTATTTGCTCGCGCACACACTAAGGTTAGAGACCAAAATCCCATTCAGCCCCCTAAGTGTTTGCGCAATTTTGGACTTCTCACCTAACTCTAAAACAGACAAGATAAAAAGACCGCTCTTACGGTCTCTACCGAGTTGAGTAGGTGAATTGAGGGTTTGCATTCTTTCCATTTTTGTCTGTGATTGTTTTGTGTGTCCTAGATCGCTTCTGCGCACTTGCGCCTTTCTTCTCACTTCTCTTGACTTGACCATCGTGCTCTCCCGATCATTTTCTTTTGTTTTGAGATGGCCGACTGGAGCGTATTTTATCCGGACTTCGCGGATCCCTCTTTCACTCCAACCGGTCCATCTCCTTTTTTCCAGGAGGACTTTGCTCCTGACTTTTGTACATATCCACCTCAGCCACAGTATCAGGACTCGGATTTCTTCCCACACCCACCTTTATCTCCACCTGTGTATTATCCGCCTCCACCTTCACATTCACCCGAGACTGAGCTGATGGAGTCACCTTTCATGGAGTCCACCCTTGAGCACTTGACCCAGATGATGGATCATATGAGACAGAGGATTGACACCCTCACTAGTACCAATAAGAGCGACCGTGATATTCCACCATTTGATGATAGGGGTTCACTCGAGGATTTCTATGAGAGCTTGCAATCGCCCAAAATACAAAAAAAATGAGAAAAATTTAAAAACACAAAAAGATTTTGGGAGCCACATGATTGAGTCAGACTGTGAGGAGGGGTACCACTTGCCAGATCCTTTGACCACACAGCCTCTCACACCTTGTCACACCTTTGACCCCGAGGATGCCGCTGTACAGACTGCTCTTGGCATTCCTCGTGTATATGATGATTCCGACTTCCTCCCTTGTATGGAGGAGGTCCAAAATTTCAAAAACATGTTGACTGAACCCGAAGTGGTGGCCACCATACATGAGATTATCCGTGCCCCACTTCAGCAGGCCATGACCGATTTATCTGCTCCTCTTCCCAAGAAGAGAAAGCGGAGGAGCAGATCTGAGCGTCATATCTTGACCATGGCCACTGCCCACGCCATCACTCATCGTCCCATTCCTAAGAAGAGGAACACGGCCACACCATTCATTAGTTGCACCATCTCTGACTTCACATGTGATCACACTCTCCTAGACGGCGGTGCTTCGATTAGCATCATACCCTTCTCGTTGGTACAGTCTCTTCACCTAGGGCATCTCAAGAAAACCAGGATGATCGTACAGTTTGCTGATGGATCAATAAAGAGGCCGAAGGGTATCCTTGAAAACGCCGTCATCTCGATTCAGGGCATGAGATACACTGTTGATTTTGTCGTGTTGCCCATGGAGACCTCCACAGGGGAGCATTCTCCAATCATCCTGGGACGACCATTCCTCGCCTCTGCGAGAGTCGTTATTGACTACGGATCAGGAGAGATTCGCTTCCGTCCTGCTGATGAGGGCGAAGCAGTGATCACCGCACCCACTGCTGACCAGAGACCCGCACCTGATGTGACTTCACCTATCTTGGCTGACCCTGAGGGCTATGATCTATATGAGGATATCAGAGAGACCTTCTTCATGACCGATGATGAGACCCGAGAATTCCTCTCCAAGGAGGAAAGCTCAGAAAGCATAGACCTTGGTGTTTCTGCTTCCTGTGATTGGCGATGTGTTGATGACATCCACGGGATCTACACGATTGACACCATTGAGCGGAGGGCAGATTTAGAGACTATACAAGACGAACATGCTCTGATTACTTCCACTGATGAGTCCGCTCCTGTCCATATAGATACTGATGAGACTAAGGTCGAATTTGATTTAGTTGCTTTTCTTCAGAGATTCGGGCCTTTTGATGAGAAAGATGATCCAGTTGAAATTATAGAGGACGACCAGAGTTCGACTACTTCCACCGATGAGTTCGTGCCTTTCGGTTTTGACCTGGATGACTCCTCGCAGGACGACTCTGAGTACACTACTTCCGATGATGATGAGTTCGTCCCATTCCACTTTGATATCAGCGAGACTCCCAAGGCCGGACCAAGCCGTACTTCTTCCACTACCCAGTCTGTGCCTTCACACCCTAGGGCCCCCGAGGACTTACACCTTGTCGACCCTGATCGGATTCCGTCCACTGTGGACCCCGATGTCGACCTGCACCACACTAGATCTATTCCTCTGCGGTCCCGCAAGAAGGTTCGCTTTCAACCTTCTTGATCATCTGTACATCCGTCTCTGTTGTATATTCTCTTATGTGTACTTCGGTTCTCTCTACCGTATTGCTCGTCTACCCATTCCTCGAGTCTGCCTTACTTAGGACGTACTTTGTCCTAAGTATAGGGGGGTGGACGAGCCGAGTGCTCTTTCTTCGTTCCATTTCATTACTCCTGTTGTCGCCTATACTTAGGGCTTCTTTTACCCTAAGTATAGGGGGAGTGACGTGTATATCCTTCTCTATCTTCTGCCATCTTCCGATTTATTTTCTTCTTTTCTTCTTTTCTTCTTTTCCTCTTATATCTTTTTCATCTACCGAAAAGGTTCCACCCTTGTAGACAGTTTTCCATACTTAGGACGTACTTTGTCCTAAGTATAGGGGGGTGTGCACCTCGAGTTTCTCTATTTTTTCGATCCTCTCCATTGTCTCCTCTTCTTGTCAATACTTAGGGATATCTTACCCTAAGTATAGGGGGAGACAATCTGAGTACGATCTGTTCATTTCCACCCTTGACCCTCCCTGCTTTGTGTACAGTCTGCTATACTTAGGATTATTTGATCCTAAGTATAGGGGGGACGGTCAACTTCTCATTCGTTTGTTCATCCATTCCTTTATTTATTTATTCTTTAGATTTTCCTATACTCAGTACGAGTTATGTCTTCTCTTTTCTCTCTGATCTATGAGGACATAGCTCAAGCTAAGTATAGGGGGGTCGTATATACTGCGTATATACTTTAGCCATAACTCGTACTTTCGTATTTTCCTAATAATATGGCTAATAATTCTTTAAAAATTCTTTAAAATTTATTAGAATCCTTAATAAAAAGATGTGATTATTCCTCAAAGTCTTTTTGTATTTACTGATTAATAAATCAGGTGAAAATGTTTTTTTGCAAAATGTTTGAAAAATAGTTTGAAAAATCTTTGTGAACATTTATTGAAAACTATTTCGAAAATCTTTTGTTACATGTTTTCAACCTGTGTAAAAATGTGTGGTTTGCAAAATTTATTTTCTTTGTGTGAAATAAAATGTTTGAAAAATGATTTGCAAATGGTTTGAAAAATGGTTGCAAAAATGATTTGAAAAACCTATATATACTGTTTTGAAAAGCCTTTGCAAAATGATTTTCAAATGTGTGTAAAATGTTTGTAAAAACTATTTTGGACTATAGTTTTCAAAAATTGTGTGAAAAGCTTGTGTCAAATAAGTTTGAGGAATACTAACATCACACCAAAATCCACTATGTATATATGTATAAAATTGACCACTTACCCTGTAAATTCTAAAATACACTTCTTGTATATATAAGAAGCACTCCCGTGTACATATTTTTAACCTAGTTTTCAGCCAAAACTTTTTGTTTTCAAAAAGCCCAAAAACATTTGCAAAATTAAAATCCAAAAACATTTGAAAAATCTTTTTGAAAAATACAAAAAATGCATCAGCATCATATTTTCAAAAATCCATAAAAAGTTCAAAATCTTTGAAAATTGCATCACAAAAATATTTTCTGCATTGCATTGCATAGCATTCGCATTTTTCGGATTGAGTTTGATAGTTGAACAAGTCTAAATAAAATCCGGAGATTGGAGCTTGATTGGACCTTATAATCTACCTAATAACAGGAACCTTATAGGAACTGGGTTTGAGGTACTTCAGGTCTAGTTGACTTAATTCTTTGAGGATCACGGGACTTGGTTCAATGGATTCTTGACTGCCTAAGTAGAGTATTTCGGAGCACACGCACGATTCTTGTTGATAATGACCTAACTTGGACACTTGCACCTTTCACATGGCTCGACTCAGTTGGAGTGGTGAGGGGATTGGATTTGCCGATATGAGACGCACACAAGTGGAAACATTTGTCCTCCTCTAGGGAGGGAAGTGCACCCCAACCCGTCCAGTGATTAGGAAGTCTAAAGACAGGAGGCTGTGGGTTGCGATAAAGCTTCAAAAGAGGGATAGTCTACTGGCTCAAGAGGAAAAACTCCTTATGTAAATGCTACTGTGAATAGTAGTTCAAAAAAAAAGAAAAAGAAAAAAGAAAAAGAAAAAAAAAGAGTTCAGGCATGTACAAAAATAAAAAGCCTGCAAAGTATGTACATATGTTGTAAAGTCAATAAGCAAGCTTGAGTTCCAAAGTCATATCATGTGAGCCTGCAGCTGGATGACTTGACTACACTGGTCTTGCATCCAAGGATAGGTAGCTACACTGGCTACCGTCCATTCTTCTCTTCACCTCCTCCTCTTGAGCTGGTTGCCACTTGAACTTAGAAGGAAATACCCCGCTCCTCGAGGATGGAGTCATTGGATTGGGGAATCATTGGGTTGTTGTACTGGAGAAGTCAGTTTCTTTGTCATTCTAGTTGGGGAGAGCCACCATCACTTACACTGTACAAGTCAGATTCATAGTCATAAGAGTTTGCGTATGAGTTGGAGTATTTCTGACCTGGCTATTGAGGAGACTTGAGCAGAGTTTTGGGATTCTCAAGGACTGTTGGATTTCAAATTCGGTTCTCAATAAGGTTCCGCCCGCACTAAAATTCCAAAAGTCCGACTTAAGCTCCAAACTTTGATTTTGTGAAGACAAGTTTGATAGTTAAACTTAATCCATCTTTATTCTTTTTTCTTTTCTTTGTTTTTCTTTCTGCACTTATTGCATAAGTGTTTGCTAGGGACTAGCAAAGGCAAGTATAGGGGGATGATGAATCCACGTTTCATCATCTTTATTCTATTATTTTGGCCTTAAAAACCCTAGTAAATGCGCGTAAATAGAGCTAATTCATGCATTTTAGCATTCATGCATCTGTGTGTAAATACTGTATAAAATGCGGTTTTTAAAGCCAAAATTGTAGAATAAAGAAAAGAAAAGAAAAAGAATAAAATATTGTAAATATTTTATGACCCGAAACCCCGAGACCTAGGCATCTTGATGAATAGGTCGACAAGGAATAAAGTAGGGGGAGATAAGGGCCAAAATACAGATAAAATACCTATACATTCTATTCATTCTTTATTCATTTTGGGACCTATTTTTGGTTCCACTTTTTGTGCATCAAATAATAAAACTTTGTACATGAAAGTTGTAGATAATTTTATAAAGAAAAATACAAAATTGATTTCACAGAAAAATAATGTACAGATAAAAAGTTATGGTCTGAATAAAAATCCAGAAGCCCAACTTCCCAGACCCGTATCTCACAAACGACAACTCCAAATGCATCAAACTCACCTTTAATTGTATATAGAAGAAAATAAGCTAAATAATGGCGGTGGTTTCGCATTTGGCGGAGCTACGGTTTGAAAGTTGAGTTTTGGACCCTCATTGTATACTTGTACATATTAAAATATTCAATTTATTATTTATTTATTATTTTTATAATTTTATATTTTTATAATGTTGTTAATAATACTTGTAATAATTATGTATGTTAAAATCAGAATAAAAACATCATTAAAACTCAAATAAAAATACTTGTACATATTTGATACATAGGTATTATACATACACTTATACCTATATAAAATACCTTTATATTTTATTTAATATACAAAATAAATCAGAAAAATAAAATAAAAATAATTTTTGTGTAAATAAAAGTATTCTATAAGTTTATAAAATACTAAATAAAAATAATAAAAATAAAATGCCTAAATAAAAATAAAATACTGAAATATATAGATATAGATACCTATAAGGGTATAAATGCAAACTTGTAAAAATATGTCTCATAAAAATAAATAAAAATCATAATAAAATAATTTATAAAATTTTAAACATTTTTTATTTTATAACCAAGATTTAATTAATTCATTTTCTATTTTAAAACGAATTAATAAAACTTTTTTTCCAAGGTTTTTCTGGTTGGTCCACGTGGACCAACCAGCTTCAACCCTTGGTTGACCTTGGTCAGCTCTCTGACCAAGGTCTGTACATGTCAGACTGCATTTTTTCTTGGATTTCGCGGATTTATGGAGACCACGCCTTGCATTATTTCGAGTCGCTTCCTTCACGACTTTTGATCCCAGGCCCTAGATCTTACACGCCGATATCTTTTCTTGGACATGGGATCATCATGCAACCCGTGACGCGTCCTCGAAGATCGCCCCTCGTCCAACTTTCAAAAACAACCCAAACACTTCTTCCAACCTTTGAACCCTTTTTGACCCAAGTTGAGCACTTGCTTTGGATCTCTGGATCGATCCCTGTGACAGGGGGATCTCCAGCTCCTTCGCGCAAGGCAAGGCGAGGGCCGGGAGGAGCTTCCACCCCCATCTCCGGCCAAGTGGCCGTGAGGTTCCAATCTCGCAGTCTCACCACTGCTCGAGGTGTTTCTGTCCATTTTCTTACTCGTTAGCTAGCTGTCAGTTGCAGTTTTTAGCATATGCTCTTGGTTTGTCGATTAAACAAGTTTTTCACATACTTTTCAAGATCGAACACTCGCCGGAGCTCTTGAGCTCCGGCGATCACCAATTTCACCACCCCGCACCTTCTCCTTTCGCCCAATAAAACCCAGGTCTTGCATATATTTTTTTGCTGCTGTGTTTTTGTGCTAATCGCAGGACCCGAGAGGAGCCACGAGCCCCATTATTTTAGCCGAACCACCGCCCCAGGCCGCCGGAGCCTCCTCGCCCGCTGAGGGCCATCCGTGGTCTTCGGCCTGTTCTGCTGTACCTGGGCGGTGCGGGGAAGCGTCAGGACGTAGAACCAGACCTTCGGTCGAAGATTTGGTGGCCGGAGCGGACCTAGCACCTCCACGAAACTCGGCGCAGCCGAGTTCCTCCTCGGTTCGTCCAGACGCCCCTCTGGCCGTCGGATCAAGAACACCTTCCCAGTCCTAGCAACGCCCGTCAGATCTTGCTTGGTTGCAGCCATCGGATCCACAACGCCGATCTAATCTTTGCCGTCAAGATGAAGGGGTATCGGCCCCTGTGGCGCTGCCACGTGTGTTAGTGGCGCACGTTCGACCGTCCATTCGCGCCAAGGCTTGGGTAAACTACGATTATTCCCCAGCCGTTTTTGTATTTAGCATTTAGATTAAAACTTTCAATTGCAGGCATCTAAGTTTTGTAATAATTTTGAGTAGGCCCTCAACCTTTTTCGTAATGGCGAATAGGTCCCCGCCAGCTCACGTGCTTCACGCGTGAGCCTTCGCATTTTTGCAGGGGGCCCCCTGTGTTTTTGTTCATGCGCTGTTAGTACTAAAACAATAGGCTACAATATATAAACTCTTGGAATTTTGCCTTGAAGACCTCAATACTTTTGATTATTGCGGATTCGTCCTCGCCAGGTCGCGTGTACACCACGTGACCTCTGGTGTTTTTGCAGGAGTTCCCCCGCTATTTCGTATTATTTCTATTTAGTGCATGAAGTTTTTTGTTAGTTGTAACTTTCTGGAATATTCACACTTAGGCCCCTAACTTTTCTTCTAATTACAAAAACACCCCTGGCCGTATGTAGTTTCTTTTTGCTTCTCGTATTTGTTGCATACATCTAGAAAACCCCAAAAAATCCCCAAAAATCACATTAAGTCTCTGTTGCATAGTAGTTCATCACCATATTTTTATTTTTCGTAATTATTGCATTTTATTATTTATAAAAATTCAAAAATAGTCATTTTCAGCACTGTTTGCATCGTAAAATACTAAAAAATATAAAAAGACCCCAGAAAAATCCCAAAAAAATATATATATTGTGTCTTTTAGTGTGTTTTAACTCCCAGCCAAAAATCACTAAAAAATACAAAACAAAACGCCTAAAAATTATAAAAACTCTAAAAACCTTCATAAAAATCTTAAAAATTCTATAAAAATCCAAAAAATATAATTTCAGTTTCTGTATCTTCTTTGATTTATTATCTTTCAGTTAAAATTAATTTGAGGAATTTTGGACACCATTTGATATTTTTCATCCTCATTTTAATTTCGGCCAGCAACTTTTATTCACTGTTTTCCTTATTTCGCTAATTAAAAATACCAAAAACATTCTAAAAATTTCCCAAAAATCACAAAAACAGTAGAAAAATATAAAAAGACCAAAAAGACTTTATTTGCTTATTTTTGAACATTTTTATCTATTTTTATAAATATCTCTTTCTACCTTTTATTACATTGTCTTTATATTCCAATATTGAAAAAGAAAATTAAAAAATATAAACTATAAAATATAAAAATCAGTAAATTAAAAATCAAAATACAAAATTATAAAATTAAAAATTAAATAAAAAAATATAAAATTAAAACCCACAAAAAATAGCTTAGTAGCCACTTGATCACATTCACGCATTTTGGTACCTTAGTACCCCGTTCTTCCTGTCTGCTCCCTGTGTTCGACCTCTACACATACTTGCACTATACACATCTTTGTTGTAGAGTTATAATAAATTTTAACTCCGCACATTTACTTTCATTGCTTGATATATCTGTCGTGGGTTAATTGTTGTTTTAATCCGAATTTCGCGTGGTCGATTCAGCGACTGAGTTCCCGCCTTGTGAGGAACTTAAGATCACCGACTTTTGGGCTAAACACCTGCCTGCTCATCCCTCCCTCGTACTGTCTTCTTGTACTTAGGTCTATTTTGACCTGAGTATATGGGGATCCTCCTCCCCAGTTCCGCTATATCACCCTATATTTGATCGAGCCTTGGCTTCATGACACTTGTGCTACGAGGACATAGCAAAATTTAAGTATAGGGGGGTATACCGTATATTACTGTATGTTTACTTTAGCCTTAGCTCGTGTTTTTAAGAACTTTTTAATTTTTATTTTCGGGCTGTGCTTTGGTAAACCTATGAACTGAGTTTTGTAAAAACCTTGTAAAAAATATTTATTAAAATTGAGGGATTAATTCTTGTAAATATTCCTTTTCAAAAAAAAATGAAAAATTAAAAACCCTTTATTTGAATTAGACTCTGACTACTAGGCTTAGTAGACACTTTCAGTGAGGGAACCTCGGTCTCCCTTAGCAGAGTGGGTGGTTTAGAGGACACCGCATATGGCTCCATCCTTAAGGATTACGGGTCCGTTTATCGGCCCGTACTTATACCCATACTGACTGAGAGTGGATACTTTTATTCATTTGAGCCTGGGCCAGTCATTGTCTCTCCAAAGAATTTAAAAAATTGAAAAAAATGAAAAAAATCCATAAAAATCTGCAAAGTCAGAAATCACACAAAAACCACTAACCAAGGAGTTGGTGTATTCCTGACACATTCACACTCACTCAAGGCTTGAGGATTTTGAGGACACTGGATTTCTGAGATCTTGAGAGTCTGAGTTAACCAACCTTAGTCATTAGGGTTTTAAGCTAAATTATCCACATTCCCCTAGTTTAAAAGATTTGAGCGCTATATTGCACTCTTCATCTCTACCTTCAAGAAAAATATGACCAGCACAGTCACTTCCACAACTGCATGATTGATGAGATGAGTTGATATATCACTTGAGGAACTAGGACTAGAGATTTGAGTTTAGACCTGATCTAATGATATTCGAGAATGGGATAAAGTTAATGAAGGCTTCAAAAAACCCGAGTGTCAGCAAAACCCTAGCCAGTATGTGAACAAGATTCATATGCTATCTCTTTGATATTTACCTATGTGCCAGGGTGTGATGAAACTTAATGGAAATTGTTGATAAGTGTGCACTAACTTTTGGTAAAAGCAGTGGAGCTAGCCAACAAAAGAAAAGAAATGTCAAAGAAAAAGCTCTAAATACCAAAGTCAAATTACAAATGAGCTTCCACCAATGGCGAGCGCTCCCAAATATTTTCAAAGTGTCTATTTGGACCAAATGCTAATTAGGACCAAGGAGTCAGGCTGACACCACAAAAAGGGCTCTGCATTGTAAGCAATACAAGTCTGGGTGTCGAAGGTATCTTAGATACTCAGAAAAGACACACCCCGGTGTACTCCCAGAAAAACAAGTGCAGACGACTCCAACTCTCTTGACGGACACATTGATCAACAGTATAAAAATTTACATGTGTTGAGTAAAAAGGCACTCGAGAGGCCCCTTGTTCCAATGTGAGGGTGAGAAAAATAGACACAATCCCATTACCTCCATCATCTGGCCGTCCATCAACATTTCAAGTCTGACAAACTAAGGAGATGGTTGACTGAAGCAAGAATAGACTTATTCCCTAGTATTGAGGATTAGGTCTAGAGGAGAGTCTTTGGGACTAGAACTTTGAGTGATGCATCGACTCAGCTCTTATGAAATGCAGTACACTTAAATTCATATCCTTATATTATATGTACAAAAAGAGTGTTTGATAATTAGAGAAGTTGGATTCCTTCTGACTAAGGCTTGGATAAACCCAGAATTTTAGGATCTCTTAAATTAAGGGTCTTCGAAAGATTGAGCCTTGAAAATTTCACTTGCACTGTCAGGGATTAATCCAACTCCTTCATTCTTTAGTTGCTCGAGGACGAGCATGGTTTAAGTATAGGGGTATGATGAATACGAGATTCATCATACCAAAAGTCTTCTATTAAAACCCTAGCTTAACCAATCCAATAAAAATCACCTTTAATTCTCTATTTTTATCATGTATCATATTGTGTATAATTTACCCTTAAATTAATTGTATTTAATTTTCCTTATTTTTCTTGTATTTATTTTATCATAAAAAACCACTAAAAATTAGGTAGAATAATTGTCTATAATTCATTGACCATTAAAAAGACTAAAAAAATACAAAAACAAATCAAAGATAAAAATCGGTGTTTTTATCCCCCTTAAAAACACCCTCAAAAATACTTTTTGTACAAATGACCTCTTTTGCCTTTTTGTCCAACATGAAAGTTGTAGATCTCATCGAGATGAGCAACTTTCATATTTTGACTTTTTTTCCTAATTTTGCCTCTAACTATTTCTTTTGTATTTATCTTTTTATTTAACCTTATGAATTTCCTGATTGGGCCACATGGCGCTCTCTGGAGATTCAGAAGGTTAAATACAAAGATAAATACAAAAGAAATAGTTAGAGGTAAAATTAGAAAAAAGTCAAAACATGAAAGTAAATAAACTTTTTTTTTCACAGTATGCAATGCAGGCTGACTGATTAAAATCCTAGAATTTCTTCACAGATTCTTTTGCGGTCTCTTCAGCGGAAGCTCCCGACTTCATGCCTCCATGAAGATCAAGCTTCCTCGATGATCATGGGCCCTGCCACAAAAGAGAAAAGTTAGAACACACAGAGAAATTAAATCAGTAGATATGATACAAAAAATGATGCATGAAATGAGGACCTAAAAAATTTGTAATTATTCAACAAAGAAAATCAAAATTCAATAATTAAGTTAAGCTGTGTCCCTGGCAACGGCGCCATTTGATGAACGTCAAATCCGCCTCTTTAATAATGTGAAATTGTCGTAGTATAGGAGACAAATCAGTTCAGCAAAAATCACAATCCTTTGAATTATTTCGAGTATTTATACTTGGCAAGACTACCAAGGTCGAATGCAAGGACACATCTACTTAATTTAATTATCGAATTTCGATTCAGGAAGCACAAGTATGAATTAATTTCAAGTTCAGGTCTGCAAGATGCACTAGGTGAATTATAATGCAATGCCATGATGTATGCAATTTTTAGTTGGTTTTTATGCAATTATAAGAGGATGCATGAATAAATATACAAGATTACATGTATGCTAAATATAAGATTACAAAGATACCCTAAAAGTATGAGCATCATATCAGAAATAGAAATCAGAGTCGATTGAATCACAACATGAAGAACAGTCATCAAATCAAAGCAAGAACAAGGAGAGCAGGGTCTCATTTATCACATAAAAAAACACTTCATTTAAAATAGTGGCAAATGAGAAAATTAAACATGCTATGATGTAGTAGACAAAACAAGGATCAAAACGACACTAAAATCATTCAGTTTGGACCTACGATGCTCAAGTTATGCTAAAAACAATGCAGGGACATAATTGTAATAAAAATGCAAGAAATAAAAAAGATAAATATTGCATTTAGGTCCCTATAGGGACCTAAATGCAAATAAGAAAAATTTCCTGGGCCCCTGTGAAATTTTTCCATGTGCGGGGGCCTTTTTGCAATTTCCGAAACTTTGGAGGGCCTCCCTGTAAAATACCCAGGCACGCACGTGAGGCACGTGCCTGGGGACCATTATGTAATTCTTGAAAATACCAGGGTCTTTCATGCAATTTTCCCAGGCCCTCACGTGCGGGGCACGTGAGGCGCCTAGACTCGGGAGGCAGCTTTGGCTCGGGACACGTGGCATCGTCTGGAGGCTCGGGTTGAGGGTCGGTGGGACCGAGGCTAGTGGTTCGGTTTGAGGCTCGGCATGCCCACGTGTCATCATCCTAGCCGCCCGATCCGGATGATCGGACGGCGGCTGTAGCATCTTCATCCTTTGCAGGTCACCGGAGAAGGCGGGGCTCCGACGACCTGCTGATCGCTCCGCCTTGCCTCGCGAGGCCTCATGATGGTCGAGGAAGGTGTATGATCCCCTGGCGAAGCTCGTGGAGACCAGGCGGACCTCCGTCAGTGCGTGGGATGGTGAGATGGAGCTCGGTCGTCGGAGCAGAAACTCGAGATCGGAGGCTGGGGCTGAGTTCCGTCCATTAAAGACCTGCAGGGGGTGAATCGGATGTCCGAGCATGCAGGTGTTGTGTGTGAGTGATGTGAGATGAGTGGTGGTCCAGTGGGGCGGAGGGAGCGGTGTACCTGGGGTGTCTTCTCCGGCGGAGCAGAGGGAGACGTGATTCGGAGTGGTTGGGGTTGTGAAGAAGAAGGAAATGGTCGTCGAGGATCGGAGTGATAGGGTATAGATGTTGGAGTAGTCAGAGGAAGGTGGACGATGATGGAAATGAAGGGAAAATTAGGAGAAATAGAGGGACAAATCACCTTGCCGGAGCAAGGTGTTGGTGGCAGAGGAAGTGGCCTGGGCTGGGCTTCGGTTGAAGCCCTGGGTCTTCGCACGATAGGGTCGACCCTTCCCTGGTGCTCGGCAGCGCTTGATGGCAACCGCTATGTGACCGGAGACCACGGATCACACCGGGGCTTCGGCCGTCATCGCCTCCTTGCAAGGGCTCCTCCGCTGTCAACGGAGAGCCGAAGGCTGGGCCGAAGCCCCAAAATGGCGGATGCGGTCTCTGGTGGCGGGGGAGGTGGTTAAATAGGCGGCGGAGCTCGGAGGTTACGTTGATGGGGGGTGAGTTTTAATAATGTTTTAATGGTAAGGGAATAATGAAGGTGGTGCATCAATGGAGGCGCGAAGATGGTGGGGGTAACGACTATGCAGAGGCGTTGTTAGGAGAGGAAGGAGGTGGCTGGAGTGACGGCTAAAAATGGAAGGGGGTCGTGGGTCGGCGATGCGTAACGGCTGAGGGGGAGGGGGGTTACGCGAGGTAGGGGACGATGGGTGAGCCGTTGGATCCCATGATCCAACGGCTGGGATAGTGGGGCGAGTGGAGGGCTGTGATCAGATCCGAGGATCTGATCGCACGACTGATGTTAGGGCGCGAGGGAGCGACCGAGATTGAATGACGGGGGAGATCTAACGATGAGAGATAGAGGGGTGATGTGGAGTGCGGGGAAGCGTTGGATGGTATATGATCGGTCGGCTGTGGTGAAGAGGCGACGTGGTAAGATGTTGTGTGTTGGATCAAAGGAAGATCGAGCGGCTGTGGATAATGCGCAGATGAGCGGCGGTGATGTGATTTAATGGAATGATCTGACGGCTAACGATGGAGCAGCGATGGACAACAGAGATTGAGGCGGGTAGGAGTAGATCCAACGGCAGATCAGAGAGGCTGGGTGTCAAGAGAAGAGGCGGGACACGTGGTGGCTCCAGAGAGCGCCACGTGGCCCAATCAGGAAATTCAGAAGGTTAAATACAAAGATAAATACAAAAGAAATAGTTAGAGGTAAAATTAGAAAAAAGTCAAAACATGAAAGTTGCTCGTCTCGATAAGATCTATAACTTTCATGTTGGACAAAAAGCCAAAAGAGGTCTTTGTATAAAAAATATTTTTAGGGGTATTTTTAAGGGGGATAAAAACACCGATTTTTATCTTGTTTTGTTTTTTGTATTTTTTTAGTCTTTTTAATGGTCAATGAATTATATACAATTATTCTACCTAATTTTTAGGGATTTTTGATGATAAAATAAATAAAAGAAAAATAAGGAAAATTAAATACAATTAATTTAAGGGTAAATTATACACAATATGATACAAAATAAAAATAGAGAATTAAAGGTGATTTTTATTGGATTGGTTAAGCCAGGGTTTTAATAGAAGACTTTTAGTATGATGAATCTCGTATTCATCAGTGTTACAACCTCCCCACTTATATCCGCAACGTCCTCGTTGCGACATGGTCCATCACTTATCCCAGTGACAGTGGCGGTTGCACGCTCCGTGTAGCCATTTCCTCCTATCTCTTTATAGGGGCGGCTCCACCTCTCGGGTAGCCCTTTCCACTATCATAGGGAAATTGGCTCTAATACCATTTGTAACGTCCCAGGCTTAGGTCTCCGGTCCGTTATCGAGGATTACTGACCCTAACAACTTTTTGGGTTCGGGCCCAAATGAACCCGATGGCAACCACCCAAAATGCATAAGTCCAAGTTATCAAGTAGTAATCCCCACTACTTATAACCCATTCTCACACTTTGTGAGTTTTAGATGTTGTAACACCCCAACTCCAAAATATAGTCCCACATCTAAAACTCATAAAGTGTGAGAGTGGGTTATAAGTGGAGGGGATTACTACTTGACAACTTGGGCTTAAGCATTTTGGGGGGTTGCTATCGGGTCCATTTGGGCCCGAACTCAACAAGTTGTCAGGGCCAGTTTTCCTCGATAACGAACCAGGGACCTAAGTCCGGGATGTTACAAATGGTATCAGGGCTAATTTTTCTCTGATAGTGGAAAGAGCTACCCGAGAGGTGGAGCCGCCCCTACAAAGAGATAGGAGGAAATGGCTACCCAGAGCGTGCAGCCGCCACTGTCACTGGGAATAAATGATGGAGGAGCGGATTCCGTCTGGCGTCAGTGTATTCCTCAGGAGGAATACTAGAGTGTCCTCATGTATTGTCATAGATTAGAAGCTGGAGGACACCATTCAGGGAAGAGAACATCACAAAAGGTGCTCCAATCCCGCCTTTGGTGGCCTACGCTCGTTGCGGATGCTCATACATTCGTAAAGAGATGTACTGACTACCAGAAGATGGGAACTTGTGGACATAGAGACATGATGCCGATGCAGTCGATTCACTTCTGTGAAGTGTTTGATGCATGAAGTATCGACTTTATGGGACAATTTCCTAAAAGTCAGGGGTTTGAGCATATCCTTTTAGCCGTGGATTATGTGAGTCATTGGGTAGAGGCTATTCCTGCCTGAGCCGCGGATGCGAACACGGTTTGCAAGTTCCTGAGAAAGCATATCATTATGCGGTTCAGGGGATTCCTCGAGTTCTGATCTCAGACGGGGGTAGCTATTTTATCAACGACAAGGTTAAGGGCTCTTGCTAACAAGTTCGACATAGATCATCGGGTTGCTACTCCGTATCATCCTCAGATGAATGGTCTAGTCGAAGTTTCGAATAGGGAGGTTAAAACGATCTTGCAGAAGGTTGTTCGTCCAGACCGAAAGGATTGATCACAACTTTTGGACTCGGTTCTTTGGGCCTATAGAACATCCTTCAAAACTCCATTGGGTACATCTCCCTTTCGACTCGTTTATGGGAAGCCATGCTACTTACCTGTGGAAATCAAGCGCAAATCTTTTTGGGCAATGAAAGAAGTGATCTTTGGACTAGACGATGCAGGAGATCAAAGACAGACTGAATTAGCAACCTTGAAAGAATTGAGAGACCAAGCTTTCACGAGTAGCCTGCATTACAAGGAGCGGATGAAAAAGTGGCATGATGCCCACATAAGCCACAAGCAATTTGAGCCTGATTAGAAAGTTTGGCTATTCGATGCGAGACTGAAATTATTTCCAAGGAAACTTCAGAGTAAATAGAAAGGTCTGTATCTTGTGCGAAAGGTGTATGACAATGGTAGCATCGATATATCTGAGTTGTCATCTGACTCCACTTTTCGAGTCAACGGTCAGCGGTTGAAATCCTTTCTCGATCATGAATCTCCGACCGTCGAGATTGCCCCAATCCATTTTGTATGAGATGATATCTTCATTCTTATAATTTGCATCTCGTACCTAATTTTCAAAGATCTCTTGTATATATTTTCGATTTCATCCTTCTTCCTTCCGTTTGTATTACACCCTTAGGTTGATCTAGAATTTTGTTATACTTAGGATGTGCTTTACTAAGTATAGGGGGGTGTAGACAACATGTTTTTTATTCGTCCTGTTCGATCACCCCTATTGTTGCTTAGACTTAAGGTGTGCTTTACCTCCAAGTATAGGGAGGATGATCTCGCTCATTTAGTCTTTTGATCGTTTTCGATTTGTGTATTGTCTGCTCCCTCGCTTGTCTCTTATCTTTTGATCTTTGTCTCTATGCTTAGGGATATTTTACCCTAAGTATGGGGGGACAAGCCGAGCCGTTGAGTTGTGTACATTCTCTTGACCTCGATCATCTTTGGTTTTGAGTCCGATATTCTTAGGACCGCTTGATCCTAAGTATAGAGGAGATGATCGACTTCTATTCTTTTATTTGTTTTTTTAGAGTTGTTGTAGTATAGATTCTTTTCGCTGATCTATACTTAGCCAGAGTTATGTCTTCTTTTGCCGCTTCTTTGGTCACTATGAGGACATAGTTCATGCTAAGTATAGGGGGGTGTCGTATATATATGTTATATATACTTTAGAAGCCATAACTCATACTTTATTGTATTTTTAATACTAAGGCTTCTTAAAAGTATGGGTGTATATTTTGGGTTTTTAAAAAGCCGCAAGAAAATCGTAAATATGTCTTCTTAAAAAAATGGTTTAAAAATTGTATATAAAAATGTTATAAAATTCTCTGATAAAATCCTTAAAAATTTGAAAAAATTCAGATAAAATTCTTGTAAAATCTTGTATAAAAGCTTATATATAAAACTTGTATAAAATCTTTTGTAAAAAATATAAAAATCCGTGTAAAATTTTTGTAAATGGAATTAATCCACTAACTATTTCAAAAAGACTCCTAAAAAAATAAAAAGTTTTAGAATTAAATAAAAATTTGCAAAATTCTTTAAAATTCACTTAAAGCATTTAACTCGAAAAAATTTTACCTCATAAAAAAAATTATTGCATTCATTCACATTTTTCAGAACAAGTTTGATTCTTGAACCGAATGGATCTAAGTCCGAGAGATGGAGCTTGGTTTAGGCCTTAATCTATTTAATTCTAAAGGGACTTCATTAGGAACTGAAATTGAGACTCTTCAGGTCTGGTAGACTTAATTCTTTGGGTTCCATGATACCTTGTTCGGAATTCAACTTGAAAGTGTCTAAGTGGACACATGGTGTCATCTGTTTAACTCTTCTCCATTTGAACAAATTTTGAGCTAATGCACTCTGCACTTAGCTCGACCTGCCTAGGGATGCGAAGGGCAATCCATTTTGGTGGTGCATTTCTATCCTTGTCTGGCGGTGATGATGTCTAAAGACGAGAGAGATAGGGGTTGAAATAAAGCTTTGGATGAGGGAAGGATCTGCTGGCACAATTTTTTCCAAGACCCCGAAAATGGACGGAATAAAAGATTCTATATCCGTCGGGGCACAAAAAGACCTATGCAGTGCAACAATTAATTCTACCAAAAAGAAGCCGAATACATCAAATTTGAAAAATGACCACAATGGTCTGAGCTTCAGAAAAGCCTACATGTCTTCGTGGAGATTTAGCTAAACTGGCCAGGCTTCATAGGAGATGTGATTAAACCAATCACACTCCAGTTCTTTTCTCAATTCTTCTACTTCTCCCTTATTCGATTATGGACATAGCATGACCTGACCTCAGAAGAAAATACCTCCCTCCTCGAGGATTGAGTTGCTGGACAAAGGCCTAATGGGAGTGTGTAATTGGGTGGGCGGTTTCTTCGCTTCTTTAGAACGGGAAGAGCTAACACCTTTCACAAACAGTACAAATTATTTTCAAAGATGAAAGTTTGTGTGACGAATAGGTGGATCTGAGCTGGCTGTTAAGGTGGATCTGGATAAGGATTTATGGAACTTGAGGACTATCGAGGCTTAAATCCTAATTCTAATAAAGTCCCGACACACTATTGATCCAAAGGTCTTAATCCATGCTCCAGATTTTGGGTGAAGTGAAAATCGGTTTAAAGAAACAATCGTGTTCTAAATTCTTTTATTTTCCTTTTGTTTTTCTTTTTTGCTTGCACTTATTTATAGAATAAGTGTTTGCTAAGGGACTAGCAAATGTAAAGTATAGGGGAATGATGAATCCATGATTCATCGTCTTTATTCTTTCATTTTGGCTAAAATCCTTGGTAAAATACATGTAAATAATCATTAATTCCATCTAATTAACATTCTAACCACAATTATTAATATTATATAATTAACACTTATATTGCCCAAAATAAAGAATAAAAATAAGAAAAATAAAAATAAAATAAAAGAGCGATGTAGATATATAGAAGATATACAAAATGATCCTAACCCCGAGATCGGGTCAATATTGGTCGGGTCGACAAAAGAAATAAGTAGGGGGGAGATAAGGATCCTAATTTATAAAAATACCAAGAAAATAAAGATAAAAAATATAAATTATACATTTTACACAATGTAAATATTTCACAATTTTATTTATCATCAAAACCACTTCAAACCAATACACTCCTTTTACAAAAATTGTTCATAAAAATATATATTATTTTATAAAAATATCAGAAAAATATTTCGGTATAAAAATAAAATAACCGCAATGAACCGAAAAAGCTGCAAAAGCCGACTTCTGAGGTTCATAACTATTTATAGAAAATACAAACAGACCAAACTCACTTTTAAATTTCGTTTTGTACATAATACTATTTATTAAAAATATCAGAAAAATATGCAGATAAAACCGATGAGTTTCGCCTTTTTGGACCCCGTTGTATATATGTACTATATGTAGAAACTTCCCTGGTTTTTAATAAATAACAGTAATCCCAGTTAACTTAATTATTTTCTTAAAATCCTCTAAAATTGTATAGAAAAATATAAAAATATAATTAAGCCAAAATATCAATAAAATCCGAAGCCTCGAAGCCGCTACTTTTTTCTTCCGAACCTCATAACTCGAATACATACAAAATGACACTAGTTTCGCTAAAATCAGAGTTAATACGAAAAATATGATTTTCGGATCCGTATTGGTATATTATACAATATACTGTAATTTATATTATATTATTATTAAATTTAAGTAAATAATTCATTTATTTATGCAATTCATTTATTTAATAATTTTATTAGTTAAATAATTTAATTTATTTATTAATTATGCATTTATTTGTTTATTTTATTTTCCTCCCCTTCTCTCTTTTCTTCTTTGTCTTCTTCCCTATTTCTTCCTTTTCTCCTCTTCACATCTCCCTGCCATGTGGCAGCCTCTCATTGGCTACTCCTTCCCTTTTTCTCTCTCTTTCTTTTTCCCTTCTTCTTCCCCAACGCCTCTTCTTCCTTCTCCAACCCAAAACCTTCTATCCATCTCCTCCTTCTCCTCCTCTTCGTCAACCATCCCAACCGCCCAACGGACGGCTGTTGGGCGGCCGTTTTCCAACTACCCCGGTGACCGGAATCACGGCGGTGCCCGTATCGTGCATCCTCTATAAATAGGACCGACTTCCTACCATTTGGAGTCATCCACCATTTTTTTCATCTCCTCCTAGTGAGCTCCGGTCCGAGATCGAGAGGTGACAGCTCCCATTCTGCCGTTGCAGCGAGGGTCAAGAGAGGAGAGGCACGATATATGCTGGCATCGAGCTTCACGCCGTCGCGAGCTGCCGTGCATTGAGCCTTCCAGAACCGCCGTCGGTAGAGGCAAACACAAAGAGCTCTCGTCGAGTTCCTCCACAGGCAATCATCCTAGTCATCCACCCGCGTCCTTCATTCCTGATGAGTCTCATATTCATCATGCTAAAAGTCATTAATTAAACCCCCTAGCTTAATCAATCCAATAAAATCCACCATTAATTTTTTAATATTATCTTGTCATATATTATGTATAATTAACCTTAATTAATTGTATTTAATTATCATTATTTTCTTTGTAATTTTTTATCATCAAAAACCCATAAAAAATAAGTTGAATAATTGTTTATAATTCACTAACCATTAAAAATACTAAAAATACAAAAACAACTCAAAACCAAAAAGTAGGTATTTTTAACCCCTTAAAAATACACCCAAAAATACTTTTTATACAAATGACTTTTTTAGCTTTTTGCCCAACATAAAACTTGTAGATTTCATCGATACAAACAACTTTCATGTTTTGACTTTTTCCTAATTTTGCCTCTAACTATTTCTTTTGTATTTTTCTTTGTATATACATTTTCAACTTTTCTGATTGGGCCACTTGGTGCCTTATGGGCCGCCCACGTGGCCCGCCTTTCCTTCCGCCACCCGGCGCCATCCTGGTCCATCGGATTTCCTCTTCCCCGCTCTTATCTCAACCGTTCATCCGTCGCTCAAACCCCACCGTTAGATCTGACTTCCAGATCTAATCTTGGCCACACTTCATTGCTTAAATCCCAGCCATCCGATCGACATTCCATCCAACGCTCCCCCTCATGCCACGTCGGCCCTTCACCTCAGCCACTCGATCGAACGCTCATCCTACGCCTCTCTGTTCTCCACATCACCCGATCAATCACAACCGTAGGATAAACCCTCAGGCCTCATCCTAACTATCCAACTGCATTCCAATCCTCGCCATCGGATCAGATATGATGATCTGATCTCATCCCTCCACCCTCTCGCCCATCCCTACCGTTGGATCTAATGATCCAACGACCATCGAGTCATCTCCTACCTCAGACACTTTCCCCTCCCCAGGCGTTACAACCCACAACCTCTGCGCCCCCTTCCAATTTTAGCTCCTCCATCCAAATGCCTCTCATCAATCCAACACCTCCACTCCATCGCCGTTACATCCATCTTCTTTGTGTAACCACCAATCCTCCCCGCCATTACTCCCAGCCTTCACTCAACCCCTTTCAAAACACCTAACATCGACCATAACTGACCACCTCCTCCTCCTACAAATAGCCGACCCCTCGCTGCTTTTCACCTCTATCCACCAATTCACGGGCCAAGGCCCAGCCTCCATCATCTCCGGGTGACAACAGAGGACGACAACCGTGAGGTGACGACGACCTTCTTCGCCCAGGTGTCGACCCATGGTCTCTGACCATGTTGCGGTGGCTCCGCCCTGCTTGAGCTCCGTGCCCTAGGCAGAGCATGCCGAGCGACGACCCGAGCTTCGAATGAAGCTCAGCCCAAGCCTCTCCCTCCGCCGATTGCCTGCTCTGTCCATGTACCTTTAATTTGTTTCCTTCCTTATTTCTCCTAATTTTTCCGACTTCCTCACTTGTCTCCACCCTCATTTGACCACCTCACGACTTCCACCTGACATCCAGCATCCATGCCATTACTCCACTTACCTTTCCCATTTCTCTACAATCTCCCCCACCCCGACCCACCTTCTCTCCACCTGTCGGAGAAGAAGCCTCACGTCCACCGCTCCCTTCACCTCCATGGCCTCCGTTCACCCCATTTCACTCACCTCACTCATGCACAAAGGCACGCTTCGGCTTTACTAACGTTTGCAGGTCTAACTTTTTCAATGGTCGGAGCCTACGCTTCCATGCTGATCTCAAGCACCCACTCCAACGATCTTGCTCTACCTGCTGCTCCAGACGTAGTCGAAGCTTTATCGCATCTCCAGGATATCCGCCAGCACTCCAGCGAGCTCCCCGGACCTCCTGCTCGCACAAAAGGGCGCGCCAGAGTTATTAGCGTGTCACCGGAGTCCTGCCTCCTCCGGTGACCCACGACGGAGGACGAAGAGCAGGTACCGTCCGATCATCTGGATCGGACGACCAAGATGATGGCACGTGGTGTCCCGAGCCACTTCTCCGAACGACTAGGCTCGGGTCCTCCGAATCTCGAGCCGAGCTACAAATACGAGCCACGTGTCCCGAGCCTATTGCGAATCCCAAGCCTAGGCCCCCTCACGTGCACTGCTCGTGAGGGCCTGGGTAATTTGCATGAAAGACCTCATAACTTTTGGTATTTACAATTTGGTCCCTAACCACGTGCGTTACGTGCGTGCCTGGGTATTTTACAGGGAGGCCCTTATGAGTTTGCATAATTACAAAAAGGTCCCTGCTTGCATGGAAAAAAATCATCAGGACCCAAGCGGTTTTTGGTTTTTACTTTAGGGTCCCTTCAGGGACCTAAATGTAATATTTATCTTTTTATTTTCTTGCATTTTTATTACAATTATGCCCTTGCATTGTTTTCTTCATAACTTGAGCATCGTAGGTTCAAATTGCATGATTTTAGTGTCGTTTTGATCCTTGTTTCTGCATCTACATCATGGCTTGTTTAATTTTCTCATCTGCCACCATTTTAAATGAAGTGATTTTTTGTGTTAGATGATGAACTTGCTCCACTTGTCTTTGTCTTGAATAGATGTTTGTTCATAGTATTGTGCTCAATTCGACCCTGATTTCAATTCATAATTTGTTGCTCATTTTATTGATATTTTAGGGCATCTTTGTAATTCTTTACATTACTCTCTACCATTACTTTATAATTACATAAAAATCAACTAAAAAAAATACATGCATCATATTTTTGCATTACAATTCGCATAATGCATCCTACATCTTCATAGAGACCTGTATTTGAGAAATAATTCACACATAATCTGAACTGATCGAAATTCAATAAATAAATGGAGTAGCTCGTGTCCCTGTGTTCAACCTTCGTAAACTTGCCAAGTATAAATACTCCACAACATTCAAAAGATTGTGATTTTTGACGAACTGAATTTACCTCCTATACTACGACAATTCCTGATTATTAAAGAGGCAAGATTTGACGTTCATCAAATGGCGCCGTTGCCGGGGATACGTCTTAACTTAATTTATTTGTTGAATTTTGATTTATCTTTGTTGAATATTTTCAAGATTTAAAGGTCCTCATTTCATGCATCATGTCTGTTGATTAATTTCCTCTGTATTTTCTAACTTTTCTCTTTTGTGGCAGGGCCCATGAAAATCGAGGATACTTGATCTTCATGGAGGCGTGAAGTCGGGAGCTTCCGCTGAAGAGGCCGCAAAAGAATTGGCAAAGAAATTTTAGGATCTTTTATCAGTCAGCCTGCATTTGCATACTGTAAAAAAAATTGCATGTGCATATTTATTTTTCCTCATGGCTTGCATGTTGTAAAAAAAGTAGATCATTTGATGATCTACCCCCTCCCCCCCCACACACTTGCACATATACACTCACCCCCCTCTCTGTATATTTCACAATCACTCTCTCTCCCCCCGATCGTCATCTTCTGTAAAAACAACCCCCTCTGCCCTTGTAAAATAGTGTATTTATCCTCCAAACACAAGAACCCCCTCCCCCCAACTCAGATCCGTTACTTAGGCTATTTGTAGCCTAAGTATAGGGGACCCATCTAGTCATCCATCCCTCTACTTGTCTTCTTATACTTAGGTCAATTTTTGACCTAAGTATAGGAAGACCCTCCTCCTTCTCAGTTCTGCTATATCACCCTATATTTGACCAAGTCATGGCTTCATATCACTTGTGTTATGAGGACATAACATATGTTAAGTATAGGGGGTATACCGTATATTACAGTATATTTACTTTAGCCATAGCTCGTATTTTTAAAACTTTTTGAAAATTCTTTCTCGGGCTTGGTTTTAGTATTCATGTGAACTGAGTTTTGTAAAAACCCTGAAAAATATTTTCTTGATATTGAGGGATTAATTTGTGTAAATAAACCTTTTGTTAAAAAAATCCATCAAAATTTGAAAATTAAAAAATCTTTCTTTGAATTAGACTCTGACCACTAGGCTTAGTAGATACTTTGAGTGAGGGAACTTCGGTCTCCCTTAGAGAGTGGGTGGTTTAGAGGACACTGCGGAAGGCACCGTCCTTAAGGAACACGGGTCCGTCTATCGGCCCGTACTTACACCCATACTGGCTAAGAGTAGATACTTTTATTCATTTGAGCCTGGGTCAGTCATTGTCTCTACAAAAAAAAATCAAAAAAATGGAAATTAAAATCCATAAAAATTTGCGAAATCAAAAATCACACAAAAAATCACTAACTAAGGAGTTGGTGTATTCCTGACACATTCACATTCACTCAAGGCTTAAGGATTTTGAGGACACTTGATTTCTGTGATCTTGAGAGTCTGAGTTAACATGCCTTAGTCATTAGGGTTTTTAAACTTAATTATCCACACTACCCTAGTTTGAAAGATTTGAGCGCTATATTGCACTCTTCATCTCTACCTTCAAAAAGAATATGGTCAGTACAATCACTTTCACAACTCCATGATTGATAAGATGAGTCGAGATATCACTTGAGGAATTAGGACTAAAGATTTGAGTTTAGACCCGATCTAATGATATTCGAGGAGGGATAAAGTTAATGAAGGCTTCAAAAAACCTGAGTGTCAGCAAAACCCTAGCCAGTATGTGAACAAGATTCATATGCTACCTCTTTGATATCTACCTATGTGTCAGGGTGTGATGAAACTTAATGAAAAATGTTGATTAGTGTGCGCCAACTTTTGATAAAAGTAGTGGAGCTAGCCAACAAAAGAAAAGAAAAAGAAATGTCAAAGAAAAGCTCTATCATCCAAAGTCAAATTATAATTGAGCTTCCACAAATGGCAAGCGCTCCCAAACATTTTCAAAGTGTCCACTTGGACCAAGTGCTAATTAGGACCAAGGAGTCGGGCTGACACCATAAAAAGGACTCGGCATCGTAAGCGATACAAGTCTAGGTGTCGAAGGTATCTTAGATACTCAGAAAAGACACACCCCGATGTACTCCTAGAAAAACAAGTGCAGACGACTCCAACTCTCGTGACGGACACATTGATCAGCAATCTAAAAATTTACATGTGTTGAGTAAAAAGGCACTCGAGAGGCCCCTTGTTCCAATGTGAGGGAGAGAAAAATAGACACAATCCCATGCCCTCCATCATCTGGCCATCCGTCTACACTTTCTAGTCTGACAAACTAATGAGATGGTTGACTGAAGTAAGAATAGACTTATTCCCTAGTATTGAGGATGAGGTCTAGAGGAGAATCTCTTGGATTGGAACTTTGGGTGATGCCTCGACTTGACTCTCTTGAAATGCAGTACACTTAATTCCATATCCTTATATAATACGTACAAAAAGAGAGTCTGATAATTAGAGAAGTTGGATTCCTTATGACTAAAGCATGGATAAGCTCATAATTTTAGGATATCTTAAATTAAGGGTCTTCGAAAGATTGAGCCTTGAAATCTTCACTCGCACTGTCAGGAATTAATCCTACTCATTCATTCTTTAGATGCTCGAGGACGAGCATGATTTAAGTATAGGGGTATGATAAATCTCGTATTCATCATGCTAAAAGTCATTAATTAAACCCCTGGCTTAATCAATCCAATAAAGATCACCATTAATTCTTTAATATTATCTTGTAATATATTGTGTATAATTAACCTTAATTAATTGTATTTAATTGTCATTATTTTTTTGTAATTATTTTATCATAAAAACCCACAAAAATCAAGTTGAACAATTGTCTATAATTCACTAGCCATTAAAAATACTAAAAATACAAAAACAACTCAAAACCAAAAAGTAGGTATTTTTAACCCCTTAAAAATACACCAAAAATATTTTGTACAAATGACCTCTTTTGATTTTTTCCCAACATGAAACTTGTAGATCTCATCGAGACGAACAACTTCCATGTTTTGATTTTTTACTAATTTTGCGTCTAACTATTTCTTTTGTATTTTTCATTGTATATACATTCTCGAATTTTCTGATTGGGTCATGTGGCGCCTTCTGGGCCGCACACGTGGCCCGCCTCTCCTTCCACCACCTGGCGCCATCCTGGTATGTTGGATTTGCTCTTTCCCGCTCTCATCTCAACCGTTTATCCATCACTCAAACCCCGCCGTCAGATCTGACTTCCAGATCTAATCTTGGCCACACTTCATCGCCTAAATCCCAGCCATCCGATCGACATTCCATCCAACGCTCCCCCTCATGCCACGTCGCCCCTTCACCTCAGCCACTCGATCAAATGCTCATCCTACGCCTCTCCGTTCTCCATATCACCCGATCAATCACAACCGCAGGATAAACCCTCAAGCCTCATCCTAACCATCCAACTGCATTCCAATCCCCGCCGTCGGATCAGATCTGATGATCTGATCTCAGCACTCCCCCCTCTCGCTCATCCCTACCATTGGATCTAATGATCCAATGGCCACCGAGTCATCTCCTACCTCAGACACTTTCCCCTCCCTAGGCGTTACGACCCACAACCTTTACGCCCCCTTCCAATTTTAGCTCCTCCATCCAAACGCCTCTCATCAATCCAACACCTCCACTCCATCGCTATTAAATCCATCTTCTTCGCGTAACCCCCAACCCTCCCCGCCATTACTCCCAGCCTTCACTCAACCCCTTTCAAAACACCTCACCTCGACCATAACCGACCACCTCCTCCTCCTACAAATAGCCGGCCCCCGCTGCTCTTCACCTCTGTCCACCAATTCACGGGCCAGGGCCCAGCCTCCATCGTCTCCGGTGACAGTGGAGGATGACAATCATGAGGTGATGACGACCTTCTTCGCCCAGTGGACCCATGGTTTCTGACCATGTCGCGGTGGCTTCATCCCGCTTGAGCTCCATGCCCTAGGCTGAGCACGCCGGGCGACGACCCGAGCTTCGAATGAAGCTCAGCCCAAGCCTCTCCCTCCGCCGATTGCCTGGCTCCGTCCAGGTACCTTTTATTTGTTTCCTTTCTTATTTCTCCTAATTTTTCCGACTTCCTCACTTGCCGCCACCCTCATCCGACCACCTCACGACCTCCGCCCGACATCCAACATCCATGCCACCATTCCGCTTACCTTTCCCATTTCTCCGTAATCTCCTCCGCCCCAACCCACCTTCTTCTCCACCTTGCCGTAGAAGAAGCCTCACGACCACTGCTCCCTTCGCCTCCACGACCTCCGTTCACCCCATTTCACTCACCTCACTCATGCACAAAGGCACGCTTCGGCTTTACTAACGTCTGCAGGTCTAACTTCTTCAATGGCTGGAGCCTGTGCCTCCATGCCGATCTCAAGCACCCATTCCAACGATCTTGCTCCGCCTTGCTGCTCTAGATGTAGTCGAAGCTTTATTGCATCTCCAGGATCTCCGCCAGCACTCCAGCGAGCTCCCCGGACCTCCTTCTCGTACGAAAGGGCACGACAGAGCTATTAGCGTGTCACCGGAATCTCGCCTCCTCCGGTGATCCGCGACGGAGGATGAAGAGCAGGTACCGTCCGATCATCTGGATCAGACGACCAAGATGATGGCACGTGGCGTCCCGAGCCTCTTCTCCGAACGACTAGGCTCGGGTCCTCCGAATCTCGAGCCGAGCCACAAATACGAGCCACATGTCCCGAGCCTACTGCGTGTCCCAAGCCTAGGCCCCCTCACGTGCACCAAAAAATGCATGAGGACCTAGGTAATTTGCATGAAAGACCCCAGAACTTTTGGTATTTACAATTTGGTCCCTAGGCACGTGCCTCACGTGCGTGCCTGGGTATTTTACAGGGAGGCTCTCATAAGTTTGCATAATTACAAAAATATCCCTACTTTCATGGAAAAATTTCATCAGGACCCAGGCGGTTTTTGGTATTTACATTTAGGTCCCTCCATGGACTTAAATGTAATATTTATCTTTTTATTTTCTTGCATTTTTATTACAATTATGCCCCTGCATTGTTTTCTTCATAACTTGAGCATCGTACGTCCAAATTGTATGATTTTAGTGTCATTTTGATCCTTGTTTCTTCATCTACATCATGGCATGTCTAATTTTTTCATCTGCCACCATTTTAAATGAAGTGAATTTTTGTGTTAGATGATGAACTTGCTCCACTTGTCTTTGTCTTGAATAGATGTTTGATCATAGTATTGTGCTAAATTCGACCCTGATTTCAATTCATAATTTGTTGCTCATTTTATTGATCTTTTTAGGGCATCTTTGTAATTCTTTGCATTACTCTCTAGCATCACTTTATAATTGCATAAAAATCAACTAAAAAAATACATGCATCATATCTTGCATTACAATTCGCATAATGCATCCTGCATCTTCATGGAGACCTGTATTTGAGAAATAATTCACACATGATCTGAACTGATCGAAATTCAATAAATAAATAGAGTAGCTCGTGTCCATGTGTTCGACCTTGGTAGACTTGCCAAGTATAAATACTCCAAAACATTCAAAAGATTGTAGTTTTTGACGAACTGAATTTGCCTCCTATACTACGATAATTCCTGATTATTAAAGAGGAAAGATTTGACGTTTATCAATTCCCAGGTTAGATTGCACTCTCTAGATCTTCCTCCTTCTCAATTTATTCACTGTTCCTCCGCTCCTTCTCAGTCTTATCCTTCTACATGTTCCTTCCCATCCCTCTATTTTCTCTCCGCCGTCAACTCAAATTGGATAGCATATCATTCCATTCAAATCAACTTCCGCTGGTTTGATTACTTTCATCTGAAATCATCCCAAATCCTCTTCATTCACATTTTCCAGAGGATATTTTTCCACTTCCCCCAAAACTGCAACTGAATCATGGTCGAGAATCAAATCTCGAGCCCATATATACGTGCAGGTTGATGATTCACTATGGGAGTTCAATGGACATTGAATAAGGGATGAAGACCTGATCAGAATGAATCGAGCAGCAAGCTCTTATCGTGAATTAAATTGCCGTCAATGATTAGAGATTGACTCCATTCCCCATGAAGAGAACAAACAACGGAGATTCACCTAAAGTTCATCAAAGCCGATCGAAGCTGTACCTCCCACTTTGACTTTCTGGAGGAGACATCACACGAGCAATATCGCCTCTTCGTCTACGCATGGAAATCTAAAGCAATTGGCATTACTTAACCTGGAGATCTGTCTCTGGTCAAGTCAACACAACAGCGTATTCTAAAGCCTGGAGATTAATTCGGATATAAGTCAAAACTTAGAGTGACGCCTGAACGACCTCCACTCCTCAAAGCATTTGTTACATGTAATCAAGAACAATTATCGATCCGATCTGAAACTGAGGTGATATCAGACCCGCAAGAACCCGAAGCTCAGCCGTTTCCCTTCCGATTTGGGGGTTTTTGAGCCGAAACGTCGGATATATCGATTTAATCCGACGGATCAGAAATTACCACGCGCCAATATTACAACGTTTGTACTGATGCCACCACCTAAGACAAGTTACGAGCGACACGCGTGACAACGGAATATATTTTCTGGGTAAACTGCATGCTTATCCTCGGAAGTTTTGCTATTTACGCATATATCTCCTCCAACAGAGCTCACGTGAACAACACGAGCTTCCTGGGTATTTTGAACACAGAATCCCTTGCAGTTTTGAGCTTTTGCACACATACACCCATACTTCCCATAAATTACACCTATACCCTTATACTATTTACATATTACAATATAGTATTATAATACATAAAATCAAATACAAATAAATAATAATAATAAAATCAAGTAAAACTACTTTATACAAGAATATATCCAGTATTACATACATTTTTTAAAAATAAATATCATTTCTATTTTCTAATAAATCATTAAAAACACTAAAAAATATAATAAACTTTCAAAATAAATAAAAAACATTTAAAAAACTAATAAAAATTACTTTTAGTATATTTTACCATATTTTACATATTAAACCAACAAATAAAAAAAGAAATAAAAAATTGAATATTAAAACTAATAAAAAATATAAACTACATAAAAACTTCAAAAAATCATAACTAAATAAATAAAAATCCCCTAAAAATGCACAATATATCTTTTTAAAGGTAATATCATGTATTTTTTAATAAAAATATTTTTATTACTGTTTGCTACATTAAAAATTCAAAATACATCACAGTTTTCAATAAATAATTAGTTCTTCACATTAAAAATAATCCAAACTCCATAAAAATCCTAAAAACATCTTGAAAATCCATAAAAATAGTAAATACAATAAAATATAAAAATCACAAATTAAAAACCAAATAAAAATTAAAAACATTTTCTAAATAATAAAATATACAAGATATTTAAAAAATACAAAAATAATATAAAATTCTTAAAAAATCAAATAAAAATTCAGAAAAATCCTTGAAAATAAAATAAAAATTAGGAAAACGGTCTACCTTAGTTGTCTATAGTTTAACTCTAGTTTGAAACAGTTTGCCTCCCTGAGATTGACACCCCCGTACTTGACACTATACATCTTGTTTAGGAGTATAAATAGAATTAAAATATTAATAAAAAAAATCTTTTCTGTAAAAACTCACCTGGTCGATACAACGACCACAACTTTTTCTCTGTTTCCTACTTTGCAGGAATCTAAAGAATTAAGACCAGGGAATTTTCGAGTTTTTCAGCCATGTCGCAACGAGGACGTTGCGGATATAAGTGGGGGAGGTTGTAACACCCTAACCCCCAAATATAGTCCCACATCTAAAACTCACAAAGTGTGAGAGTGGGTTATAAGTGGTGGGGATTACTACTTGACAACTTGAGCTTAAGCATTTTGGGTGGTTGCCATCGAGTCCATAAGTTGTCAGAGCCAGTTTTCCTCGATAACAGACCAGAGACCTAAGCCTGGGACATTACACAAAGTCTTCTCTTACTATGATTAGGGTCGGGTACATGAATTCTTTCTCAAATTCATGTTGAAATCGACGAAAATTTTCGATGCATATATATGTTGAAAAAAGTTTTTCAACGCTTGTAGAAGATTAATACGATGTTTATAAACGTTGGTAAGGGTCATTTAAGTCATTTTTGTTCTAGTGATATTAGCAATGTTGATGATATGTAGCAACAGTCACTATAGGAATTGCCCCATTTAGGGACGACAACTAGCGACGGTCTTTGGATGACCGTCCCTAATGCCTCTTTTTAGGGACGGTCATTTAACAACCGTCCCCAATAACCACATAATAGGAGACTGTATGTGGGCTATCGTCCCTTCTGTTTTAACTCAATGGGGACGGTCACAAAAGATCGTCCCCTCTACCTTGAAAGGTCTTAGGGGACGGTTCTGACCGTCCCCATAAGTCTTCTGTTGGCGTCGCCTCTGACGAATGGTGCAAAGTGGCCGAGCAGAGGGGACGGTTATAGTGACCGTCCCCTCTGCCTCCAGAAGTTCTTTGGGGACGGTCCTGATCGTTCCCATAAGTCTTCTGTTGGCGTCGCCTCTGACGAATGGTGCAAAGTGGTCGACCAGAGGGGACGGTTATAGTGACCGTCCCCTCTGCCTCTAGAAGTTCTTTGGGGACGGTCGTGACCGTCCCCATAAGTCTTCTGTTGGCGTCGCCTCTGACGAATGGTGCAAAGTGGTCGATCGGAGGGGACGGTTTTGAGTGACCGTCCCCTCTGCCTGAAGCTCTGTGGGGACAATCGTGACCATCCCCATAAGTCTTCTATTGGCGTCGCCTCTGACGAATGGTGCAAAGTGGTCTACCAGAGGGGAAGGTTATAGTGACCGTCCCCTATTCCTCTAGAAGTTCTGTGGGGACGGTCCTGACCGTCCCCATAAGTCTTCTGTTGGCGTCGCCTCTGACGAATGGTGCAAAGTGCTCGACCGGAGGGGACGTTTTTGATTGACCGTCTCTTCTGCCTTGGCCAAAAGCGACGGTCTTTAGTGAACCGTCGCCGATCGTCACCAAAGGAGACGGTTGTTACGACCGTCCCCATTGGTCAGATCGAAAAAAACCCCTTCGACCTGCGTTTTCATTCCATTCTCCCATATCCAAGCCGCCGCCCCAAGATCGCCCTCTCCGCCCCGGCGTCGCCTCCGGCTCCTCCTTGCTTTCCGACCTCGTTAATCTTCATTTCCGGTAACTATCAACACTCCTTTGCTTTTATTATTGTTTATTTTACTTGATAATCTTGTTAGAGTTATTTTTCCCCATTGGATTTAGTTGTTTTGATGATATGCTTAGGTTTGCTTGATTTGTTTAGTATATAATAGATATGATTTGTCTAGGTTTTCCCCTAGTTATGATTTGTTTTGATGATAAGCCTAGGTTTTCTCCCTAGGTTGTGTATACAATAGGTTAGGCATAATAATTTGTGTATACAATAGATATAAGATGATAGTGAAATCATACAATAGATATCCCCATAATGATTTGGGTATACCATAGATATGCCCATAGTGATTTTTGTATACAAAACATATACCCATAATGATTTGGGTATACCTTAGCCATAGGAGTTGCTTGCTCGTAGAGTTAGGTCCAAACACCTTAATTGATTTGCATGTACCTATAGTCCGCTTTGGACCTAGATCAAACTCTAAAAAGCCGCTCATTTACCTCTTAGCCTTTGTGCCACAGCGAGCCCCGCAAAGCACTTTCTCCTAAGCTCAAGTGTGTTGAGCACAGAGGAGGGGTGAGCCAAGACCGGACTTTTTGAGTCTAGAGATGAATGAGAGACTTGTGGTGCTTCACGATAAGCCTAGGTTTTCTCCCTAGGTTGTGTATACAATAGATTAGGCATAATAATTTGTTTATACAATAGATATCCTAAAATGATAGTGAAATCATACAATAGATATCCCCATAATGATTTGGGTATACCATAGATATGCCCATAGTGATTTGTGTATACAAAACATATACCCATAATGATTTGTGTATACCTTAGCCATTGGAGTTGCTTGCTCATAGAGTTAGGTCCAAACACCCTAATTGATTTGCATGTACCTGTAGTCCGCTTTGGACCTAGATCAAACTCTAAACAACCGCTCATTTATCTCTTAGCCTTTGTGCCACAGCGAGCCCCGCAAAGCGCTTTCTCCTAAGTTCAAGTGTGTTGAGCACAGAGGAGGGGTGAGCCAAGACCGGACTTTTTGAGGCTAGAGATGAATGAGAGACTTGTGGTGCTTCACGATAAACCTAGGTTTTCTCCCTAGGTTGTGTAAACAATAGATTAGGCATAATAATTTGTGTATACAATAGATATCCTAAACACTTCATTATGGTAGAAAACTTGTTGTCTATAATAACACAATGGTGGATTTTATTATGATTGTGCAGTAAAATGGATAAATCATGGATGGATAAGAGATACGATGATTTTCAACAATATAAGAGAGGAGTGATTGCGTTCTTGGATTGGGCATTTCAAATAGAGAGAGTTGATAAGAAATTTGGTGGTCTAAAGATTTATTGTCCATGTGTGAGATGCAAGAATATTAAATGGGATGTTAGAGAGACAGTGTATAACCATCTCATCCTCAACGGATTTTGGTTACATTACTCCATTTGGACAGAACATGGAGAGGGTTTAGATTTGCGAATGGATGAGGATATGGGCGTAGATGCAGGAGTGACTACACAAACCTTGAATAATGTTGATCACGAGTTATTTGAACTAATAGACGATTTAAGAAGACCTGAGGCACAAGACATTGGTTCAGATGATAGGTTCTCGAGCAGTTGGCCAGATGCAGAAGATATATTGGCTCCTGGGGTGGAAATGACGCATTTGCAGTTTTTGTTAGAGCTGTTTAAGATGAAAGTAAGGAACGGATCAACTGCAGCAATGATGACAGATGTGTTGGATTTAATACGAAAGTTATTAAATAATCCTCAGAATTATCCTAAGGATTGGAAAGAGGCGAAGCAACGATTCTGATCGCTTGGTCTGAAATACGAGAAGATAGATGCTTGTGTTAATGACTGTATGCTTTTTCGAGGAAAGAGTTCGGATCTAGTTCTTTGTCCATATTGTAATGCTTCCCGGTATAAAGAAGAAAAAAATGATTTAAAGAGAAAGAAGAAGTCGGTGAAAATTTTACGGTACTTCATATTAATTCCAAGACTAAAACGTCTCTTCATGTCTGAAAAAACTGCAAAGTGGATGACGTGGCATTCTCGTTCAAATAAACGAGATGCTAATGGAGCTATGAGACATCCATCCGATGCAGAAGAATGGATAAAATTTGATCAGAGATATCCGCAGTTCTCTAATGATGAGAGAAATGTTCGTTTGGGATTAGCCTCAGATGGTTTCAATCCGTTTGGTAATATGAGTCTGAGTTACAGCATTTGGCCCGTGATTCTGATTGTTTACAATCTACCACCATGGATGTCAATGAGTTCATCATTTATGATGATGACGCTACAAATTCCTGGTCCTAAAGGTCCTGGCAACGCAATTGATGTGTACCTAGAACCGTTAATGGATGAACTAAAAGTCTTATGGACTACTGGAATACCTACATATGATGCATGTAGGAAAGAGATATTTAAATTACAAGCTGCACTATTGTGGACTATAAATGACTTTCCCGCGTACGCAAATTTGTCTGGTTGGAGTACGAAGGGAAAACTCGCATGTCCGGTCTGTTTTGAAAAAACACATTCGACATGGTTGTCTGGAAGTATGAAGCATTGCTATTTGGGTCATCGTCGATTCCTTCCACCAAAGCATAGATGGCAAAGGGCAGATAATAATAAGAAATTCGACGGGACACCTTATGGACAACGAGTTGACTTAGCTCGTGTGAATGGCAACATTATTTGGGAACAACAATTACTTGTACGAAGCAGTTGCCTAGGACGGACAACCAAGAAAAGTGCAGCCGGCGGTTGGAAGAAGCAAAGTATTTTTTTCAGAGAGTTACCATATTGGAAACACTTACAGCTTCGGCATAATTTGGATGTCATGCATATTGAGAAGAATGTATTGGAAAATATTTTGGGAATGTTAGATCTTTCGGGTCAATCAAAAGATAATTTAAGGACGAGACGAGATTTAGTTCAACTTGGTATACGTGAAGAACTACATCCAATTGAATTAGACAATGGACGGATTACTGTACCTGCAGCAATATATACTTTATCCAATACTGAGCGTGATAAAATCTTCAGCTTCCTTAAAAGTCTGAAGGTATCTGATGGGTTCTCATCACAGCTATCGAGGTGCGTAAATGAAAGAGAACGTAAGATAACTGGATTAAAAAGTCATGATTGTCATGTTTACATGGAAGTTTTACTGCCATTAGCCCTTCGCGGAATTGTTGACGATGCTGTCCTCCAATCATTAACAGAATTGAGTGGTTTTTTTAGATTATTGTGTTCGAAGGTTTTAGATCCGTTGATCTTGAGAAAACTTGAAGATGATATTGTTATCACATTATGTAAATTGGAGCAGATTTTCCCACCAGCCTTCTTTGACGTCATGGTTCATTTAATAGTTCATTTAGCAGGTGAAGCAAGAATCGGTGGGCCGGTTCAATATCAGTGCAGAGTGTTGGACCGTCTGCGTCCTGGTGAGACACTCAGGGTGCGGATCGTTGGAGGCGATGCGGTGGGGGAGAACTCGGCTGTTTTCCAGAGTTACTTGGGGCAGGTGTGCAGAGCCAGAGTCCCTCTCCACATTACAGACTTCCGTTTAGTGGAGCGGTCAATAAAAGATGCCATTCTTCATGATTTGGAGGTATTTATAATAATAACAAACCAAATTTTTTCTTCAATATATATATATATATATAAACTTATTTATGATTGCTTTGATAATTAACTTTGCAGTCTAGTTTTTCCTGGGACCGTGACCCGGCCACTGATGCTCTGATTTTAGGCCATGGGGCGGAGATGTTGCGTAAATATCGAGGTCGTGTGAAGGCCCGAGTGAGTACTTTGCTTTGTATTTAAGTATAAACATGTTTTTCATCATATAGGTATATAATTAATTTTCTTTACATTTTAAAGTACTTCGACCCCGAGCTGCCATTGGAAGCCAATTTGGCAAATTATCCTCCGAATGTACCCGCTGACCAATGGAGGGCGATGGTTTATATTTGGATGGGAGAAGAACATACGGTAAGTGACATAAAAATGTGCATTCTATACATATATCATTTGGAAATCTTTTATTAAAATTCTATCTTCGTATAGGGCATCTCAAGGAGAAATGCTGAAAATCGAAGAAAAGGTTTCAAGTCTACACATAGAATGGGGAGAAGAAACACAAATCAACTGAAGGATGACTTTGTAAGTAATCTAGATTATTATTAGTGTTAAAATTATAACTATTATATATGTATTAAAATGGTATCCTAAGTTTACTAATCTTTTCACATTAGGAAGTGGAGAACGAGAGAGTGCCCAGTCGAATGGAAGTGTTCGAGAAGTCTAAGAGCCGCGATGTGGGCGGGGAAGTTCATTGGGTGGATCCTGCATATGGTCCAATTCATGTAAGTTATTCATAAAATATATATATATATATATATGCATCTTTAATACAAATTAAATGAATTTGAACTTAAATAAATTTGTAGGAGGAGATGGTCAGGCTCACAACCACTGGCTCTGTAGACCCCACCAGAACGAGTCATCCACCTCTTACTCCTGATGCGGCTTTCATCCAGGCGACTGGTCCAGAGCATCAGGGACGCATCCGTTGTGGTGGTCGTGGTGCCACCATACGGAATTGGTATGGAGTAGGGACCGGCTCGACCTCTCAGAAGACACAAAGGGAGAGGGAACTAGAGAGTCAGGTGTCTAGCATGAATATGGAGATTCAGGATTTGCGCCAACAAATGGCGATTTTCAATGCATTCATGCAGGCACATCAAGGTGGAGCGTCGACTAGCCACCCAACAGTTGATGATAATACCGCTGCGAGGCTAGGCGACGACGATGACGGTGAAGAAGAAGATGATGCTGATGACGACGAGGACGACGACGAGGACGAGGATGAGGATGACGAGTAGGATAGCTTATTTAGTTTGTATGATACTTTAGTATATTGTATAACTATTTTGA
Organism: Ottelia alismoides; assembly: GCA_037367405.1. Taxonomy (NCBI): domain Eukaryota; kingdom Viridiplantae; phylum Streptophyta; class Magnoliopsida; order Alismatales; family Hydrocharitaceae; genus Ottelia; species Ottelia alismoides. The sequence continues at coordinate 439,547 of JAZKJV010005465.1, forward strand.
ACAATTAATGTAGGATAATGTAGTATTTTGAATGCATGTGTTGTTGGACGAGTTTTTTATGAATGTGGATTGTATTTTTTTGTCTGGTGATTGTAATTGTTATTATGTATACAGATTTTTTGTAACAGGGGAAAATGAGGATCAAATAGGGGGCAATGGAAATTTTTTTTGTTAGCAGATTAACAAAGGGGACGGTCATTGTGACCGTCCCCTTCGTTCTTAGAGACGGTTATGACCGTCTTCACTTTCTATCATTTGGGACGGTCATGACCGTCTCCCCTGACAGCCTTTACGGGACGGTCACGACCGTCCCCTATGCCTGACTTTTAGGGACGGTCATGACCGTCCCCTATGTGTGGGTATTGGGGACGGTTGCTAATACCGTCGCGTATACCAAATGCGACGCGGACTTTGGAGACGGTCTTATGACCGTCCCCATTGATCAGAGGGGATGGTCAAGGTATCTTTCGCGACGGATGTTGACCATCGCCTGTTCTAGTCTTTCTTGTAGTGAGTTTTGCTATCATGGCAACTTAAGGTCATAGAAATTTTGTTGCCAAAGTCTATGGAGATGCGAGTTTTAGTGACATCAAGCAAGCACCGGAATATCCATCGTCACAATGGTTTCTGTCGCAAAAAAGGCGTATTCTGTTGTCAAAGATATGTTAGCTCAAGCATATTTTGTTGTAGTGTTCCGGAGCAATCCTCATTTAACACATCTTTCCCTAGAAGATGTCTTTTGAGCAAGCGTCCCTTATTTTTTCTGACCGCTCATAGGGAATTTGAGTCCCGAATTTTATTTGTAAGTTTAAGGATGTGTTCATTTGAGGAATAAGGATGGATATCCTTCGTTATTCATCCAATTTCCTATCCTTTCCTAGTTGTCAACATTTTGGCCGCAAAGTCAAGTTGAGGGATAAGATTTTTCTTCTTATTTCTCTAATTTCTGCATCTTCTTGTTGATATTATTCTAATCTTTAGTATTATTTATGTATTTTCAGTTTTTTCATGTACCTATCATGCTATTTACCCAAGGACTTTTCTCCTATATAAGAGAGCCCATGGGTCATATGAATATCAAGTCACTTGGTTTTCCCAGCATCGTATCGGAGCAACAGTCCTAGACTGGGGTTCCTCTATCCCACCCTAACCCTACTGATGAATCCACATTTCATCATCTTTATTCTATCATTTTGGCCTCAAAAACCCTGGCAATTGCATGCAAATATCCTTAATTCCAGCATCTTAGCATCCATGCATGTGCATGTAAATAGTGTATAAAGTATAGTTTTTAAAGCTAAAATTATAGAATAAAGAAAAGAAAAGAAAAAGAATAAAATATTGTAAATATTTTACGATCTGAAACCCCGAGACCTAGGCATCTCGATGACTAGGTCGACAAGGAATAAAGTAGGGGGAGATAAGGGCCAGATACAATAAAGATTTTATTCGTTCTTTATACATTTTGGGACCTATTTTTGGTTCCACTTTTTGTACTTCAAATAAAGAATTTTGTACATAAAATTATAGATATTTAAATAAAGAAAAATACAAAATTGATTTCACTCAAAAATAATGTACAGATAAAAAGTTATGATCTGAATAAGATTCCAGAATCTCAACTTCCCAGACCTGTATCTCCCAAATAAAAACTTGAAATACATCAAAATCACTTTAATTGTATATAATTTTAAACAAGCTATTTAATGACGATGGTTTCGCATTTGGCGGAGCTACGGTTTGAAAGTTGAGTTTTGGACCCCTATTGTATACTTGTATAGATTAAAATATTCATTTTATTATTCATTCATTATTTTCATAATTTTATATTTTTATAATTTTGTAAATATTACTTATAATATATATGTACATTAAAACATGAATAAAAACCTCAAGAAAATACAAAAATAAAATACATGTATAAAATACCTAGGTATAATACCTATAACTATACCTATGTGAATTATACTTCTATTTTATTAAGTGTACAAATTACATCAGAAAAATAAAATAAAAATATATTTCAGTTCATAAAAATAAGTTATAAATATATAAAATAATAAACAAAAATAAATAAATTAAATATATGAAATAAAAATAAAATATTAAAATATATAGATGTATATACCTATATAAGCCTAAAATGGTAACTTTTATTTTTACACCTCCTAAAAATAATTAAAAATCATATTAAAATACCTTATAAAATAACAAATATTTTTATTTAATAACCAAAAAGTAATAAATTAATTTGCTATTTTTAATTGAATTTACAAAGTTTTTCTAGGATTTTTCCTGGTTGGTCCACGTGGACCAACCTGGGGGTCTGGAGAGTTGACCGACGGGTCAACTCTCTGACCCACTCCTGTAGCCCGTTAGAGTTGCATTTTTAGTCATTTTCCCTATATTTCGAGGCCGCATCTTTCATTATTTGGCCTTGTGTCCTTCTCGACTTTTTATCTCCTTACATCCCTTGTACACGCCTAGGCATCATATTAAGTATTGGATTACGGATGTGCCCTATTTTCTTCGTCCTTTGGGCCGTGTAGACTAGCTCTCTAACCAAGGTCTGATCTATGTCAAACATTGGTTTTCGTCCATTTTTGACGATTTTTGGAGGTCAGATCTTTCATCTATTGATGTCGAAGCCTTCTGCATTTTTTCTCCCCATAGATCAAGGATACACGCCCATAGTTTTTATTGGGGATTGCGTCACTGCATCGATGCCTACATCTCGATCTTGGAGCCGCTCGACGATTCTTTCAAAAACCCAGTCCGACCCTCCTTTGAATCTTGAACCTTCTTTTGGGTACCTCATACCTCCAGGAGCGGGTAGGGTGAGCTTCGATGACGGGGGAGACTCCCCACACCCCCCGTTGAGGTGCGGCGAGGCCCTTGAGGTCGGCTTCCACCTCCATCTCCGGCCACCTGGCCGTGAGGTTTCATCTCGCCATTCAGTGGCTTGAGGTTCTGTTTCTATCTTGTTTTTCTTGCATTTTTAGTTTTCTATAGATATAGGATCTGAATCCGATCATTACATTCGCATTTCATCCATTTGATCACCACCCGCCACCCACCTCGTTGGAGCTTGCTCCGATGAGCTCCTATTCACGTCATTGACCACCTAATTCGCTCGTGCTCGCCCTGGGACCACCTTATGTCGTTGTGTATTTTGTCTGCAGGTACCAGGTACGAAGAGACCCTCATGGGGGGTCGTTTTTTACAGGGGCCGAACCTCCTGGAGCTCTCCCCCCTCTTCATTGCCGTGGTGGTGCGCCGACGGGCCAACCGTCATTTTGAAGCCGCCAGTCGTTAGGGGAGGCTTCCAGGGAGCTTCCTAGGCATTTTGAAGAAGTTGAGCACGTCGGGGAGGATTGGTAATCACCGGAGGAAGTTCAGCCACCCGTTGTTCTTCCCCTGTTCTTGCTGCGCCCCTCCGAGGCGTCGATCTCGCCCAGTGCCCCCAGACGAAGCAGTGGCCGTAGGATCTTGTTCGTCTCAGCTGTCGATCGTCCTTTCATCATCTAATCTCTGCCGTGCAAGGCGAACCGTTATCGACCCCTGAGATCGTGACACGTGTTAAGTGATTTACCCTCTGCCGTCCGATCTACAGAGTGCTGGGTATTTTGCATTTCTCTCCCAGCCAGTTTTGTATTACTTAAGCAATCCTCAAGCTTTCCTATGCCGCTTTATATTTTTGTAATAATTGCATAGAAGTCCCTACACTTTACATATTTGCATCAAGGCCCGAGTCCACGTCACCTCACGTGACATGGGCACGTGAGGTGCAGGAATTTTGCGCTCGGATACTTGCAGTTTGCATTATTGCTGTTAAGTCTAGATATTAATTTATAACGTTGTAACTTTTGTGGAAGTTTGCATATTCGCCCCACAGGTTTTGGAAAACTACGAAATAACCCAGCCCGACACGTGATTACCACGTGTGTGTGTTGGGATTTTTGCAGCCATATACTTGGGATTTTGGGTATTTGGTCTCGACCGTAAATATTTTTAATTAGTATAAATTTTGTGGAGAAAATTGCACCTTTTCCCGGGAACTTTTTGCATATTACAAAAATACCCCTGTCTGGCGCACGTGCTCTGGCACGTGTCCTTGGCAATTTTGCAGGGAAGGGCTTGCGGTTTTTAGCATTTATTATTCGTCCTGAAAAGTTTTTATTTAGTTATAAATTCTCTGGGTAAATTGCAATTTGGCTCTGCATCTTTTGTCTAATTACTTAAATACCCCTTCCAACATGCATTTTCTTGTTGTTGTATCTATTTATTGCATGCATCTATAAAACTCCAAAAATCACCAAAAAATTACCATAGGTTCCTGTTGCATTCTAGTTCTACGCCATATTTTTGTTTTACATTTTTCTTGCATTTTCATGTTTATAAAAATTCAAAAATATGCATTTTTGTTACTGTTTGCATTAGAAAATATCAAAAAAATAGTAAAACCTCTATAAATTTCCAAAAAATACCCTTTATGTATTTCAGTTCTTGTAACTTTTATCCAAAAATCACTAAAAAATTCAAAGTAAAAACCCTAAAAATTAGGAAACTCTGAAAATCTCCATAAAAATATCAAAAATCCTACAAAAATCTTAAAAATCTAATTTTTATCTCTGAATTTTCCTTGTTTTATTATCTTTAGTTTAAAATTAATTTGGAAAATTTTTGTTACTGTTTGATATTTTATTTCTCCATTTTTGTCCCAACCTTCTATTTTCAACAATGATTTCAATATTTTTGAATTTAAAAATACCAAAAAAATTAGGAAAAATCTATAAAAATTACAACAACATTATAAAAATATAAAAAAGCCAAAAATACCTTATTTCCTGATTTTTGAGTGTTTTTACTTCTTTTTATAAATCCTTATCCTTCTCTTTTCTTACATTGTGTATATATTCTATTTATAGAAAAAGAAATTAAAAAATATAAAATATAAAAAGAAAATATAAAATCAGAAAATATGAAAATCAAAATATTATAATATAAAATTAAAAATTAAATAAAAAATATATAAAATTAAAAATCCATAAATAATAGCATAAATAGACAAATATTCACATTCACATTTTGTGCATTTTTGCTTTGATCTATCTTGCTTGCTCCCTATGTTCGACACTATACACATACTTGCACACTATACAAACTTATTGTAGAGTTATAATAAATTTTGACTCCACACTTGCTTCTCATTGTTTGATTATTATTGTCGGTTGATTGTTGACTTAATCGGGAATTACCGAGGGTCGCCGCATCGACTTTGTCTTCGCCTTGTGTGAGACATTTAGACCCCAGTGATCTCCCGGTTAATCACCTACCCCCACGTGCTGCCCCTCCCCCCACCAACACCGCCACCCCGTCCCTCCCCGCGCCCCCTCCCGCGCATTGCACTGCCATGCGCGCACCGCCCATCGCCACCATGCCCTCCCCACGCACCACCCACTGCCCCCGCATGCCCCCACCGTCCCCGCGCACCCTCTGTCGTCCTCCGGTGCACCCACCACCCACATGTGTGCTCCCACGCACCCCTACCACCCCCGTGCCTCTCCCGCCCTCCTGTGCGCCTATTGTGCGCCTCCTACTCTTGTGTGCCTGCACGTACCCTGTGTGCATCCTTCGCGCACCGGCACATATCAACGTGTACACTGCGTGCATCTTGCGCACATCCAGTGCATCATGCGTGCATTTGTGTACGTCATTGTCCTTTGTGCCCATACGACCTAGCCTACAAAGATAATAGATGAGGATGGTATAATCCTCAGTTTTGTTCCATATTTCGACATTCTTGCTACCATGTCAGAGAACTAGGGTGATGTCTTTTCGTCCGGTGTCTTCAAGGGCCTGGCTCCCATCGTGAAGATGGATGGGACCAACTATGAGTTGTGGTCCATGCAGTTTCACACTCTGATGCAGTGCCATAACAAGGAGCATATTTTGACGGATCCAGAGTCGGAGGACAAGATTGGGGCTGATGCTTCTTGGAAGCAAGATGATGCCTATGCTCGCATTTGGTTCTCCAGAACGCTCACCACGGAGATTGTCAATGATATTGTCAATCAACCCACAACAAAGGCCATGTGGGATACTTAGCAGCCATGTATTGACAGGCGAAAAATGAGAGCAAATTTTACAGTTGCAGTTTGATATTTTTTCGATCAAGCAAAATGGTCGACCTCTTCTTGCTCACTTCTCGCATCTTAGAGGCATGTTTGAGTGTTTGCATAGCTTCATTCCTATTACTACGAGCACTGAGCAACAACAATCGCATCACAATGCAACTATGGCGAGAGTGTTTTTGTCATCTCTAGACTCTGAGTACGATGCAACACGTACTCAACTTCTTACATGAGAGACGATACCTCCAATGGAGGAGCTTTACAAGAGACTGAGCAGAAATACTACATCATCTACTACTGTGGCTCGGACTCCTTCAGCTATGGTAGTCTCTCGTGATAGAGGGAATACTTCGCAGTTCTGTGGCCGAGGACCACGTGGTTGTGGAGCAGATTGTCAGTGAGGTCCATGTTCACATTGCCATCGTCCAGGTCATTTTGAGGAGACATGCTATCAGAAGCATGGGTATCCAGCCTCCGCCCGAGTTGCTGAGCAGATCGAGCCTCTGTCTACACCTGCACCGGCTCATGATGCACGCTTTGATGATATTGTTTCCTAGCTACGGGAGATGATGACTACTCCAAATACTTTGCCTGTAGGTTCTTCAGATGTTGCACATATTGTTAGAACCTCTTCGAGCTCGTCAGGTATTGCTTATGCCCTTACTAGTAGTAGCAGTTATGATTTGTCTGACTGGATCATGGACTCTTGTGCATCTCATCATATGTGCGGCGATCGAGCACAGTTTACTTCTTACAGATCTATCCCTCTAGGTAGATCAGTGGTTATTGCCTATGGGGTTCATATACCCATTGTTGGACAGGGGAAGGCTGTTATAGCTCCCTCGATGCATCTGCAAAATGTCTTACATGCTCTAACATTTCAGATGAATCTTTTGTCGATTAGCAAGATTAAAAAAGATTTACTTGTCGTGCTATATTTGATCCTTCTTCTCTTGTGTTTTAGGACATATTCATGGGCAAAGTGATTGGATGTGGCCGTGAGCAGAGGGGACTTCACAGACTTATCCAACCTCCTTGTGCAGGGGCTGCTACTATCCCTTCTGGAACTGTCTCCTTGTTTCTGTGGCATCTTCGATTTGGACACCTTCCTCTGCAGAAGTTGTGTCATGTCTTCCCACATATCTCTACTCATACTAATCTGGAGTGTGAGGTGTGTCATCTTGGGAAGCACCATAGTCCCTCCTTTCCAAGTCATCAGAGTCGTCACATTGGTCAATTATTTGAGTTGGTTCACTTTGATATCTGGGGTCCTAGTCGCGTTCCTGATCATCAGGGACATCGATTTTATGTAGTCACTGTAGATGATTATTCTAGATTATCTTGCCAATGAAGAATAAGTCGGAAGTTGGTCCTATTATCAAATCTTTCCTTATTGGGATTAAAAATATTTTCTGCTAATGTGAAATTTATTTGCACTGACAATGCCTTGGAGTTTTCTACTTTACAGTTATCAGATTTCCTCAGATCTATTTGTCTTGTTCATCAAACTTCGTGTACTTACACTTCATAACAGGACGATATTGCTAAACATAAATGCAGTTATCTCTCAGATGTCACAAGGACTCTTTTGATTCAGAGTCGAGCTCCTCATTCTTTCTGGGGTGATGTGGTTCTTTCTGCATGTTACTTGGTGAACCGCATGCCATCCACTATGCTTGGAGAAAAATTTCCTTTCTTGATTGTGTTTCCCAAGAAGGACTTATTCTCACTTACCCCCGGAGTCTTTGGATCTGTGACATTTGTCTATAATTTTACTCATGATCGTGACAAGCTCTCTTCTAGAGATGTTAAATGTGTGTTCGTTGGCTATTCTCATACCCAAAAAGGGTATCAGTGTTTTGATCCCGTTGAAGAAAAATATTATGTGAGTGTAGATGTCACATTTTTTGAGCCTATTATGTATTTTCTCCTACATGTGACATGTTGTCTAAGTGCTGACTCTGGTGAGGATATCTCCGTTCCTCCACCACTAATATCTCCATCAACAAGTCCTCATGATAAATCTCAGTCACATACACCTTCTTCACCACCACATCCTCCTCCACCTCCGTCTACTATGACTCAGTTCCTACCTCATTTTTATTTTCACAGGTCCTCTACTCGCCCCTCTGATCTTGTGCCTTCCCAGTCATCTAGCACACCCAAGGTATGTAATGAACACATTGCTTCTACTGATGGCGCTGGTGATATGCTTGATCCACAGGATAATACACAGGAGAATCCGATAGCAGAACAAAGAGGCTGATGACCTTGATGTACCTATTGCCTTGAGGAGGCCCCATCACAACTGTGCTAAGTACCCTCTAGCTGCGCATACTTCCTTGGACCTTCTTTCAGAGGAGCACATGAAGTTTGTTATGAGCCTCTCAGCCATTACTATACCACGAACATATCAGGAGGCCATACATGATAGCAGTTGGCGACTTTCCATAGAAGATGAGATCACCGCTTTGTAGTCCCGTGGTACATGGAGTGTTGTTCCTGCCCCTCCAGGTGCATCTGTTGTGGGGTACAAATGGATATTTATGGTGAAGCAGCGAGCGGATGGTAGTGTGGATTGCTACAAAGCAAAGTTGGCAGCACGTGGTTTCACCCAGACTTATGGCATGGATTATCAAGATACCTTTTGTCCAGTGGTCAGACACTCAACATTACGCATCTCCTATCTATTGTTGTTTCACGTGAATGGCCTCTTTATCATCTTGATGTGAAGAATGCATTTCTATATGGAGATTTACATGAGGAAGTTTATATGCAGAAGCCACCAGGATTTACTGCTGAGGGGGAGTCTCAGAAGGTTTGTATGCTCCACAAGGTGATTTACGGCATGAAGCAGAGTCCTAGAGCTTGGTACTAGAGGCTCTCAGAGTTGATATAGCATCAGGGATTTGTTCGGTCCACTGCGAATTACTCACTTTTTGTTCAGAGGACACTGAGAGGTACAATTGCTATTCTTATCTATGTTGATAACATTATTATTACTGGTGATGATGAGCATTGTTGGACATGCGAGCCCACGGCGAGCCATTATGCAATAAATGTTATTGCACGTATCATTCCCTGATCTGAAATGAAGAATAAATAATTTGCATAATAGGTCCCTCTGTATAATTAGGCTTATGTACCATGGCCATCTTAATGATCATACAGTTGTTGATTCATTAAATGAATCATAGAGGCTGGTGCTTGGATGAATATCTAATGGGTTAGATAGAGGACTCATCAAGCACCGTCAAATGATTATTAAGAGATGAACTCCAGCCTGAGTAGGAGATGGCAATCCTTTCTCACCTAGGTTGATATCTGACCGACCTCTTGATGCAGGTCCTCTGCATGGGAATAGTGATTCGGAGGTGTCAGATTAGTTAGGTCAATGGGTTGACTTAGCGAGATCGAGATAACCTAAGTCCTATGTTGAATGCTGTCACAGCATAGGCACACATCCTCTGACCGGAGACAGATGTGTTACTATATGTCTGAGTGTGTACATTTGGCAGACCAGTAGGTTGATGACCTAACCAAGGTCTATATACCGGCGAGCTGGTGTGCATATAAGGGCATATGAGTAATACGATCTCTCAAAGGGATCATACAGGTTCACTTGTGAACCGGAAGACATGAGCTCACTCATGAGGTATTGGAACCGGTCAAATTCCATGCATGGTCGTCGTGCTTTGGAAGCATGACAAGAATTTGAAGGTATGGTATATGCTTTGGGAAAGCATATGATTGATACCAAATCCCAATGACCGAGATTGAGAAACTTGGTAATCAAACCCTGAAGAAGACAATATAAAATAGATCTTCATCTTCAGGTTGATCATTGGTCTTCCAGTATGCAGGATGTGCAGGTATTGGGAATACCTGAGGGTGATGTGATCATAAACGATTGTATAACCATGACGCTTCCAGTCCGAGGGAGTGATGAAACATGTCTGGATTTTAGTGACTCCTCTCAGTAGAGAAGTAACTTGATTTTAGTCCAAACGTTGGACATTGATGTGAATGTGATTCAGATGCAATGAGAAGATTAAGTATACGGACTTGATTTAATCAAGCATCTATGAGAGGTCCGTTAGATCTGGATTTGAGATGAGATCTCAACATCCAAGTCACTATACATGGAACAATACAATCGCCCTGTCCTTATCTCCAAGTATCTGCGGAGAAGGCACATTATTCTTGAAGGAGTTCAAGAATAATTCCTATGATGAATTTAGTATCCAAGCAAGAAGGTTTTGATAATTAAATGAGATTTATTTATCAAAGTATAATATGAATAAGATTCATATTGTGAGAATGTGTCCAAGATAATTAAATGAGATTTAATTATCAAGTATAATATGAATAAGATTCATATTGTGAGAATGATTATCCAAGATAATTAAATAGGATTTAATTATCAAGGATAAGCAGATCATGGATAGTGCTATCCGGAATATCTGTGTATATTACAAATGGGATTTATAATATATCAGAGAGAGAGAGAGAGAAATATTGTAAATAGCATTTGTTAATTATTAATGTGGATTGGATCCACATTAGTTAATTAACTAGAAATGTAATTTACAAATTAGTTTGAGATGTGAATATGATTCACATATTTTTTTCAATGGCATGATTGAAATATTCACAAATTAATTTGGAATCAATTTGGTGGATATTATTACAATAATAATTATTGCAATTAATTAAGAAATAATAATATAAATAAAAGGAGACAAAACCACCAACAATCATAGATGGCGTCACCTATGACTTAGTCATAGGTGATGCCTCCTTGATTTTAGGAGGGGTTGTTTTCTCCTCTTATTTGTTGTCTTATTATCTCTTGATAAATTAATTTATGTTAATTAAATAGTGTTGATAATAATTCAACATATATTTAATTTAAGATAAATTAATGTTGTTAGTTTTTAACCAACAACAATCATAGCCGTTGGATGGCTCTTGGATTACAATGACTGTTGGATCCATGGGAGCCATGGATTGAGATCCATTGGATCCCAAACTAATATATAAAGAGGGTAGCCTTAGCCCTTGAAAGGACACACCAAAAGTAGACGCCTACTCTACTTCTCTCTCTCCCTCTCATTCTCATGCTCTCTCTCTCTCTCTATAGGGTGACCGACCACCATTGTTGAGAAAGGAGAGAAGTTCTCGCCTTCGCCTTCGATGACTCGAGGATCTCCTTCTTCTTCGTGGATACTCGCTATAGAGGAAGACGACGGATTTCGCTTGATGAAATCTGGGGATCTATTGCTTGGATCTTCATCGAGGATTGCGGAAGGAACGTGACTCATCATCGTGCCCGCAAGTGCGTTCTTCGTGGATCGGACTTGAGATAGGAGGATCTCTTGTTTGGGATCTCGCAATCACAACCACGCTTCAAAGGTATTCCTTATACTTTGTGGTTTGATGAAACGATCCGAGAAGTGTTCTCGTGATCATGTGGTTTCATCGCTTGATTTAAAATTTTTAAATTCCGCTGCACCTTGCGACTAGTACGACTAGTCGCCCCGATCGTATTCGATGCGATCGTCACGCTTCCGTGATGCGCTTGAGGATTCTCAATATCCTTCAAGTGGTATCAGAGCCAGGTTGAAAAAGGTTTTGGATATGATCCATGAACCATGGACGACTTGGGTTTGAAATGGTCGCGAAAAATTTTGGCGCATTTGATTTTTTGCAACTCTGTCTAATTGATTTTTTTGGCACTGTTTAAATTGTTTAAACACAAGATATTAATTGGATTTTGTTCCCCATTAAACAAGGAAACCATAGGACTTGAGTTTACTAAATTTGGATTTAATTTGCTCAAGATATGACCTTTTGAATATGCATGTATTCACAGTAGCGGGAACTGCAGAACAGAACGTGATTAATTATTTAATTACGGTTTTATTACGCCTCTAAATGTGAAATATCACTTAGGTTCTGTTATAAATCAAGTTGGCAATCTGAGGGCACTAATTTTGCGAATTTTGGATTTAAATTGATCAAGATAAGTTAATTTTAATGATAAGGGTCACTGCTGGAAATTGACATTTTTGATCATGAACCTTGTGATAGTCATTCAAATAAATGTTGATGAAAATTAATTGTTATTTTCTGAAATTGGTTATTGATAAATATTTGTGGAATATTTAAAGATGATAACCAATTCCTTGAATGACATCCCACTAAACCATAATGATAAGATAGTTGATCTTGATCATTGGTTAATTTGAAATCATCAACAAATATTATTTTCATGCAAGACCCTAGGTCATCCTACAATAGTTGTAGGATAACTTTTACATGCAAAACCTCTTGCTTGAATATGATTGGGGATTTGTTTAGAAAATCTCCTTATAATATAATCAAAAAGATTTTGATGTATATTATATGGTATAACTTCGGTTGAAAGACCGATGAGCATCTCAAAGTACATGATGATCTATCTGGCATTATCCTTTCCTGAGGTGGATATGGTGTCTAGTCGGAGATCGCTGGGGTAGCGGATTGCAACGTATGTGGTCCGTCCCACTCTCGCCGGTACTGGCCATGACAGCTGGTAGGGATTGGATAATGCCGGAGAAATCAAAGTGTATTTCTAATTATTAAAATTCGAAATAATACATACTTTGAGATTATACCTACTATTCAAGTAAAGAATTCAAAGTTTGTTGATTGATAATAGGATTATTGATTGATTTAATGTGATTAAATTAATTATGTCCTATTAAACACTCTATTATGAATAGATGTGTATTTCCCTTGGAAGAATTAATTATGTGAATATGATTCACGATAATTAATTATTTCAATTTGAATAAGAGGTGGAGGATCAAATAAGTGACATCCATGGTCTCCCGTCAAGGCAAAGAATTTCGTCGCCAAAAGTTGTATATGGGAGACGCCTGCCCGAAGTGACAGATCCTATATACAATTATTTGGATCGGGTTCTTTGCTTCTTGAAAGAGTAAGTCCATATACGTAGTGACCCCAATATCGGGTCCTCATATTATTGGGGCGATATTGGATTGCGTATAGTGAGTTTTAAGCCTATTGACAGTTGGTTCAATTAGCAACAGGTCAACATCATCTTAGGGGTGGTGGGCCCGGGTATTAAAGACTGAATTGGGAAATGCAAGTTGGACTTGCAAAGCGGAATGTGTTCCCGCTTCTCTTTATTTGAGTCACAGGTTCTCATATTATTGGGATGTGATAAAGATAGAGAGGAGATCCCAGATCTTGCTTGAGATATAGAGGTAAGTATATCTCTTACTTTGAAAGATGATTAGGGAATAATCTTTCATAGTAGACATACCAAGACAAATTTGATTTAAAATTCCTAAATCAAAGTAAAATATGTACATATAATATATATACCCTTATGCAAATTTCTTATTTCAGATAATCCTTCATAAAACCCACTCAATGTTATACTCAATAATAACCAGTAAAATATCATGGATTGGACTCATGATCCAGATATTGTACTTGCAATTGGACACATAATGTATGTGGTTGCAATGTGCAAGTTTCCTCAATATAATGAGGAATGACGATTAAATAAGACAATGAGATATCACCTTAGGGTTTGTATGTCTCTATAGTCTTGATCTTTCATCGAGTGTACTTTGGAAGTGACATGTCGATGATGATCGTAATTGTCAAATAATCCTTATAAAATCTAAGAAGATGTTCTGGCATACATATGTGCTCTAGACATTTAATCATGAATGATATGGTTCTCTACATTATGCAGAATGGTGGCTCGAAAGAGATGATGTAACAAAATATTTGAATACCTACCTGAACCAATGTTTTAGGAGTCTAGATGGATATAGACATGATGAGTGCCATCATTCTACTGTCTATACTCTAGTCATTCATGAAGCTTCATAATATTCACATTGTATGAATTTAATGAAGCATGTATAAATGTTGAAATGCTCTTACATTGAATTCTTTTGAATTTAACATAAGAGATCCTCAGTCTTGAACAATGGTTGTTTATAGATAAAGAGAGCACAGTGGAAGCGTGGGTCGGACCCATGTGAGAAGGAAAGTCAAAGAGTTGATTGTACTTCTGTGACTTCCATATGACATCCAAAGAGTTGGATGAATGCCTATACTGCAATAACTTGATGTGTTGATAGTATGACTATCAAGTCTGTCTAGAATCCTTAGAGAAGGACTCAGATAGTGCATCATAATAATTTATATCTACATTTGATTATTGAAATTGACTTGCTTATTTGATAAGATAAAGTCTAATAATTGTATCTCAATCTTCTAACAACACTTGCAATGTGTTGCACATGTTTTAGAAGACTGGAAAATTTTGATCTTAAGGTTTAAAGTTATCCACATGGATATTGATGCAATTGTTGCAACAATCTCTGTTGGATTGATAGACTTCTTAATTTCAGTGGGAGAGCCTTAGTCTTAGAGAATGTCTCTATGACCTAGATATTAGAATACGCTCATTGTTTGTTTCTAAATATTGGAAATAAACATGAATTCTGAAATAAACCTATCATAAAGAGTTATGATGGATATATTTCAGATAATAATCTAGCATCTGGTGGACTCTACTAAATTAGAAATTTAGTGAATGGTTAATTGAGATTTCTAATACTGAAAGTTAAACCTTATAAGATCAATAGGAGGATAAAGATCATTTGGCAATGATTTAGCATCAAGTTTTGGACATATGTCTGTTGATTTGATCAATAGACAAGTAAGAGATGAAACTTTAGAATGTCTAAAATTTCAAATCTTACATACTTATGAATATTGTATTCAAAGTAAAATGTCCAATACACCATTCTTTTGGGAAAGGTGTAAGATGTCAAGGTATTCGAGATCTCATACATATTGATGTTTGTGAGTCATCTATATCGTAGTAAACATTATGGATATGTGATATCTATTGATGATTATGTATGATATATGAGATTTCTTCTCTTCACATGAGAAACCTTTGAAATGTTCAAAGATTTCGTAATTTTGGTTTAGAACCAAAGTTTGAAGGAAGATTAAATGAATTTGATCTAACCAAGGTAGCAAGAACCTATTAGATGAATTCAAAGAATATCTTATGGAGATATGAATATCATTTCTATCTCAATCCTCCTGACACACCTAAACTCAATGGATTTGTAGGAAGATACAATTAGATCATGTATGACATGATTTGATCAATGATGAATTTTAGCACAATTATCTCTTAGTTTCTAGGTATATATGTGTAGTAGAGACTACAATATATATATCCTTAATAAGGTTCCATGCATGTAAGCTGGAATCTAGCACTTGAGAGTGCTACTTCATTAGGAAAATAAAGGATGGTTCTGGATACCTACTTTATGACCTTGAGATTCTTAAAATATCTCATCTTTGAGAATATGATTCTTATAGGATGACTCTCTTGAGAATCAAGATGAAAATGAAGTAAAGGAACTCATTTAATCTTGAGAAGATAATGAGGCTCCAGAAATCGGAAACTAAAAGGGACAATTAAAGATGAAACACTAATACTTCTTCAAATGAGTTTGAAGATGTATTCCATGTGTCAGTTAAGTCTGACAATGATCGGACTTCATGTGATGAAGCTCCTGATGATCATGACATGAAAAGATGGATATTAGCAATAAAGGTCTAAGGTAGACTTCATATATAAGTGTTGTATATGGACCCTCGAGGATCCACCGATAAGGGTTAGACCCATTAAGGTGTAAATGGATCTTCAATAGAAAGAGGGAACCTGATGAGAAGGTAGAGACCTTCAAAGCACGGTTCGTAGCCATGAGCTACACACCGAAGAGAAGACATCGATTGCGATGTGGCTTGCTTTTCAGTGATCATGCTTAAACCCATCAGAATATTGCTAACCCTAGCTACACAATTTTGACTATGGCATCTTCAAGATGTGAGTCAAGATTGTATTCCTCTATGAATACCTCTTTGAGGATATTCACATGAAGTAGCCCCAGGGCTTCATGGTTGAGGAATGCAAGATGTGCTGGCTAAAGAACTCCATCTTTGGACTCAAATAAGCTTATTATCGTTGGAACATAAGATTTGATGAAATTATAATTGTTATAATTTCAAATAGAATCTTGATGAACCATGTGAAGTTTAGTGGGAGTGCCATTGTGTTCATCGTGCTAAATGTAGATAATATCCTAATCATTTGGAATGATATAAGGATGATAAGAAGTGTTTTATGACCTGGCTATTCCATACCTTGAGATATGATCTCAAAAGATGCCTCTTGGATCTTAGTTCTGAAGGTGTTCAGAAGCAAAGAAAAGAGGGTATTGGGACTGTCACATTTGTAGTACACCTTGGACATGTTCTATTTTCTAGAAATTCCAAGAAAGGCTTTCTTACCTTAAGATTTGGTACTGACCTATCTAAAGGGATAACACCTCAAAGAGTTGAGGAAGTGAATGCTAAAAACTGGTTGCCCTTTTGTGCATTAGTTACGAGAAGCTGAAAGTATGCTAAATGTGTACAAAAGCCAGATATCTGCCATGCAGTGGGAGTAGTAAACTGTTACTAATCCTACTATGGAGACAGAACACTTAATTGCAGTAATAACAATATCTTCAAAGATGACAAGGCTTTAGAGATAGTGATCTCTAAGTCTTATCTTCAAGAAATTAAGACTTTTAGATGAGATCTAAAAGGTCTTAACTGCGAATACCTTAGGAGATAGAGATCTCCAGGGATAAGGGCATCTTGTAAGGATAATAGAAATTACATACTGGTTATAATAATATTTCTTTGAGTTGTAGTATCAAGGATACTATGACTAACAAGATTGAGTATTGGTTGCATTAGATGCAACATGTGCATTAGATGCGAGCACTGTTACTTGGGATATGCAAGTGTCGTAAAAGGACTTGGCGTAGTCTCGCGGGAACAGAGTGACTGATCAGCTTACCTAGCTATTTTCTAAATAGCCCATGATTGTCACATGAGTGTGGGTTTAAATGATTAGCCCATTAATGGCTCTTTGGGCTAGTGGGAGATTGTTGGACATGCGAGCCCACGGCGAGCCATTATGCAATAAATGTTATTGCACGTATCATTCCCTGATCTGAAATGAAGAATAAATAATTTGCATAATAGGTCCCTCTGTACAATTAGGGTTATGTACCATGGCCATCTTAATGATCATACAGCTGTTGATTCATTAAATGAATCATAGAGGCTGGTGCTTGGATGAATATCTAATGGGTTAGATAGAGGACTCATCAAGCACCGTCAAATGATTATTAAGAGATGATCTCCAGCCTGAGTAGGAGATGGCAATCCTTTCTCACATAGGTTGATATCTGACCGACCTCTTGGTGCAGGTCCTCTGCATGGGAATAGTGATTCGGAGGTGTCAGATTAGTTAGGTCAATGGGTTGACTTAGCGAGATCGAGATAACCTAAGTCCTATGTTGAATGCTGTCACAGCATAGGCACACATCCTCTGACCGGAGACAGATGTGTTACTATATGTCTGAGTGTGCACATTTGGCAGACCAGTAGGTTGATGACCTAACCAAGGTCTATATACCGGCGAGCTGGTGTGCATATAAGGGCATATGAATAATACGATCTCTCAAAGGGATCATACAGGTTCACTTGTGAACCGAAAGATATGAACTCACTCATGAGATATTGGAACCGATCAAATTCCATGCATGGTCGTCGTGCTTTGGAAGAATGACAAGAATTTGAAGGTATGATATATGCTTTGGGAAAGCATATGATCGATACCAAATCCCAATGATCGAGATTGAGAAACTTGGTAATCAAACCCTGAAGAAGACAATATAAAATAGATCTTCATCTTCAGGTTGATCATTGGTCTTCCAGTATGCAAGATGTGCAGGTATTGGGAATACCTGAGGGTGATGTGATCATAAACGATTGTATAACCATGAAGCTTCCAGTCCAGGGAGTGATGAAACATGTCTGGATTTTAGTGACTACTCTCAGTAGAGAAGTAACTTGATCTTAGTCCAAATGTTGGACATTGATCTGAATGTGATTCAGATGCAATGAGAAGATTAAGTATACGGACTTGATTTAATCAAGCATCTATGAGAGGTCCGTTAGATCTGGATTTGAGATGAGATCTCAACATTCAAGTCACTATACGTGGAACAATACAATCGCCCTGTCCTTATCTCCAAGTATCTGCGGAGAAGGCACATTATTCTTGAAGGAGTTCAAGAATAATTCCTATGATGAATTTAGTATCCAAGCAAGAAGGTTTTGATAATAAAATGAGATTTATTTATCAAAGTATAATATGAATAAGATTCATATTGTGAGAATGTGTCTAAGATAATTAAATGAGATTTAATTATCAAGTATAATATGAATAAGATTCATATTGTGAGAATGATTATCCAAGATAATAAAATAGGATTTAATTATCAAGGATAAGCAGATCATGGATAGTGCTATCCAGAATATCTGTGTATATTATAAATGGGATTTATAATATATCAGAGAGAGAGAGAGAAATATTGCAAATAGCATTTGTTAATTATTAATGTGGATTGGATCCACATTAGTTAATTAATTATAAATGTAATTTACAAATTAGTTTGGGATGTGAATATGATTCACATATTTTTTAATGGCATGATTGAAATATTCACAAATTAATTTGGAATTAATTTACTGGATATTATTGTAATAATAGTTATTACAATTAATTAAAAAATAATAATATAAATAAAAGGAGACAAAACCACCATTAATCATAGGTGGCGCCACCTATGACTTAGTCATAGGTGATGCCTCCTTGATTTTAAGAGGGGTTGTTTTCTCCTCTTATTTGTTGTCTTGTTATCTCTTGATAAATTAATTTATGTTAATTAAATAGTGTTGATAATAATTCAACTATATTTAATTTAATATAAATTAATGTTGTTGGTTTTCAACCAACAACAATCATAGCCGTTGGATGGCTCTTGGATTACAATGATTGTTGGATCCATGAGAGCCATGGATTGAGATCCATTGGATCCCAAACTAATATATAAAGAGGGTAGCCTTAGCCCTTGAAAGGACACACCAAAAGTAGACGCCTACTCTACTTCTCTCCCTCCCTCTCATTCTCATGCTCTCTCTCTCTCCATAGGGTGGCCGACCACCATTATTGAAAAAGGAGAGAAGTTCTCACCTTCACCTTCGACGACTCGAGGATCTCCTTCTTCTTCGTGGCTACTCGCTATAGAGGAAGACGACGGATTTTGCTTGACGAAATCAGGGGATCTATTGCTTGGATCTTCATCGAGGATTGCGGGAGGAACGCGACTCATCATCGTGCCCGCAAGTGCGTTCTTTGTGGATTGGACTTGAGATAGGAGGATCTCTTATTTGGGATCTTGCGATCACAACCACGCTTCAAATGTATTCCTTATACTTTGTGGTTTGATGAAACGATCCAAGAAGTGTTCTCGTGATCATGTGGTTTCATCGCTTGATTTAAAATTTTTAAATTCCGCTGCACCTTGCGACTAGTACGACTAGTCGCCCCGATCGTATTCGATGCGATCGTTATGCTTCCGTGATGCGCTTGAGGATTCTCAATATCCTTCAGAGCATGACATTCATGCATCCAAGGAGTTCCTAGGTCAACAGTTTGTGACCAAGAATCTTAGTAATCTTAGATACTTTCTTGGATTAGAATTCACCAAGAACTAGCATGGTCTTGTGATGACCCAAAGGAAATTTGTTACCGATCTTCTATTAGAGATGTGTATGACAGGGTGCAAGCCAGTTACTACTCCTATGGATCCAAGCATGCGATTATATGATGATACTGAGGAGATATATAAGAGGAGATACATGGAACTAGTAGGGAAGCTCCTATATGCTACCATCACCAGGCCAGATATATGCTTTGCTGTTAGCAAGGTGAGTCAGTTCATGGAGCAACCTAGGAAGGTGCATATGGATGCTATGTATATGATTTTGAGATATCTGAAGTCTTCACAGGTACCAGTCTCTTATTCAGCAGAGGCACGTCTCTTGACATCACAACATGTGCAGACGTAAATTACGCATGATGCTCCAAGGATAGGAAGTCCACTTCTGGATTTGATATATTCGTAGGCAAATCACTCATGTCATGGAAAAGTAAAAAGCAAAAAGTTGTTGCCAGATCTAGCGTAGAATCTGAATACAGGGTCATGGCTCAGGGATGCACAGAGATGATGTGGGTCATGTCAGTTCTGACTGATCTTTCTATTGATGTACCCCCTCCTATGCATCTTCTATGTGATAATCAGGCAGCACTATTTATTGCAGATAATCCTGCATTCCATGAGCGTACAGAGCATATAGAAGTGAACTGTCACTATACAAGAAATATGATTCCGAAGGGTCTCATATCTACCTCTCATGTTTCTACTGAAGATCAGACTGCAGATATATTCACCAAGGTACTTACTGGAGGTCCTTTCCAAAGATGTTGTTCCAAGCTGAGCATGATAGACATATATGCTCTAGCTTGAGGGTGAGTGTTCATATTATTCTTATCTTTAGTATTATTTATGTATTTTCAGCTTTTTCATGTACCTATCGTGTTATTTACCCAAGGGCTTTTCTCCTATATAAGAGAGCCCATGGGTCCTATGAATATCAAGTCATTTGATTTCCCAACACTTCTGCTAAAAAAAATAAATAACTACCACTTAACAATCTTATCTAACATAACCTCTTTATCCCTTTATCATCTCCCTCGTATCAACCAAAGAATAACAAATACATGCATCTTATCCCATAACAAATACACGCATCTTATCCCTTGTTCATCCTTATCCTCCCCGAAAAAAGGAATAAAAACAATATCTTATTTCTCGTTATCCCTCCTTATCCTCTCTTATTATTTCACAACCGAACGGTCCTAAGGGGGCATTCGGTTGGAGAATCAACAAAAATAAAGATGTGGAACAAGGAGAATAAAGGTCTATCTTCTGTTCAACTGGAAAGATAAGAATATGAAGAATAAGGTGGAATAAGGATAAGTAAAATGAAATAAAGATATGAATAAGGATGAAATAAAGTGAAATAATGGAATGTGGATGGAAATAACCGTACTCTTAAGAACTTCGACATACGGGGAATTGACGCATTATTTCAGTGTTTATTCTCCTAACGAACATGGCAGGGTATTGCCCCGCTCTCATGACATGATTCTCTTGTAATCTTCCAAGCGGAAGAAGAATGTTAGATTGGTTCTTTTGTATTCTCACCCAAGATTTTGGAAGCATAGCAAAATCACGAGCACAAGTTGTGCATGATTGAGAATCTTTTGTGCAATCAATTTTGTACAGCGTCGATCAAGAAAAAAGGATTTATTCAAGGCACGTCGTAATTAGCATTATGCAGCGACGGTTAATGCACGATACATTGTGACGACTTGCATCAAATTACACGGATTTACCACAATTACATTAAAAAAATATGCCGCGATATATAAATTATCTATTGAAATCCTTCAAATTTTCTGACGTGTTAAAAAAATATCAGACGCCGTCGTCGTAAGGGAAGGAGGTGTCGCCGAGCCACTGGTCCCCATCTATGAACTCCGACACCGAGAACCCGACCGCCTCGTCGTACTCCATCTGATGAAAACCGGCCCAGTCGACCCGGTTCGAGGTGTCCGAACCCGGTCCACTGTTCTCGTACTCCCCATAATATAGCGTGTCCAACCCCTTGTCCCCCTCCCAGTTAAGCCAGCCGGCCGGGTCTACCAAGCTGTCTATGTACGTCTCCATCACGACCGTCCTCGAGTATACCAGCCAGGGCCGGCCCAGGTAGGTCTTCGCTTTATCCGGGCTGGCCGCGAGGTCGTCGGCTGCGAGGATGGAGCACCGGTCGATAGAGATGCCCGTCTCCTCATTGGGGTCATCCCGGCTCTGGGCCGTGATGACGTTGGATTGGCCGGGGACGGGGAGCCGGGCCATGATGTTGCATGCTTGGAAAACCACCGCCGCGTTGCCGAAGATGAAGTCGATGGTTCCGTAGATGTTGCACTCACGGTAGAATTGGCGGAAGGAGTGGACGTAGAGCGTGTCTTGGAAGCCGGAGATGGTGCATCGGTAGAACGCGGATTTGTCGGCGTTGACCCGGAGGGCGACGGCCTGGCCACGGTCGACCCCGGCGACGTTCTCAAAGGTGATGTCGCGAGCAAGGAAGCCTTGTCCAGACACACCTAGATTAATGCAGGAAAAAAATCAAACATGATCTCAAGATATATTACAAAATTTACTACTAACGTTCACAATTAGTAGCGTTTGAATTGGAATCACATCAATGCAGTAGAGATATATAAAAGTCAAATGAATTCAGCCGCAAAAATACATATCAGCGGACCATCCAGATTGGCAATTAAATTGCTCTAAATGTCTCTTAAATTTCGATTTGCATTTATAGCTTACTTGGACTCTCGGCTATATGAGGACCACGCGAACTAACTAATCAATGCTATACTCAATATCACACCGTGAAATAAACACTCGTTCTTGCCCTTTTGAATGCCAGCCCGTGTAAATACGTTGATTAACTTCTTAAAAAATAGCAAGATGGAGACGAGGCCAACACTCACGACAAATGTAAGGAAATCAATTAAGGGTATAAATTGGCACCATCCGGTGCATCCCATATGCGGTCCACCGACATTCCCCACAGGCATCACGGGGAAACAATACTAATGCTGCAACTTGAACCCAATTAAGTAATCCAATAATTGAGTCTATCGTACCCAAAACAGCATTAGGATCTTATGTATCCCATTATAAATACACTGAAAAACCATTGTTCCAAACTGCTAATGAAACAATATACTTTGGACATCGACATTCTGATTTCAGGAAGAACAGTAACAACCTGCACCGAATCGCGAGAGGATCCTCTGCGGTACTGCAGTCTCCGCACTAACCGCGTGAGCCGCTCTATCTTCCGTTCGTCAAGATCGAGTGGCTCAAGCAGTTACCACAGACGATCCAGGTCCGTTTTTCATCTCCATAACATCGTATTGAATTTGGCAAATGAAAGGTAAAGATGGACAATGACAAGCGAAGGTTGGTATAAAAAATTGAGGGGTCTTCAATAATATCACGCGTCTGGTTGCTTTTGAAAATATTACCTCACATGTCATGTCACGTGGAGGCTGCTGTGCCCTCGTATCTTTTTTTTTGCGAATCATAAATTCAACCTTCCTTATCGAATGTATTTTCATCTAAGTGCATGTCCAGGTCGTATTAATTTGACCTCATTCATCTTAAGTAAAGAGGACACGTAATTAATTTAACCTATTTTAACCAACCCTTCAAATACACTTTTTTATCCCACCATATATCAACCAACTACCAACTTCAGCCGTTCCATCAATGCTGTCTAATAAATATACGAACTTTATCCATTTCAGTTCTAAGTTCTAAGTTCTAACTTCGTGTAAACATATACGGTAAGATGTACTACTGGAAAAAACCAAAGATACCGGAGGCACATGAATCCCTGACATGATTCATGACATGTGGGCTCATGCATGGAGCTCAACCTCATGCAGATTAAGCTTAAACGTATAAAACAATCACCAGGATTAAATAAACGGATATAAATTGTGGAGATTATGATGTGATGACTGACCGACGGTGGCGGATCTGAAGGACGTCCAGCCGTCGGCGGCGTTCCGCCGCCCCCGGATGACGGTGACGTCCCGTCCCTCCCCGAGCAAAACGATGTTCGGCTTATCCGCCCCGATATCCACGTTCTCCTCGTACACCCCGGCCTTTATCCACACGAACGTCCTCACCGGGCTGTTGCTCGGCACGAACGCCACTGCCTCCCCCACCGTCGTGAAGTTCCCCGTCCCGTCCTTCGCCACCGTCACCGTCACTGCGTCCGTGTCTCCGTCCTCTAGCACCCTTCTCCAGTATCCCCCCGCGAGTCTCCGCTCGCGTCGGCGGCGGCGGGAAACGAGGGACAATGCGTTACCCACATTCTTGTAGGCGTCGGAGATGGCGTGGAGGAGGTCGGGTACGGCGGGGCCGGAAGCAGAGGAGAGGCCTTCTAGGCAGGTGTTCTTGTTTGTGAGCGCGGCGGAGAGGTGGGCGTTGACGTCGGAGAGGGAGAGGTTGGAGGTGGAAGGTGAGCGGAGGAAGGAGGCGGAGGCGAGGAGGGAGGAGAGGGTGATGCTGTGGAGGTCGGAGCAGTCCTGGAGGGAGCCGCGGCGGTGCTCGAGGATGTGGGGGGAGGAAGGGAGCAGGTGGGGGGTGAGGTTGGTGGCTTCGGAGATGGCGGATTGGAGGGAGTAGAGGGCGGAGGTGAGGAAGGATGGGTTGAGGTTGATGGTGAGCTCGAGGGCGGAGAGGCAGGTGGAGGGGTGTGGGGTGGAGTTGCACAGGGAGTGGATGGTGGTGGTGGGGAGGTGGGTGGTGGAATGGTTGTGGTGGTGGTGGCGGTGATGGTGGGAGGAGAATGTGGTAGTGGCTGAGAAGGAGAGGAGGAGGAGGAGGAGGAGGAGGGGGAGGAGAGGTGGGGATGGCATTGTGCTGATGGTGTTGGGGGTGGAAGAGGAGGGTTTCTACTTATGAGTCTTAGGAATCATGAGATGGCATGGCAGATGTAGGTCTGGATAGATTTGACAGAGTAATAAAGAAACTTGGAGGAGTTTTTTACACTTGTCGCCCTTCAAGATTATGCAATTAGAATTATGCTCTTAGAGGTTTTTTTTCTTCAATAATACTTGTTATTTTGCTTGTGCCTCTGCTTTACCTTAACAGAAGGTTAGTACTTTGAATTTTGTAAGAATATATGGATCTGAAATGTTCTTTAGAAAAAGATAAGAGCATAGCTGTAATTATAGAATCACAGAGAAGTACACCTATAAAAAAATCCTTTATTGATTATAAGAGGTTAGTAAGCATGTATGTACTTAGAAAAGGGTATTTAAAACGAAAAAGCGGAATACTTGATGCAAGAACAAGATCGCCTCTATGGTCAACATTTTAATAGAAAGTCTTATAACTTGAAATGAATTCGTCAAGTTGGTAATCAAAAGATTGATGGAAGTATCTAAGTGGAAATTAGACCTTGTTAAACAACCAACCCTTTGAGAAAAAGGGCAAGCAATGGGGGCAAATATGTTCTTCTTCCCGTGTTTGCTAGCGCTTGGCTACTTGCTTTCGTTCACGCCTTTCTGGAAGGATCTTGCCTTTCTGTGTCGCTTCGTCAGCTACAAGTTAGGGTTGTTCTTCTTTACAGAGAAAATCCAATCTTATGGATCTAGAGTACAGTTTTAATTTATGCATGCCAAAGTTTATATCCCACCAACGTTTGTTATTTGTGTCTTATAAGATAAAGTTACAATTATATTTTTAAAATAATATTAAAGTCCAAATAACGCGGGTCATTTAATATAAACAAAATAAACATCAGATTAACATGAAATTTGATGCATATAGGGCATGTTTGGTTACTGGGTTGGACTTGGCTGGGATGGGATGGGGTATTTTCCTGTGAATAGTAGCTGAAGGGTTGGAATGGTAATTTTGATGTTATGTGACATTGATTATGTGTTATATTAACTTTTTTAATGATTATAATATGTTTTTTATGTCAATACGTGTATTTGAACAAGGTTAAAAACCATTACACCAAAGAAATTGTATGACCAATACAGGTAATCCCAACCCAGGAATGCAGGGTTGGAGCTATGTTATACCAGGATACCCCGAGGTACCCTGGCAACCAAACAGTCACATAGAGAAAAACATTTTTTTACATTTATACCCTTCCAAGTTACTACATGAACACTTATATGCCTACTTTTTTTAATAACGCACGATGTTCTTGCACCGTTAACCATTGTGATCCTTTGATTAGTTGTTGTCTATTCTCGACCAAAACAATCTTCATAACCATGTGCATGAGTGTAATTAGATACCTTCTTCTCCTTTATCTTTCTCATTTCCTCCCCCTCCCACCTCCCCTCATCCTTTTCTTATCAAACGTCGACCCCTACTGTCAACATCACCATCGCACCCAATGGTAAGCATGGAAGGAGGAGATTGAGTAAGGGTGGATGCATGGCAATCATGGAAGGAGGAGATTGAGGGATCACTTCGCTCTAAGCTCCCTCAGTGCCTTCATGTATTGTAACCCAAAACCTACCTGAGAGGGCAAAGCGGCAGAGGAGGAGGCAGATGGGTGGGGTACGGGGTCGAGATTGTAGGGGCACAAGTTAAATATTTTTTTCTAACCAAACTTTGATTTTCTAAATAATGGACGAGCACAACTATCTACGATATAAGAACATATGGGTACAAGTTCTATTGCAAGGTCGATGTCCCTCATCATCACCAGTTTGCATCATTTGCAAACTCTCAGTACATATAGCCAAGCACTGCCCACTACAAATGCCTCCCACAAAAAAAACCTACAAGCGACATCGCCCAAACCCACCGACCATGGATAACCATTTGGCAAGAAACACAAACTCCTCATCAAACAACTCCATCCTAGCTGCCCCCATGTATGATCTCCGCACCCCCTCGACGAGGGTGGTGCACCAGAAATAACCCTCCACCTTGTTGTATGCTCATCACCCCTACTTGGCACGCTGATATCTGTCTGGAATCCCTTATGGCTAAACATATTCTTCTTAAATGCTTGATAATCGAGTTTGAGAAGGATATCCCTTCTCTTATCTGGGGTGAGGATCGTGAGGTTGACCTGAAGGCATTTGGGTCATGTTGGAAAATTTCAAATAAACAAGTCGTCACCCAAGTAAACTCCGAGGCCTGATTCTCCAAGCTTGTTCATACCTCTCGCACCATGATTGATGGATCAAAGGTCTGGTTCTACAAATATTCCCCTTCCTTCAGTGCAAAAAAGGTGAAGAAGGAGGTTCGAGTTTACTAGATGGCGGGTCTACGGACTGCCACTACACCATTGTTACCCATACGTTCTTAATAACCTGTTGAAAGTCTTCGGAAAGCTGATGACCTTCAACATCCTACCTCTATTGCAGTGACGGAGAGAGGGGGGGCAGGTGGGGGCTTGCCCCCCCGGCTCTCAATGATAACATGTATATATGTGTATAAATATAGTACATATATAATCTAAATACATTATTTAGTAATTAAAATATATATGTTATATATAATAGCCCTCTAGCAATGAAAATGGATCAGATACGAATCGGATATATCTATTTCCATATCCATAATTCACTTCATCTCTATCAAATATGAATACGAGTACGGATATGATTCATATATGCATTAAGGAAACCATATCCTTAAAATTATGGACACGGATCTGAATCGGATATTTATCAGTTCCAAATATGGATTGAATAAAGATCGGACCCGAATATAGATCGAATAAAGATCGGACTCGAATATGAATCGAATAAAGAGTGAAATCAAAATATTGATTCAATAAACATGGAACCTGAATACGGATCAAATAAAGACGCATACAAATACGAATTGATTTTTTAATCAAAGTTCATAATGATTTTAAAAAATAGTAATGAAACATAAATAAGATGTATCATGACAAAAGTGAGCGTTGAGGTGACTTGCATTCTTGATGAAAAGTAAAAAGAGGGATAAAGTTTTGTAACTTTTGTTCGTGCACATCCCTAAACAAAAGGAAGTTTATTAATATCACTAATATAATGAATTATATAATGTATAATACTGATATAATAATACAGGATTGTGGCTTATATTAAATTAACTTATATATAAAATAATATTAAATGTTGTATTCGTATATCCGAATACGGATTCAGATATTCAAGTCATTACTATATCCGTATCCGAAAATTTTTTACAATCCATATCCATATCCGATCCGTATTCGATTAATATTTGGATACTGATATCTGTATTCGATAATTTTTTGAATACGGTAAACAGATATTCGGATATATTCATATCCATTTTCATCAATATCCCCCATATCTCAACAAAAAAATCAATAACTAATGACTAAAATTATTTACATGTAGTACATAATTAGATAGTGGTATATCAATATATATCCATCATCGTATCTATTTTTAAGCGGTCACAGGATATGCATTTTTAATTTAGTATACATGTACAACTAAGGATGTTTATTTTTATTTCCTTTACAGATACATATATGAATGAGGATATTTTTTCCATTTTTTGATCTGAAAACGAATATGATTCTATATCTTCCTGGTGTACGCAGATATAGTTATTTGTATCATCGAATCTATATGTGTATATCTTATTAATATATATAAATTTATGTAGACTTGTATCAAAATATGGCACACTATTACATATGGTGTATTGCTTTTCGGAATCACTTTCAAATACAATGATAAAAAAATTATGTTAAATATTAGTGCCAATCAATTATAGAATTATTAAAATATTTCTTTATAGATTGAATTCGCTTCCAACCATCCAACCTTATAAATTGAATTTTTGATTAACGTTCTACATATCCTCCATATTTCACTCAAATATGATGTTATTTACAATTTTATCTTAGTGGTCATATGTCCGATCAACATTTTAGCAACTTAAAATCCAGTTAAAAAAGAATCAAACTTTATTAATATTAAATAGTAAATAACCTCATATTTGAACAAAATTTAAAGGATATGTATGTACGTATAACAATAATAGGTGATTCAATCTATAATTTTGAATTTTTAAAAACAAATTCACAAGCAATAAGCAAATTACAACACCTCTGTTGTAACTCAAGTTACAACAGAGGATCTACTCCACATATATGAATAACTAATATGACAAGATCCATTAGATAGATAATGTCTAAAGGGTGTTGGGAAGACTCAAGGGTGTTGGCAATCGTATTAGATCTGAATCTGAATTGAGAAGAAATAGAGGTCGACAATGCAAATCTTGCCTCAAATACAATGTTGGGTACGATTCCAGAAACTATCCTAATAAAAACTCTACGATACCTGGTAAGTTTTTAACCTTCTTTATTGATCAATTTTTGGTAACAGTTCATTAATCTTTTTCTCACTTACGAAGGCAATGACACTCCGACACTAGCATAAAGTTCTGAAATACTTTTCATGTAAGATTTTACGTTTTTTTCTTTTCGTGTAAGATTTTGTAACTTGTATATAATTCAGATATACAAACTGAAGTCTGTTGCTTATTATATTCTTATTAATATCCAATTTTTATGTAGGTTTACATCTTACAGATAGGTTTGCGTTGTCATTGGAGCTTGCTTGTTTATTTATTTTTCAGTCCTTGTTTTTTATATTTTCTGCATTTTTTGTTGCAAGTTATACTTTGTTCAGTTATTATAGATCACAAATATTGTGTAATCTTTCTTGGTGAAGTTCAGAACTTTACTAATGTGAACTCGTAACATACAAGAAGAAATTTCAGCGGTTTTTGTAATGTGAATGTTTAACGTACACCATGAACTTTCAGTCTTATAAGTTCTGTCCCTTTTTTTGAATCTATATGTCATTCTTTTTTTACTACCTCCTTAATAATTCGGTAAGTTGAATATGTAACATATAAGAAGCCCTTTTAATGGTTTATTAGAGCTTTGTTTTAATTATACATACATATCGTTAACATATATGAATTTTTCCATAACACCAATCATTACACGTACAATCTATATCAACATACAAGATAACCTTTCATCGATTGGGTAATGTGAATATGTAAAGTACAAGAAGATCATTCAGTGTCACATTACAATCATTTTACTAGCCTAGCCATGCAATAATTTAAATATCTTTACAATATTTTACAACTATATGTAATATTTTACAAAATATAGAAACATTTCGATACTACATGTATAAATATTTCGTAACAAACCTAACAATATAGTCTATATTAACATACAAGAAGACCTCTCAGCGCTTTGGCAATGTGAATCATTAACGTACAAGAAGACCTTTCATTGTCATATTACATTTATTTTACTATCATAGCTATACATTTTACAATTCTATGCAATAATTTACACGTTGTAGCAATATTTTAAAACTATATACAATATTTTACCAAATATACATATATGTCGACATTACATCTGTTAAAGTTTTCGTTAGCAACAATCTTTACCCATTCAACCTATATTAACATTCAAGAACACCTTTCAACGCTTTGGTAATATGAATCCTTATTGTACAAGATCTAGGTAATATTAATTCTTATTGTAAATTAAGTTCATATTACTTTTATTTTAATGTCGAGCTATAAATTTTACATATCTACGTAATATTTTACACATCTATGCAATAATTTACATATCTCTGTAATGATTTACACATTTATGCAATATTTTAAAATTCTTTACAATTTTTTACATTACATGCATACATTTTCGACCATCAAAATGTATTATTTGTCTGCTTGTCAAACATGTAAATATTCAGTACCACATCAAAAGCATTTAAATTTGTTTAAGAAAAAGCGGACCATTGGCAGAACTATAACATAGGATAATCATGCACTTCAAAGTAAGTGTTTCGGTTTAAAGAAGAAGTTTGAAATAGAATTCTAGTAACATAACATGTTTAAGTCCTTGCAATAATAGATAGATCCAATTTAAACTGCAGAAAAGCTATGGTTAGTTTATATTTGTCCGTCATGTTTCATCATTGTGTCATGTTTCATCATTGTATCGATGAGTTCTCAATGTGACCGTATGTTAACAATGTTGAAGCTATTTCAGATGTAAATCTGTCAATGTCTTCGTACTTGAAATCCAACGTCCTCCCATCGCACAGGTACTCTTTCATGACGTAGACAACACATGCAGTCAAGACTATGCGATGTTTGCTGCGGGCAATCGGGCACATATATGGTTTCTCATCCTACAAGGCATTCGTCTGATAAGCTTTCCATGAAATACTCAGAAAGCCATCCATGTTGAAATACCAAATATACATATATGTCGACATTACATCCGTTAAAGTTTTCGTTAACAACAACCTTTACCCATATAACCTATATTAACATTCAAGAACACCTTTTAGCGCTTTAGTAATATGAATCCTTATTGTACAAGATCTAGGTAATATGAAATCTTATTGTATATTAAGTGTCATATTACTTTTATTTTTAATGTAAAGCTATACATTTTACACATCTATGCAATATTTTACACATCTATGCAATAATTTACATATCGGTGTAATGATTTACATATTTATGTAATATTTTAAAACTCTTTACAATCTTTTACATTACATACATACATATTCGACCATCGAAATGCATAGTTTGTCTGCCTGTCAAACATGTAAATATTCAGTACCACATCAAAAGCATTTAAATATGTTTAAGAAAATGCGGGCCATTGGCATAACTATAACACATGATAATCATGCACTTCAAACTAAGTGTTTCGATTTAAAGAAGAAGTTTGAAACAGAAATTCTAGAAACATAACATGTTTAAGTCCTTGCAATAATAGATAGATCCAATTTAAACCGCAGAAAAGCTAAGGTGAGTTTATATTATGTCAGTCATGTCTCATCACTGTGTCGTTAAGTTCTAAATGTGACTGTATGTTAACAATGTTGAAGCTATTTCAGCTCTATATCTGTCAATATCTTCGTACTTGAAATCCAACGCCCTCCCTTCGCACAGGTACTCCATCATTTTCATTACGTAGACACCACAGTCAAGACTTTGCGATGGTTGCTGCGAGCAATCTGGTACATATATGATTTCCAATCCTGCAAGGCATTCGTCTGGCAAGTTGTCCATGAAATACTCAGAAGTCCATCCATGCTGAAATGTAAATCAAATATAAAAAATATAACAATTGAAATAAATTATTTAATAAAATTTAAAGGTTCGTTAATCTCATACTCATTTCAACATATCCTTCTTATGAAATCTTGTTCCTTTCATGAAATTGTATGAAAGGAATTTTGTTGTTGTAAAATCAATGACAAGAAGATGCCAATAGTTTCTTGTATGAATAACTGTGAAAATCTTCTCCAGCTCTGGTATATGTATTCCTTCTACATATAGTTCTTCGAGTTTATCAAATTCGTGTTCGGTAGCATTAACCACAAGATTGACAAAATATTGCTGAAAATATAATTAAGGATAACATATTATGATACTTAATGTTATATTTTTTAAAAATCAATATCGGTTTATAGAAATTCACCATTTGGATATTGGAGTTGTTAGATACGGAACATGATCATTTTTGGTGCAGTATTTATGTGCCAGCACATGCATAAACGTGTCTATTATCTGTAATGTTAAAAATATTTGATTCATAAATAAATATAAAAAAGTAATTAATATACATATACATACCGAATCTTCTGTCATTCTTTCATACAAGAAATTGTCGATCTCTCTCCCTTTACAACTCCGATTCCCCGGAGTAAAGTATGTTGCATTCAATATGAATGAAGTATTTTTTTAGTAATATTTTCTTTTTACAGTTAAAAATATTTAACTTTAACCATCGAAATTCGATAAAAATTCTTACTTGTCGGCAGGATCTCATAGAAATTCTTGAATTGTTTTGTTTGTTTGTTCTGATACTCTCTTATAACCAATAAAATCAGTCACGAGATCGCATAGGTACTGATTCTCATTCAATCAATTAAAAACAATGTTAAACAAAAATTACTATTATAAACATACATAATCTCGAATGTTTTTTGTGCCATAGTAAAAATCAATATTCTATTTGTCAGACATATAATGAATATAAAATAAGTTCTAATATAATTTTTAGCTTACCTCACTTGTCGTATCATCCACGAGTGATTCCTTTCTCTTCTCTCCACAAATATTGTAATATTCGAACGTAGCTTTTGCTTCTTGCTCTCGCTTGCCTTGCTTCATAGAATCCTCTAAAGCTTTTTTGGCTTCTCCTCTCTCTTTTAATCTTTTAATTATAGAACTTTGCTACATTGTGACTTTATCTTTTTTCTTTTCCTTGTTGCAGTTTCTGGTTGCACATTTTCTGAATGTGCATTGTTATCAATTTTTAAATCAAGTGAAGGTATGCCAATGTTCATAGCCGATCCTTTATTACTTGTATCTTGGGATTTCTCAATTGTATGTTCATCACAGATTTCTGATATTAAATTTTCAAGCATTTCTCCAAGATTTGTGTCATTATCTTCTAAAACTCCATCTTTCATATCGGCTCCCTTGCATGTCGGTGCATACATGTCTCCGTGATGGTTATCAATGTTACCTTCAATAGCACTTGCATTATTTTGTTTAGATGTATCTACTGCTTGAAAATCATTTTTTTTCAACATTTATGTTCTCATGAACATGAAATATTTTTTATTTTTCAGTGAGCTCCAGATTCTCAGATTTCAATTTATCAATCTCATCCTTCAATTAGAAGTGTTTCTTATATTTTCTACATCCTTTTTTTTCTAGAGGTTTCACTCATATCTTTAATTATTTCCTTCATCTCTTCTATCTCAAAGGCAAATGCTTCACACATGCATTTTTTGGTGTTTTTTTGTTACGACATCTTCAGGTGGAATATTAACAACAGATTTTTTGACACACAATTCATCTATCTTGTGCTTTCCTTTCCTTGTCGGCATATCTTGTGCTATTGGTATGGATTTTATTATCACAATCTGTGGTCTCCTCACTATAAACCACACATGGTAAATTTTTCGAATGGAAAAACATATTCGTCTGCTCCTATCTTAACCATTTCATTCTTGTGTAGTTGCAAAGCAGGCAATATCTACATAAAGAAAAGGACATAATCTTTAACCTATTAAAATTATTAAACATACAGTCTATCATTTTTCATATTAACACTACTTACATGTTCACTGCTGATCAAAATCAATGATCTGGAAACCCCTTTTATTGGACCACCCACTTCCTAATCCGTGGTCCCAAATCTCTACTCATTACAAGGTCTTTGCAACAGTACTCCATCATCCACACCTGATCCAGATGTTGTATTAGTAATTGTTATTATTCATCATATCAATAAAAATATTATCAAAGAAC
The DNA here is from genome assembly GCA_037367405.1 of Ottelia alismoides. Lineage (NCBI taxonomy): Eukaryota > Viridiplantae > Streptophyta > Magnoliopsida > Alismatales > Hydrocharitaceae > Ottelia > Ottelia alismoides. The sequence goes on from JAZKJV010005465.1 coordinate 473,745, forward strand.
TCACGTATAAACAGGCAACACATA